>CAJNDT010003991.1:0-19120 GCA_905221615.1 Symbiodinium sp. CCMP2592
AGAGGATTTCATTCCTGAAGCCCCAATAAGCGAAGCAATTCTGCCAGAGATTTTCCGTCTAACGCCCCAATAAGCGAAACAATTCTGCAAGAGATCTTCATTCCTAAAGCCCCAAGAAGCGAAGTAATTCTGCCAGAGGTTTTCCTTCCAAACGCCCCAATAAGCGAAACAACTCTGCAAGCAAAGTCTCATTCACAACCCTTAAACCTCCTTGAAAGGCCAGGCGGCTCTCGCCTCATCTGACGGCGCTGATTGTACCTTGGCTTCGGCAAAGAAATCGATGCAAGCATCACGCAAGCATGACGCAAGCACACTCTAGACGTGGACATGCGTGTTTGCAGCCGAGTTGCGACCAGAGCAATACCTTGGCGGGCACATGTTGAGTTAACGTATATGTTGATCATGGGGAGTGTGAAGATCCTTGAAGGCACCCCCCGGATGGATGATTCATGGTGAATCCGGGATAGCCTTGTTTCAGAATGCCTTGTCAGAGAGTGTCCCTCAGTACACGCTCCTACTTCCGTGGCCCGTGCCGGATAAGAATGGCAGAGAGGCTTCACCTGTGCTGGGTTCGCCGACTTCGGAGGAGTCGACAGCCCGGTAGTAACGCGCACTCGCCATGCGAGTACACGCGTTCCCTTTAACAGGTTGGACGGAAGATCCCGGCCCGTGGCACTGAGGAACGAATCCTCGCGCAAAGCGCGGCCGTGGCACGCACCCCGAAAGTATTGCCGCAGCCTTTCGGAAATGCTCGGGAAGGCATCCTCGGCCTTTTTAGGTATGTGGAGGCCGCTTCGCTAGTCAATTGGCGCGTACAGCAGTCGCTGTCGTTCAACGCCATTACTAGCTTCCACAAGGACAGCAAGGATGCCCCCTTAGGGGGCGAGCGGAGCGTCCAGAAACGCACTGTGTGTACGGGGGGGGCCGGGGGGCCCAGATTGTCACTTTTGTCGGCGTTCACAAATTGGGAAAAGGACAAGACAGACTCGCGTGACAATCTGGAGGGCCGGCCCGTGTGTATATTTAGTCGCGCTTGTCCTTTTCGGAAAAGGACAAGCAGCTCTAAATCCAGGATTTTGTGCATTTAGTCGCGCTTGTCCTTTTCGGAAAAGGACAAGCAGGTCTAAATCCAGGATTTTGAAGATTTAGTCGCGCTTTTCCTTTTCGGAAAAGGACAAGCAGCTCTAAATCCAGGATTTTGTGCATTTAGTCGCGCTTGTCCTTTTCGGAAAAGGACAACCAGCTCTAAATTCGAGATTTTCTATTTCTTGCTTCCGGAAATTTGGAAAATTGCTGGTGATTTTCAAGTGACAAATTCTGTTCATAAAATGTGCCTTTTAAATAAGGCCGGCCGCGAATCTCGAGGTCCCCCCCTTTCTTTTCGTGTGGCTGCTCTTAGCCTTCCGTTTTTCTACATTTAGTCGCGCTTGTCCTTTTCGGAAAAGGACAAGCAGCTCTAAATCCAGGATTTTGTAAATTTAGTCGCGCTTGTCCTTTTCGGAAAAGGACAAGCAGCTCTAAATGTACACACGGGCCGGCTCCCAGATTGTCATTTTTGTCGGGGTTCACAAATTGGGAAAAGGACAAGACAGACTGGTGTGACAATCTGGAGGGCCGGCCCGTGTGTACATTTAGTCGCGCTTGTCCTTTTCGGAAAAGGACAAGCAGCTCTAAATCCAGGATTTTGTACATTCAGTCGCGCTTGTCCTTTTCGGGAAAGGACAAGCAGCTCTAAAACCAGGATTTTGTAGATTTAGTCGCGCTTGTCCTTTTCGGAAAAGGACAAGCAGCTCTAAATCCAGGATTTTGTAGATTTAGTCGCGCTTGTCCTTTTCGGAAAAGGACAAGCAGCTCTTAAATCCAGGATTTTGTGATTTAGTCGCGCTTGTCCTTTTCGGAAAAGGACAAGCAGCTCTAAATCCAGGATTTTGTGCATTTAGTCGCGCTTGTCCTTTTCGGAAAAGGACAACCAGCTCTAAATTCGAGATTTTCTATTTCTTGCTTCCGGAAATTTGGAAAATTGCTGGTGATTTTCAAGTGACAAATTCTGTTCATAAAATGTGCCTTTTAGATAAGGCCGGCTGCGAATCTCGAGGTCCCCCCCTTTCTTTTCGTGTGGCTGCTCTTAACCTTCCGGTTTTCTACATTTGGTCGCGCTTGTCCTTTTCGGAAAAGGACAAGCAGCTCTAAATCCAGGATTTTGTAAATTTAGTCGCGCTTGTCCTTTTCGGAAAAGGACAAGCAGCTCTAAATGTACACACGGGCCGGCCCCCAGATTGTCATTTTTGTCGGGGTTCACAAATTGGGAAAAGGACAAGACAGCTGGCGTGACAATCTGGAGGGCCGGCCCGTGTGTACATTTAGTCGCGCTTGTCCTTTTCGGAAAAGGACAAGCAGCTCTAAATCCAGGATTTTGTGCATTTAGTCGTGCTTGTCCTTTTCGGAAAAGGACAAGCAGCTCTAAATCCAGGATTTTGTGCATTTAGTCGCGCTTGTCCTTTTCGGAAAAGGACAAGCAGCTCTAAAACCTCCGGCACCGTCCTCCCAAAACGCGACGCCATGACAATCTGAGCCGCCCAGAACGCGACGCCGTGACAATTTGGAGCCCCTCCGGCCCCCGTGTGCGTCACACTCCTCGCGTCCTGGGGGCCGGAGTCGCGCTTGTCCTTTTCGGAAAAGGACAAGCAGCTCTAAATCCAGGATTTTGTGCATTTAGTCGCATTTGTCCTTTTCGGAAAAGGACAAGCAGCTCTAAAACCTCCGGCACCGCCCCCCCAAAACGCGACACCATGACAATCTGAGCGGCCCAGAACGCGACGCCGTGACAATTTGGGGCCCCTCCGGCCCCCGCGTGCGTCACACTCCTTGCGTCCTGGGGGCCGGAGTCGCGTTTGTCCTTTTCGGAAAAGGACAAGCAGCTCTGAATCCAGGATGGTGTAGATTTAATCGCGCTTGTCCTTTTCCGAAAAGGCCAAGCAGCTCTAAATCCAGGAGCTTGTGCATTTAGTCGCGCTTGTCCTTTTCGCAAAAAGGACAAGCCGCTCTAAAACCTCCGGCACCGTCCGTCCGGCCCCCCGTGCGTCACACTCCTCGTGCTCCGGGGCCCCCTCAAAACGCGACGCCATGACAATCTGAGCCGCCCAGAACGCGACGCCGTTACAATTTGGGGCCCCTCCGGCCCCCGCGTGCGTCACACTCCTCGCGTCCTGGGGGCCGGAGTCGCGTTTGTCCTTTTCGGAAAAAGACAAGCAGCTCTAAATCCAGGATTGTGTACATTTAATCGCGCTTGTCCTTTTGGACTGTTTCGGGCTCTCGCGGGGACTGTTTCGGGCTCTGGCGGGGACTGTTTCGGGCTGTGGCGGGGATTGCTTCGGGCTCTGGCGGGTACTGCTTCGAGCTCTCGTCGGGACTGTTTCGGGCTCCACGGGGCCTGTTTCCTTCGCGTGGACATGTTGGATTGCAGCCGAGTTGCGACCAGAGCTGTACCTTGGCGAGCACATGTTGAGAGAGCGAACATGTTGATCATGGGGAGTGTGAAGATCCTTGAAGGCACCCCCGGATGGATGGTTCATGGTGAATCCGGGACAGCCTTGTTTTAGGATGCCTTGTCAGAGAGTGTCCCTCAGTACACGCTCCTACTTCCGTAGCCCGTGCCGGATAAGAATGGCAGAGAGGCTTCACCTGTGCTGGGTTCGCCGACTTCGGAGGAGTCGACAGCCCGGTAATAACGTGCACTCGCCATGCGAGTACACGCGTTCCCTTTAACAGGTTGGACGGAAGATCCCGGCCCGTGGCACTGAGGAACGAATCCTCGCGCAAAGCGCGTCCGTGGCACGCACCCCGAAAGTGTGGCCGCAGCCTTTCGGAAGTGCTCGGGAAGACATCCTCGGCCCTTTTTAGGTATGTGGAGGCCGGTTCGGAAGAATGGTTCGCCGCAGCCATGCTACGGTTGGGCCACCCTCCTTCCACAAGGATGCCATTACCCCGCCATTTTCGGGGGCAAATGCGAACCCTAAAAGCGCACTGTGTGTATCCGGGCCGCCCCGATTCTCACGCCCTGCCTCCCAAAAGATTGTCGCGGGATGACAATTTAGATTGTCATGCCGTGACAATCTGAGGGGGGGGGGCAGGGAGGGAGATTGTCACGTCATGACAATTTTGGGGGCCAGATTGTCACCTGGTGACAATCTGGGGGCGATGGCGGGGGAGAGATTGTCATGTCGTGACAATCTCCGCCCCCTTCCTCCCCCAGATTGTCACACCGTGACAATCCAGATTGTCACGCCGTGACAATTTGAGGCCCCTTCGGCCCCCACCTGCGTCACACTCTTCGTGCGGTCGCGGCCGCCCAGATTGCCACGCCATGACAATCTGGGCCCCCCCACCCCCCCAAATTGTCATGCTGTGACAATTTGAAGCCCCTCCGAACCCCGCCCGCGTCACACTCTTCGTGCGGTCGGGGCCGCCCAGATTGTCACGCCGTGACAATCTGGGCCCCCCCACCCCCCCCCAGATTGTCATGCTGCGACAATTTGAAGGCTCTCGCGGGGACTGTTTCGAGCTCTGGCGGGGACTGTTTCGGGTTCTTGTGGGAATTGTTTCGGGATTTCTGGGCAGTGTTCCAAGCTTTTCTGGGGACTATTTCGGGCTTTCGTGGGGACTGTTTCGGGCTCTGCTCCCTGCCCTGCCCTCTGCCCTGTGCCCTTCTTCGTACAATGTTTATTGCTGCCTTGTGCCCTTCTTCGTATAATGCTTATTGCTGCCATTGGTGATTTACAAGGCTCGCTCTATGAAAAGCTGCAAAGGCTCCGGGATTTCTGGGCAGTGTTCCAAGCTTTTCTGGGGACTATTTCGGGCTTTCGTGGGGACTGTTTCGGGCTCTGCTCCCTGCCCTGCCCTCTGCCCTGTGCCCTTCTTCGTACAATGTTTATTGCTGCCTTGTGCCCTTCTTCGTATAATGCTTATTGCTGCCATTGGTGATTTACAAGGCTCGCTCTATGAAAAGCTGCAAAGGCTCGCTTTCTAACGAAGCTGCACATACAATTTCTATTTATCCTGCTCTTGAGGGGTTTAGGGTTTAGGGTTTAGGGTTTAGGGTTTAGGGTTTAGGGTTTAGGGTTTAGGGTTTATAGAAATTGTTAAGGGTTTGGGTCCCAAAAACTTTTTGACCGAAAGTTTTGAACGAAACGTTTTGACCGAAAGTTTTGAACGAAACGTTTTGACCGAAAGTTTTTTTTTGCGAACCATGTTTCCCAATTTCTTGGGGGCTGCGAAATGTTTTGAACGAAACTTTGGAGCGAGACGTTTTGACCGTCTTGGGGCTGGGGCGGGGGCTGAGGCTGGAGGCTGGGGCTGGTCTTTCAAATTTGTTGGGGGCTGCGAAACGTTTCGAGCGAAACTTTTGAGCGAGACGTTTTGACCGTCCTGGGGCTGGGGCTACGGGGGGGGGGGGGGCGGCCACGAAATTGATTCAGTGCAAAAGTTGCAGATACCAGTAGCATCATTGTGACTTTCAAGTCGCATAAACAAGTTCACGCGGCAACGTATGTACTCGGTGTCAACATCGAACGCGAATACTGCGAAACGCGTGGCCTGCTCCTGGCCTTGCGTGGCCTGCTCCTGGCCTTTCGTGGCCTGCTCCTGGCCTTTCGTGGCCTGCTCCTGGCCTTTCGCGGCCTGCTCCTGGCCTTTCGTGGCCTGCTCCTGGCCTTTCGTGGCCTGCTCCTGGCCTTTCGTGGCCTGCTTCTGGCCTTTCGTGGCCTGCTCCTGGCCTTTCGTGGCCTGCTCCTGGCCTTTCCTGGCCTGCTCCTGGCCTTTCCTGGCCTGCTCCTGGCCTTTCGTGGCCTGCTCCTGGCCTTTCGTGGCCTGCTCCTGACCTTTCGTGGCCTGCTCCTGGCCTTTCGTGGCCTGCTCCTGGCCTTTCGTGGCCTGCTCCTGGCCTTTCGTGGCCTGCTCCTGGCCTTTCGTGGCCTGCTCCTGGCCTTTCGTGGCCTGGTCCTGGCCTTTCGTGGCCTGCTCCTGGCCTTTCGTGGCCTGCTCCTGGCCTTTCGTGGCCTGCTCCTGGCCTTTCGTGGCCTGCTCCTGGCCTTTCGTGGCCTGCTCCTGGCCTTTCGTGGCCTGCTCCTGGCCTTTCGTGGCCTGCTCCTGGCCTTTCGTGGCCTGCTCCTGGCCTTTCGTGGCCTGCTCCTGGCCTTTCGTGGCCTGCTCCTTGCCTTTCGTGGCCTGCTCCTGGCCTTTCGTGGCCTGGTCCTGGCCTTTCGTGGCCTGCTCCTGGCCTTTCGTGGCCTGCTCCTGGCCTTTCGTGTGGCCTGCTCCTGGCCTTTCGTGGCCTGCTCCTGGCCTTTCGTGGCCTGCTCCTGGCCTTTCGTGGCCTGCTCCTGGCCTTTCGTGGCCTGCTCCTAGCCTTTCGGGGCCTGCTCCTGGCCTTTCGTGGCCTGCTCCTGGCCTTTCGTGGCCTGCTCCTGGCCTTTCGTGGCCTGCTCCTGGCCTTTCGTGGCCTGGTCCTGGCCTTTCGTGGCCTGCTCCTGGCCTTTCGTGGCCTGCTCCTGGCCTTTCGTGGCCTGCTCTTGCCCTTTCGTGGCCTGCTCTTGGCCTTTCGTGGCCTGCTCCTGGCCTTTCGTGGCCTGCTCCTGGCCTTTCGTGGCCTGCTCCTGGCCTTTCGTGGCCTGCTTCTGGCCTTTCGTGGCCTGCTCCTGGCCTTTCGTGGCCTTTCGTGGCCTGCTCCTGCCTTTTCGTGGCCTGCTCCTGGCCCTTCGTGGCCTGCTCCTGGCCTTTCTTTCGTGGCCTGCTCTTGGCCTTTCGTGGCCTTTCGTGCCGCTCCTGGCCTTTCGTGGCCTGCTCCTGGCCTTTCGTGGCCTGCTCCTGGCCTTTCGTGGCCTGCTTCTGGCCTTTCGTGGCCTGCTCCTGGCCTTTGGTGGCTTGCTCCTGGTCTTTCGTGGCCTGCTCCTGGCCTTTCGTGGCCTGCTCCTGGCCTTTCGTGGCCTGCTTCTGGCCTTTCGTGGCCTGCTCCTGACCTTTCGTGGCCTGCTCCTGGCCTTTCGTGGCCTGCTCCTGGCCTTTCGTGGCCTGCTCCTGGCCTTTCGTGGCCTGCTCCTGGCCTTTCGTGGCCTTCGTGGCCTGGTCCTGGCCTTTCGTGGCCTGCTCCTGGCCTTTCGTGGCCTGCTCCTGGCCTTTCGTGGCCTGCTCTTGGCCTTTCGTGGCCTGCTCCTGGCCTTTCGTGGCCTGCTCCTGGCTTTTCGTGGCCTGCTCCTGGCCTTTCGTGGCCTGCTCCTGGCCTTTCGTGGCCTGCTCCTGGCCTTTCGTGGCCTGCTCCTGGCCTTTCGTGGCCTGCTCCTGGCCTTTCGTGGCCTGCTCCTGGCCTTTCGTGGCTTGGATTTGAACCTGGATTTGGGGCCTGGGGCCTGGTCAATTTGGGGGCTGGATTTGGGGCCTGGTGCCTGGATTTGGGACTGAGCATGGATTTGGGGTCTGGAGCCTGGATTTTGGATTTGGGACTGGAGTTGGGGTCTGGAGCCTGGATTTGGGCATGGGGCCTGGAGTTGGGGCCTGGCCTGGAATTGTGACTGGAGCTTGGATTTGGGGTCTGAACCCTGGATTTGGGGGCTTGGATTTGGGGGTCTGGAGCCTGGGGCTGGGGCCTGGATTTGGGGCCTGGGGCCTGGATTTGGGATTGGGGCTGGATTTGGGGTGGGCCTGGATTTGGGGTCTAGAGCCTGGATTTGGGACTGGGCTTGGGGCTGGATTTCGAAGCTTGGATTTGGGGTGGGCCTGGGAGCCTGGGGTCTGGGGCCTGGTGCTTGGACCTGGATTTGGGGGATTGGAAAGTGGGGCTGGGTTGGAGGTTATGGAGAAATTGGTTTATCAAGAAGCTTGTTCCGTTTTTGATCGGGTGGCTGTTTTGAGTTGGTTGGGCTGAGTTAATGGTTGAAGTTGTGGTTGTGCGAAATTGGATTATCAAGAAGCTAACGCCAGTTTTCTCCGAAATGCTGGGCCTTAGCGGTGGTTACAAACAAGGACAAGCAATTTCTATTTATCACTTTCTTGAGGGTTTAGGGTTTAGGGTTTAGGGTTTAGGGTTTAGGGTTTAGGGTTTAGGGTTTAGGGTTTAGGGTTTAGGGTTTAGGGTTTAGGGTTTAGGGTTTAGGGTTTAGGGTTTAGGGTTTAGGGTTTAGGGTTTAGGGTTTAGGTGTTAGGGTTTAGGGTTTAGGGTTTAGGGTTTAGGGTTTAGGGTTTAGGGTTTAGGGTTTAGGGTTTAGGGTTTAGGGTTTATAGAAATTGTATAGGGTTTAGGTCCGAGGTTTTGGCCGGGTTTTGGCGGGTTTTGGCGGGTTTTGTGCGGGTTTCTTTTTTGGTTTTGCTTCGAAATAGAGGCTTTTTCCAACATTTGGCAGCCTGCCCCCTGCCCCCTGCCCCCTGCGCCTGCCCCCTGCCCCCTGCGCCTGCCCCCTGCCCCCTGTCTTGCCCCCTGCCCCCCTGCCCGCCCTCTGTGCTGCCCTGTACCCCCTGCCCTGCCCTGCCCTGCTGCCCTGGTGCCTGGATTTGGGGCCTGGGCCTGGATTTGGGACTGGGACCAGGCCGTCTGGAGCCTGGATTTGGGGTCTGGAGCTTTGGGGCTGGTGCCTGGAGCCTGGGTTTGGGGCCTGGGCTTGTAAGCCTGCTCTGGGGCTTTCGGATTGACTGCTGCCAAAGCGCTCAGGATCCAGCTGTCACGGTAGGTTGTTGTCGACCTCCTGGAGCATGCACGTGAAAGATAATTTTGCAGGAAGATAGGATTTCTCAGCTGTGCGCCTGGTGACATTCTACCATTGCAAGCCCGCCAATCCCATTTGAGCACTCACGAAACATCTGCGGTAAGCAGACATGAATATGTGTCTTTTCAAGCATGAGATCTGTGCGTTTGACATGACATGGTCTATGAGGTCATGTCTAGCAGCACAAGACATTTCTCATGAGGCGTGCATGAACTCGGGTCGCTCATACATTTTGGTTTTGCCGCTGCTGGACTGTGCTGGTGCGGCTAGTAGCAGCAACGCACGGCGCTGGTGCCATGGATGCAACCGACACACTTGTGTTGGGACTTTGCAGCTGCTAGCTGCTGCCACTTTCCTCTCATATTGATCGAATTGAGTATGTCGGGTGTTGCCGGAGGGATGCTTCCAGTTCAGCGCGGGAGAGCAAAGTCGGTCCCTGCTTCAGGGAGTCCAAGTCGAGGAACTGGTCGTCTCCTGTATGCTTGAGAGCAACCCAGTGCCGGCCTTCGTGGTTTTGTATAGCGCCCAGGCATCCGCGCAGATCCTGACTGCACAGGGCTCGCCTGTCTGACATCTCCCAGCAGAGACGGTCGAAGGCTTGCATGGCCTTGGTCCGCACGGCCCTCAGGAGCACTTCAATGGAATAGTCGCCTCCAGGACCCAGGTGCAGGCTTGGGTCATCTGCGAGTTCCCAATTCTCCTCGAGGAACGTTGCTGCTGCCGCTTCGAGGTCGACGACATTGAAGTGGCAAGCGCCCAAGGCATTGTTGAGCGCATGGATGCCGCACCTGAGCTCCTCCTGCCTCTCGAACTAGCAGGCGACTCCCTCGAGCTGCTGTACTCCTTCTGGTTGCTGCTCTCCATTTTGTTCTGGACTGCTTCCATGCTTCGCAGCTGTTGACTCACCTGCCCCACGCTTCCCGCTGAGGCTGCTGCTGTCTGCCCCTGCTTTGGCTTTGCTGTGGACTTTGCCTTTGGCGGTTGCCGTGCGCTTGGCTTTGGCCTTGGCTGCAGCCTTGGCCTTGGTTTCTGCGTTCCTGCCTCTGGTTCTGCGGTGGGCTTTGGCTGTGCAATGCTTCTGGTGTTGCTTGATGTCGGCCTTGTTGTCAGGGACTTCCTTGCCACATTGCGGACAGCACCAAGGCAGCGCCAACTCTTCCAAGCCCTTCTTCATCGCGGCCCAATCTGGGGCGCCCATCTGGGCCAGGCGGGCCTTGTAGAAATCCTTGCTGTCAGGGGGCCTGAAGAGGTGGTTCCACAACGGAGATCCCTCTCTTTCGGCCTGCTGGAGTTTCAATGTGGTCAGTGCCCAGTCGGCGTGCTCGTTAAAGCAAAGCGCCTTGGGGTTGAAGAGCTCCAAGGTGCAGAGGGATTGTCTTGGGCATCGGCTCAGAGCCACATAAGCCTGACCTGGCTGTTTGCATGTTGCATCCAGGCGCGAGTGGGCGCCGTCGTGCAAGGTGGCCGCTTGGCTTTTGTGGATGGTGGTGGCCTTGGCGAGGACGAGCGGGAACTGCAGCCTGGATGCTTTCTTGCCATCTTTGTCGAAAAAGGGTACCGACATGCGGGAAATCGCAACGTGGTCGCACTGATTCTCTGCCAGCCACTTGGCGCCGGCGTTCTTCTCGAAGGTGACCCAGACGTTGTCGACCTCGCCCGTTTCCTCGTCCGCTTCAATCTCCTCGACGAAGCCACAGGCCCCGTTGACCAAGCCGTCCTGTACGTCCAGGTTGCGTTTGAGCATGACACGGACGCCGACCGCAAGCTCAAGCAGCGCCGCCAATCCTCCGGTGTTCTCCTCTTCGGCCCACGCTGCCTCCGTGGATAGTGGCGCCCCGGTGCTGAGGCTGGTATCCACGGCAGGGCACTCGTACAGACGAGTCTTGGTCCTGTGGATGTGGTCTTCCATGTACTGCCGGTTGCTTTGCCTGACCGCCTGGCGGGTGGGATACAGTTGCACTGCCTTGGGAGCAGGCTGCTTGCCGCCCTTCTTCGTCACCACCATGCCGCACAGCTCTTGGATGTCCTCCTCCGTCCACTTCCCTATCCGCACGCGGGCCAGGAGTGCTGCCCACCTCGGGTCCTTCGCCGCTCGTTGGTTGCCCTCGAGCTCGCCCAGCTCAAACATGTTCCACAGGTAGCTGTGGAAGGACGGGAGGCCCCCGGGTGGTGGCAGCTGAAAGAGGTCGCCCGACAAGACCACATGCACGCCTCCAAAGCAAACCTGCGGCATATCTCTCGCCAGACGGAGATGCTGGTCGAGACGTTCCAGGAGCCAGGAAGAAATGAAGCTCATTTCGTCGATGAAGAGCACCGAAACCAGTTTCCAGATGCTCTGCAGGCTTGCCAGCTGCGGACCGCTTGGAAGCGGCAGGTCGCAAGCCTTGCCGTAGCTTCTATTGACCACCGGCAGCAAGGCGCAGGCGTGGAGGGTGATGCCATTCAGGTTCCAGGCCGCCACCCCAGTCGGCGCTGCGATGATGGTGCCTGTGCCGCCCTGTCTGAGCATGTGGGCTGCGGCGCGCACCACCACGGACTTGCCCGAGCCGCCCGGCCCATGCAGTAGCATGCGAAGGCGCCCGCTGTTGTTGGTGTCCTTGGTGTTGGGCCGGTTCAGGGCATACTGTATGATGTACTCCATGGCTCGGCGCTGGTGCTGCGTCTCCGGGCTTGGGCTTGCGGTCGTGAGCATCTCGAAGGCCTCCTCGCCGCCGTCCACTGGCGCGAAGGCGTCGCCGGCAGCGCCTGTCGGCACGTGGTCTGGTGCCAAAAAGTCGATGTCGTCCCCGTGCCGCTCCTTTAAGGCTTCCATGATCTTAAGGGCGTCCTCGTAGTTGTCCTGGGCAACCTTGCTATTGGCCCATCCGTCCCGCGCGTGAGCCGGATGCATTTTGGCCTTCATGTACATGGCCGCCTGGACGGCCTGCATCTTTCGGGCGGCATTTACGGTACCGTCCATCTGCGGGAAGCATTTGGACCGGAGGAAGTCCGGATGCCCGTCCATATCGCGAGCAATGCGCTGGAAGGCTGCTGCGTGGCTACCGCCGTCCTCGTTGCGTAGCCAGTCTCCGGGCTTCGCCCAGACAACATGCAGCAGGAGCTTGGCGAAGTAGAAAGCTTCCGGTTCAAGGTCAGGACTGAAGTTTTGGTAAGCGACGATGGCTGGTCGCTTTCGGGCGACCGGACATTCCACCCCGACGAATTTGAAGCCCGCGCAGAAGTCCAGGAAGATCATGTCCGCGAATTTGCACCATGTGGTTCTGCCACCTTCCACCGGCAGCTCCACCTCCTGCTCCCCGAAAGCCAGCTGCATCTCCCTGTACCGCTTCTGTGCCACGGGCATGTACTGGTCCCGGTCCAGCTTGTCGCGGCGGTATTTTTCTGGGGCGTGCAAGGCTGCGCTCTCCTGGTTCTTGGGCACCGACAGTGTCCAGGTTTAGGGAGGGCCCACCTGTATCCACTCGTTGTCCCTCGAAAACTCGACCACAGAATAGCCCAGTAGCAGGTGGCAGGCTTCGAAGGTGGACGTAGTTCGGCCCTGCAGTGCGGCGTGGGCGGCTTTGTAGAACTGCTGGTTGTTGAGGCCGGCGTCGTTGGTGCTGCTCTGGGCGAGGTTGGCAACGATCTTCTCCACCCTCCGCTGCGCCTCCCGGTCCTGCTCCGACTTCACGGCATAGCCGAGGATGTATCGGCTAGCACTGGTGAGCTCGCAGATGACTTGGAGGTCCATGCTAGCCCGCCAGCGTCGCAGGATCTTTATATTGTACTGTCCCATCATGGTGTCGGACTGGGCACGCCTCACCGCCAAGCTGCTTTTCCAGCGGCTGTTTGCGTACTTCTCCTGGGAGGTGCGGCGCCTGGGCTTCTCCTCGGGCGGGTGGGGAAAGCCGAAGCGGCAAGCGCCGTGCGTCTTGATACCGCAATACTTGGTGTGCTTGTGCACCAGCAGCTCGGCCAGCTTCGCGTTCACTTCTAGATCCCTGGGCCGGACTTTCGTCGATTGCCTCCACGTAAACGCCGATTTGGTGCAGATATGCTTGTCGCACAAGTCCTCAGCGCAGGTTGGCATGAAGGTCTCCATGGCTTCTTCGTCTGACCAGTCGGGCTTGGCTTCCGCTTCGGGCGCTTTCTCCTGTTCCTTGCGTTCCTTGCTGGTCTCTATCTCCACCGTCCACAGGAGGATGTGAGCATGCGGGTAGCCCCTCTTTTGCCACTCGATGCGGATGATGTAGTCGAGCACTCTGAAGGGCGGCCGGTCCTTGAAGACTCGGCCGTGTCTGCCCGCCGCATCCGTAGCTGGTGCCTGAACAAAGTCGTCCTCCTCTCCAGGCGTTCCTCTGGCAGGCTCGTCCTCCACATCCACGTCTTCGTCAAGGTGACTCTTGGTTTCGCGCTCGGCATAGAGCCAATACATCAGCTGAGTCACCTGGTGCATGAATTGTCTCGCCACAACTGCCGGGTGCTGATTGCAGAGCTGGTTCGGTGACAAACCGTCCCAGGTGAAGTCTTAGTCGGCCTGGTAGCAGTGCAAGATTTGTGCGGCTTGGTATTCGGTCTCTTTCGGCGGACTTTCTGGTCGCAGGCGCAGCAGCCGTGCCATGATGACGGCGAGGAGGATGTCGGGCTGCCGGGCGTGGCAGGTGAGGGTCATGAAGAAGTTGGGTGTGCCAAGCTGCTCGTACATGTTGATTGCGACGCCTCTCTTGGCATACACATACGAGCTTGTTCCAGGGATGTCCCGGAGGGCCGCGAAGACCTGCCCCTTGCCGCCCCGGTGCCTGTTGCTTTTGCTGGAAACCTGCTGGCCGCCGATCCTGACGTTCACGTTGCCCGAAAGACGCTTCTTGAGGTGCATTTCCAATAGCCACATGATATACCCAGCGGACGCCTCGAAGCGCGGATCGGGGCCCAGCAGCCGCTTTCGGGCGTATTGGGAGAAGCTGCCGTACTCTTCCTTCCATCCGCCTTCACCGGTGGGAAAGAGGTGCGGGAAGAACTTGACGTCCATGTCGTCGCTGAGCTCTGCGATGCGCCGGGTCCTTTGCAGAGCTTGTGTTTCGGCTCTGGGAGCTCTGAACTCTTTGGGGATCATGTACGTCATCTCCAAATCTTCTTCCTGCGCTTCCTCATCTTCGGAGTGCAATGCTTCCGCCGCCGAGGCCGGGGAGTGTGAGCCACCGGACTCCCCAGTTTGGCGCCCTCGGCAGGCTTCGGGGTCTGCACGCACCGCTGCAGTTGTGGATGGAAGCCCCCTGTTAGCTAGGATCGTGGCCATTCTTGCCAAGGCCTCGTCCACGGCAGCGCTTTCCCGATACAGGCGGTGGTGGGCCTTGAGCTCCTGCAGACCTGCAAACAAGCTGTCCAGGCGCGCTGGCGAAGTGGTCGCGCCGGGGATGCCCTCCACCGAGACTGTGCCGTCATCCTCGATCGTTGCTCCCTCCAAAACGTTGCAGATGCATGGTTCGTCCATCAGCACTGCATACATGCGGCCCCACTGTGCGCTCGGGCCGCCTGCGGGAAGCTTGTCGAGCAGGACTTGGGAAAGCCGGGCCATGGCGAGAAGGTGCTGCTCGATGGGCTGCAGGCACTGGAGCGCTTCGGGGATTGCCGGCGGAGGCGGCAAGATGATCTTGGTGGTCTTTTCTCGGCAATTCTTGCAGAGCATCCTGCCTGTCTCCTTTGCTGGTCTGCAGTGTTTGCCGGTTGTGAAGGTGCGGCCCGACTCGCACACCCTGGACAGGCCAAAGCGGCCCCAGCTCCGTGTGAATGCCAGGTAGTTGGCCTCCACCTTTTCCGACGTCAGCACATCTTCGTCTGGGAATGGGTAGCCCTGCTGCTGTACCTCCGTGGCAATTGGCTTGGGCCCGCGCCTGCCCACTCCTTCATCAGCGCGTTCAGCTTGAAGTTCGCGCCTCCGTGCTCGACGACTGTCCTCCGCGGGCTTGGGCCCACGAGCACCCACTCCTTCAGCTTCATCAGCGCGTTCAGCTTGAAGTTCGCGCCTCCGTTCTCGACGACTGTCCTCCGCGGGCTTGGGCCCACGAGCACCCACTCCTTCAGCTTCATCAGCACGTTCAGCTTGAAGTTCGCGCCTCTGTGCTCGATAGCTGTCCTCCGCGGGCTTGGGCCCACGAGCACCCACTCCTTCATCCGCACGTTCAGCTTGAAGTTCGCGCCTCTGTGCTCGATAGCTGATCTCTTCCCTAGGCTTGGGTCCACGGCTTCCGGCCCCCTTCGCACAGCGCTGTTGTTGCCGAGCTGTTTTCTTGGCCCTCTCCTCTGCTTCACGCTCCTCCTTTTCTGCTTTGCGGCACTGAGGATCACTGCACCACCCTCGTCATCGGCCGCTTCTGGTTCCCACGCCACACCGCTGACACACCTCAGTACTGCACGGTCGGTGTGACGAAGACGACAGGCTGGCGTTTGCTGGGATCTCCGGCCTTTCGCGGGCTGGAGGCGGAGGTGTTGCCGCAAAGGGCCTGCGCGCGCACCAGAGCAGCTACGCCACGCTGCTCTGGCGTTTGCTTCGCAGGGAGAATTCCGCGCCTAGCTTGACTTGTCATGAGGCAACTTGGGCCCCGGCGTGTTGCAATCTGTTTCGCTGCTTGTTGCTCAGCGTCCACGAGGTGCCAATGAACGGACCTCTGGATGGGAAACTGAAGAGGCTTGTGTTCAGTGCGTGGCAGGTGCTGGAGCCGTTGATACTTGAGCTAGCGACGGGAGACCATGTACGCCAGGATGAAGGGGACCTCAGGCAGGTTTCGATGTTTGATCGCTGGACGGCCGGTGTGGTACATGCCTTTCAGCAGCCACTATCTCCCGAGTTTGGGGCATCTGCGTGCTCGGGGGGCGGACCTTCCAGCAAGTACGTACCCGTGATGTAAAGAGGCGCAGGGCTTCTTGAGGCTTGGGCCAGGAAGGAAGGCAGTGGCCTTGTTCTGCTCTGAACTTGGTGTGTCTCGCAGCCTGCTTCAAGTTCTCGTAAAGGGGCACATGAAACGCTGACGAAGGTGTTCTTACCTGAGAGCAGCGCCTGTAACCACACAGAAGCTTTTGCAGGAGTCTTGTGGGTTTGCCCGAGGAATAGGAAGAGCCTGATGATGTGCAGGGACAGGCTGGTGGCGAGGCTCAAGCTGTCGGGCGCTGAGTTGCGGGCACCACGCCCTGTCCAGGTGCAGTCCCCTCGGGCGTTCCTGTCAAGATGGAGCTGCTGTAATTGCCCGCTCCTTGCATAGGACGGGCTCCGGGCCTCCTGCGACAGTGCCCTTTCTGCCTGCAGTGAACAGCTGGCATCTTGCTGACGACTGCTCTTTACAAGACAAGACTGGCACCAAGCCTCATCTTGCCGGCATTGCGGGTCGCTGCACCAGCCCTGTCCTCGGCCGCTGCGCGCGCCCACTCCGCAACGCTGACAGCGTGCCATGGTCGCGAAATGCGAAGCTAAAGATCTGTGCAACAAAAGCTGAGCCTCAACGCCTGCCATGAATCGAAAGCTTAATCACCGAGTTCAACATGCAGTGGCAGGATTGCTGACTTCATGAGCTGTGCCACCATGGTCTCTGTCGCGCAAGTGGCAAATGCCTTCATCTTTTTTTTCTTCTGCTGCTGTGGCTGCCAGCCGCGATGCTCCGTCACGGCCGGTGCACGGCATAGGTTGATTGAATGCAACAAAAGACTCTTTTCTAGCTCTGCGCTGTCAGCATGTCCCACATGTCATGGGAAAGGACCACGGTGACCAGTTGCCCGTCTAACGCCGTGCACACTGCTTGGTTGCGGCTACGCAGACGGCCTTGGGCTGCAGCTGCTAGGGCAGCGGATGTAGCAAGCTCTTTCATTTCCGGGTTTGACATGCCGGTGATTCGTAGCAGCTCCCCGCCGGCCACCGTGGTGAACACTGCGTCAACAGCATTTTGCGGGACAGGCGTCAAGCTGCAGGTGACGACCAAGGGTGAGGGAACTTCACGGACGTAGACCTCGCCGGCGGGATAACTGATCCAAGCATCATGGTCCAGCTCTTCAGCTTCGAACACAGCAACCTGGGCATCTGCTGGATGCCATCGGAAGAATCGGCACTGCAGCCTCTCCACGGGATCGGTGGAAAAGAAGAGCAGATGCCATCGAGGAGCTGCTTCAGTGGTAAAGGCCGCGCCGTCCGAGTCAATCAATGACCACGAGCCAGGACCGCCTTCCAAACACCGGCTCCACTCCAGACGGCGGCCGTCCATCTTGTGGGTGCTCTGAAGGAAACGAAATGCAAACTTTGAAGCTGCAAGATACTGCTGCGGAACACAGGATGCAATGCTCAAGTAGCATTTGCAAGACTGGAAGCTACATGCTTCGACCTCCACACCTAGAAATACTCGTGAACGATGCTCGGGCCGAGCGTGTTTTTACACCTGCGGCTGTTGCCTTCCTTGTGAAACATCCCCAGCTGTATTTCGGCTGAAATACGGTATGTCTCTACCTGGAACAAAGAGGGAGCTTGCCAAATGGATTTCCTTCATAAAATGGACGGGAATAACGATTGCCAGGTGGTTCGCGGGCTACCAAGCCGGTTTCCTTCATAAACTGGACGGTGGTGAGGATTGTCAAGTGATTCGCAAGCTCTCCAAACCGATTTCCTTCGTAAAATGGACGAGGATAGAGATTGTCAGGTGGTGGGCGGGCTTTTCAACTGGACTCCGGAGGTCCTCGCGTAGTTGTACCTTGGCATTGGAAGGGAATCAACGTAAAAATAAAGCAAATATGGCCTTGTCTAGTTGCTGTCAAGATGCGACCAAAGCTGTACCTTGGCTGCGGACATGTACATGAAGTCTGATTGCAGCCAAATTGCATTCCAAGGTGGTATACCTTGACTGTGACGTGATGAATCAATGCATGTGCGGGAAAGTATGATGGTATGATGAAGCGTGAAGGTCTTTGAAGGCACCCCTTACCAGTGATATAGGAGGCTCATCTTGCATCTGCAGGGGCTCTCATCGCGGATGTATCTTCCTTAGTTCTTGGCTGGCAGCTTGGTTTGGAGCGGGCCTGACGTACGACATGAAAGGGAAACTGCGAGCTTGCATGCGTGCAATTGCAGCTTAGTGGCCGTTTCTCATTGCCGTCCCTCTGGTAGTGCCTTTGCAGCGGCACAAAAAGGGCGGGATGCCAAGCTGTACCTTGGCTTCGGCAGGGAAAGCGCAAGCATGGCACAAGCCTGACGCAAGCACCCCCAGATATTGACACTATTTTCCTTGCCTCGGATAAGAATGTGCCAGAAATAATCACCAAGACCCGGGAGTACGATTTGTTACGGATAAGAGTGTGCCAGAAAGAGCCCCGTAGAGAAAATTCCCCACTAGACGAAGCAATTCAGCAAGAGATATTCACTCCTGCAGCCCCAATAAGCGAAACAATTCTGCAAGAGAATTTGGTTCCTAACGCCCCAATAAGCGAAACAATTCTGCAAGAGATTTTCCTTCCTAACGCCCCAATAAGCGAAACAATTCTACAAGAGGATTTCATTCCTGAAGCCCCAATAAGCGAAGCAATTCTGCCAGAGATTTTCCGTCTAACGCCCCAATAAGCGAAACAATTCTGCAAGAGGTTTTCCTTCCTACCGCCCCAATAAGCGAAACAATTCTACAAGAGATATCCACTCCTGAAGCCTCAATAAGCGAAACAATTCTGCCAGAGCCCCAATAAGCGAAACAATTCTGCAAGAGATTCTCCGTCTAACACCCCAATAAGCGAAACAATTCTGCAAGCGGATTTCATTCCTGAAGCCCCAATAAGCGAAGCAATTCTGCCAGAGATTTTCCGTCTAACGCCCCAATAAGCGAAACAATTCTGCAAGAGATCTTCATTCCTAAAGCCCCAAGAAGCGAAGTAATTCTGCCAGAGGTTTTCCTTCCAAACGCCCCAATAAGCGAAACAACTCTGCAAGCAAAGTCTCATTCACAACCCTTAAAGCTCCTTGAAAGGCCAGGCGGCTCTCGCCTCATCTGACGGCGCTGATTGTACCTTGGCTTCGGCAAAGAAATCGATGCAAGCATCACGCAAGCATGACGAAAGCACACTCTAGACGTGGACATGCTTGTTTGCAGCCGAGTTGCGACCAGAGCAATACCTTGGCGGGCACATGTTGAGTTAACGTATATGTTGATCATGGGGGGTGTGAAGATCCTTGAAGGCACCCCCCGGATGGATGATTCATGGTGAATCCGGGATAGCCTTGTTTCAGAATGCCTTGTCAGAGAGTGTCCCTCAGTACACGCTCCTACTTCCGTAGCCCGTGCCGGATAAGAATGGCAGAGAGGCTTCACCTGTGCTGGGTTCGCCGACTTCGGAGGAGGCGACAGCCCGGTAGTAACGCGCACTCGCCATGC
>CAJNDT010003992.1:0-19106 GCA_905221615.1 Symbiodinium sp. CCMP2592
AGCCAGAGAGAGGGAGTATTAAGGGTGAAGGGTTCAGGGTCGAAGGTTTAGGGTTGAGGGTTAATTTGTTTTTTTCGGGGTAGAGAGCGAGAGAGAGAGAGAGAGAGAGAGGAGAGAGAGATTTCGTCCTTGGCTGCTGGCTTCTTCATGGGATCCTTTGTGCTTTTTGGCTTCTTGTTTTCTTTCTTCTCCTGTTTTTTTCTTTGGTGCAATCAAAAATCAAACGATTTTCCTAATCTCCGGCCTGTGCGGCTGCTGGCCTTTTCATTTTGGACTGCACGGCCATGGCTGGATTATAAAAGGAGTGTGCAGATTTTCTAGAAAAGATCTGGGGCCAAACATCACGAATCGTCATGAGTACAACTTGTGACGTTTCATGGCGTCCATAATCCGTCATGAGTTGTACTTGTGACGCCAAAACCGTCATGAGTACAACTCGTGACGTTTCATGACGTTTAGTGGGGTTCACGAGACGACACATGACGTTTCATGACGTTGGGACTTTCGGAAAAATCTATCCAGACACTAAAAGTTTCATGAGTGATTGAACAAAAATACATAGGAAATCTGGCCAGACGATAAAGGTTTCATGCTTACCTCTACAGACATTACAACAAATTTGTCTCTCCAGACATCTGTCTATCCAGACACCAATGGTGAAAACACACACACACACACACACAAACAAAACCCCAACGGGTTTAAGGGTTGAGGGTTCGGGGTCGAGGGTTTAGGGGTTTGAGGGTTTAGGTTTGGGGTTTCAGGGGTTATTTGTTTGATGAGCACACACACACACACACACACACAATGCCTGTCCAGGCACCGCACAAAGCAAGCTTGCCTATCCAGGCATAACAACTTGCCTATCCAGGCAACAACTTGCCTATCCAGGCACAACAACTTGCCTATCCAGGCACAACAACTTGCCTGTCCAGGCACAACAACTTGCCTATCCAGGCACAACAACTTGCCTATCCAGGCACAACAACTTGCCTATCCAGGCACAACAACTTGCCTATCCAGGCACAACAGATTCTTGCCTATCCAGGCATGTGCAGCAGCTTGCCTATCCAGGCATGCACAAAAAATGGTGCATGCACCACCTGCCTGTCCAGGCATTCAAAGCACACACACACTCTCCCTCTCTTTTTCTCGCGGGACTCCACCCCTCGTTGTGCCATTCGGCGATCCCTTCATGCGATTTCGCATGAGGATGCAAAAGAGGCTACTCTACGGAGGCTCGGCACCTTTCAGTCATCAACATCTTTAGGATCTACATTCATCAACATCACAGCTGCTAGAAACTCCACAAAACAACACTCCTCAACATCTGCATTCATCTAGCTATCATCATCTCCTAGGTGCCTTGAGAGCCTTTTCAAAGGCCGTTGTGGCCTTTGAAGCCAAAGCAACGGTGCAAAACTCTCCAAAGGTCTTTGGCTTTTTTCTGACCTCTGAAGCCCTTGCAGGATCTTACCATGCAACCTTCAACACCTGGTCTCATGTCTGACCCTCTGTGAACAAAAGACATCTTGCTGCACTCCTTACACACCTTGAAAAAGCTTGCATGGTCCTTAAAGAAATCATCGCTGGCATTGCCATCGTAGTCCTCAAACTCAGCCAGCTTCTCCTCCTTCTGCCCCGCCCATGGGTCATTCTCAGCGTCCTCCCACGGATCCTTCAGGGTGTAGGGTTCAGGGTTTAGGTTTCAGGGTTTAGGTTTCAGGGTGTAGGGTTCAGGGTTTTGGTTTCAGGGTTTAGGTTTCAGGGTTTTGGTTCAGGGTTTAGGTTTCAGGGTTTAGGTTTCAGGGTTTTGGTTTCAGGGTTTAGGTTTCAGGGTGTAGGGTTCAGAGTTATGGGTTCAGGTTTCTCAAGGCTTAGGTTTCAGGGTGTGGGGTTCAGGGCTTAAGGTTCAGGGTCTAGGGTTTCGGCGTTTTTACTGGGTTAAGGTTTGGGTACATTGGTGTCTCTCCAGACACACACTTGTCTCTCCAGACATTTTTTTCGGCGGGGTCAGGGTCCTGGGTCCTCGGGGTCATCCTGGTTCTTCTTCTGCTTCTTTCCTTCTGGGCCATCCTTGGCGCTTTAGGGGGGTTCGCACAAAAATTGTCTATCCAGACAATGAAGCCACTTGTCTTTCCAGACATTATATTTCCAAACAAACACAACAATTAACCATCTAAAACAAAGGCTCCTGGTCCTTCTGCGGCGGCGGTGGCGGCGGGGGATCCTTCTTGTCGTCCTTCTTGTGCGGGGCATCCTGCAGGGTTTAACTCATGTACTATATGTCTTTCCAGACACTACATTCTGTATATAAACACAAAAACAATATAAAGCCCAGGCTCCTTCTCGCCGGTCTGATCCCCCTGCCAGTCCTCATCCCGGTACGACGATCCTCCCCACTGCGAGCCTCCCCAGGACCACCAGTCCCAGCCCTGGTTCCAGGACCACGTCTCATCACCCGGCGGAGCGGCACCATCATCTCCATCTCCCTGGCCACCACCTCGATCACCATCTCCACCATGGCCACCATGCGTACCATCTCCACTTCCCTTGCCACCATCTCCACCATGGCCACCATGCGTACCATCTCCACCTCCCTTGCCGCCATCATGGCCACCATCATCTCCACCTCCTCGGTGATCCACGTCTCCACTTCCTCTCCCAGGTGTGCTCGGTCCTCCGAAAAAGACTTTTGGGCTTTAGGGTTTAAGGTTCTCTATGGTTTTTCTGTTACGGTGTTCAGGGCCGGGGTTTCGGGCTTAATGGGGTTGTAAGAGCTCAAGGGGATAGGATTTCAAAATTGTCATCAGCTAGGGTCCTTGGGGGCCATCATCATCTTCTTCTTCTGCAACCACCCTCTTGGCGAGGTAGTGCATGGACTGGTCGTAGGTCTTGAGGGTGGAGACACTGACAGGGATTCAGGGTTTAGGGTTCAGGGTTCAGGGTTTTGGGTTCGGGGTTTAGGTTTCAGGGTGTAGGGTTCAGGGTGTTGGGTTTAGGGTCTAGGGTTTCGGCGCTTTTACTGGGTTTCAGGGTCTTGGTTCTCAGGTGTCTCTCCAGACACTCAAACTGTCTGTCCAGACATTCTCTATGCAGCTGAGGAGCTCAAAAACTCTCCTCAAAAAGGGCCGGTGGGCCTCGTTGCTTCCCGGCTCCATCCTCGACACCTTTCTCGCCATCGCCTCGATGAGGCCCATGAACTGCCTCAGCTTTGTCATGGCTGTGTCTCTCCAGACACTAGTTTTTTGAAAGCTACACCTATCTGTGTCTCTCCAGACCTAGACACTGGGAAAGCTACACCTAGGGCTTCACGGTTCTCGTGTCTATCCAGACACTAAAATAATTAATGCCAAGGGTCTCGAAGTTGATGTCAGGGGAGTATTCCATCCAGATCATCCGCCAGTTCTCTCGCCAAAGTCTGCTGCTCGTGCCGCTGTTCCTCAGCTGCAGGGTTTATATATGGGTTTGGGGGTTTAGCAGGGTTTAGGGGTTTAGGGGTACTTAAAGTTCTGCGAAGTTTCTCTGCCCGGATATTCGGGACATCATCCTTCGTCTTGCCCTTGCCGATGTCGCGGTCACGTCCCTGTCAATCCAGACACTCGATCATCTCATGTGTCTGTCCAGACACGTGCTGCATGTCTGTCCAGACATTCAAAACAACAAGCAGGAGCCTTGCGGTCGCCCTTGTGGTCGCCTTTCTGGCCGCCCTTGTAGCCGCCCTTCTCCATGGCAGCACGGTTGGGCTTCAGGGCGGGGCTCGATGGATCTCGAGCCGGAATATCACATATTCCAAGTCATATTGTCATGCCAGCACGTGCTTCCATTCATGTCTGTCCAGACATTCTGCGATGCATTTAGTGTCTTTCCAGACAAGCAAACTTGAAGTGTCTCTCCAGACACTGCAACTTGAAAGTGTCTCTCCAGACACTGAAACTTGAAAGTGTCTCTCCAGACACTGAAACTTGAAAGTGTCTCTCCAGACACTCAAACTTGAAAGTGTCTCTCCAGACACTCAAACTTGAAGTGTCTGTCCAGACACTGAAACTTGAAGTGTCTGTCCAGACATTCAAACTTGATGTGTCTCTCCAGACACTGAAACTTGAAAGTGTCTGTCCAGACACTGCAACTTCAAAGTGTCTGTCCAGACATTGGAACCTGAAGTGTCTGTCCAGACACTGAAACTTGAAGTGTCTGTCCAGACAATGAAACTCGAAGTGTCTGTCCAGACATCACAGCAATCAAATCAAACCTATGAAAAAGAACCAGTCACTGCCACAGCACTGCACCAAAACCTCTCTTTTCACACCGCAGCGATCAGCGTCCTACAACTTCGCTTTGGCCGCCAGCACCTCCTTCAAGTCCGTGCCAGCCTGGAGCATCTTGATGAGCTTGGTCGCCTGGATCTTGTTCTTCGCTTCGGAGAACTTGGAGATCTGAAACAGCTGTCGCCCTCCTCTGACACGGACTGCCCAGCGACCTTCCTTGTAAGGCATGAGGATCACATCCTTGAAGACTCCGGAGTGGATTCTCGGCGGCATCTTTCTTGCGGCGGCGGGCTTTTTCAAGACTTTCTTTTCTTTCTGCTTTGCCTTCTCCTCCGTCTCGTCTTTGCACTTCTTTTTGTCCTGCTTCACCAGCGTTTTGATACTTTTCTTTCTCGAAGGGATAGGCGACACAGCTTCTGCCTCTTCTCTGAGCTTGTCCTTCTTCTTGTCCTTCTTCGGGGTGAGCGGCACCTCCAAGTCCAGGAGCTCCGCTGTGTCCATGCTGTCGTCCGAGGCCATGTCCGCTGCAGCAGCAAGCTTCTGCAGAGTCTCCTCATCCGAAGATGTGGCCTTCGCCTTCTTCACCTTCTTCACCTTCGTGTCCTCTGAGGATCCCTGTGCTCGCTGTTTTGCTTTCTCTTTCTTCAAGACCTTCTTGACCTTCTTCAGCTTCTTGTTGCCAGACTTCACGGTGTACTTCTTGTCCTCGTACTCGCCGTACTCGAGGGCACCGTTTTCTATCATCTGTTTGATCGACGTCAGCTTCTGCACCTGCGAGTTAGTCAAGTTCTTCGAGGCCTCCTGGAACCGCTTCTCATCTCGCAACCTCCTGGCATGGCTGCAAAGCGTCATGGTCCAGTCGGCGTACTTCCCAGCCAAGTGCGGCCCCACTGCCACAGGGTGCGAGCTCTTCAGTGCCGGGAAGTTCTGGAGGAGCTTCTGGTACGTGGCCTTGAGATCTGCGTACTTGAAGATCAAGAGCGGCTGGCAGTTCACCAAGGCATCGAGCAGGCTCTCCAGCTGGGCCATGTCTGCACCACTGCATGCCTGGGTTCGCCGCAGTGTCTGGTACCCGTGGAAGCTCAGGTGCTCCTGCTCCCTCACGAGCTTCGCCAGCTTGTCGTAGAGGTGCTCCAGGTCGGTGTCCGGGGTCGCCGGTCTTCTGGCGCCTCCCTTGCCCATGGCTCAGAAGTCCTATAGGTTCTAAAGTGTAGAGGGCGCCTCTACTCTACTTTTCTCGAAGCTTCAAAAACTTGCAGGGTCCATTTACATGCTTTCATTGCTGTGCAACTCGTGTCTGTCCAGACATTCTTTCTGTCGTCAACATACTGATCCTTTCCAGACACGAAAGCCACACAGCTGCACGACACGTGCAAATAATGTTTTTACATTTGAGCTTCTATCACCATGCATCGATGCTCTCTTGGCACCCGATTGCTTCTAGACAACAAAACTTTCAAAGCTCTGCACCCTCACTGGCTGTTCTCTGGCTCTTGGCTGTTCTCCGGCTCTTCGTTCTGGTCCAGCACATCCAGGCCTCCCATCACCTCGGTTTCAGCCTCCACGTCGGTCTCCATCTCGTCCGGGTTCTGGATCGGCGGTGCCAGCTGCGACAGCACGGCGGCCAAGTCCGTTGCGAACTGCACGAAAGTTCGCAGATTCGCGATCTGCAAAGCTCGAGCCCTGGCCTTCTTTCTCTCGGCAGCAGGGGGCGTCTCGAGCTCCTGTGCTCCTCGCTTCTTGTTCCTCGGAGGAGTCTCCATGGCGAGCTTTCGTGCCGAGGTGCTAGAGCTTGAGCCTATACTAATACATATATTTCACACATGTAGCTCACATCTTCTCCAAACACTGCATCCTGATTCTGCCTTTCCAGGCACCGAATCTATAGATTTCTTGTCTTTCCAGACAGAACAATAACACCCTGCCTTTCCAGGCGAATCTATAGATTTCTTGTCTCTCCAGACAGAACAATAACATCCTGCCTTTCCAGGCACCGAATCTATAGATTTCTTGTCTCTCCAGACAGAACAATAACATCCTGCCTTTCCAGGCACCGAATCTATAGATTTCTTGTCTCTCCAGACAGAACTCAATATGCTCGTTTGTAGGGTTGGATCCGCGGGGGCTGGATCAGTGGGCTTGGCAAAAACCAAAGTTATCAAAATCAGAAGTCAACCTGAACAAAGACTTATTGGATACGTTACGACACGGTAGGTTTGTCCAGAATTAATGTAACTGGAGATTTGCAGACACTGAAAATTGTTGAGAAAACCATGAAAAAATGTAGTATTATTTCTGTCCAAGCCGGTGTGTGAACAGAGCAACCGGAAGCTGTGCCATTCCAGTGACCCCTTGCACCGACATTGGCACGTCGGGCAAGGTCACACTAGATGGCTGGCCTTTGTGTCCCCAAGCAAGGAAACTTGATGGCTCTTCGGGTGAGAGCCCGGCAACACCAACAGGTTTTCGCAAGGCTGAGGACGTCTGTGCAAGAGCCGGCAGAAGCTGCAAAGGTGTGACTCCCAAATTGTCAACAAGAAATTGTTCCTCAAGTGTGTTCACTTGTGCCATGCCACTGACCCCTTGCACCGACATGGGCACATCGGGCAAGGTCACAGTGGATGGCATCTATTGTTTCCTCACACTGCTCAGAACAACCTGTCAACTTAAACAGGTTGCTGCAAGGTTGAGGAAATCTTGAGTCAGCATGGCATTGCTTGGCAAGGTTGACGATTCGAATTGAGGAAATCTTGAGGAATCCTCCTCAAGTGGGGCAAAGAAGGCAAGAACGACGTCCAAGGCCCTGATTTGCCGGCGCATACTCATTCACTGAAAGAGCCATATCAATTCTGTTCCTCCAAGTGTGTTCACTGAGACAGCCACATCGACATAAGGCTGCAAGCAAATCAGACTTGTGTCTCAATTGTTATGCAACCTTCTCATCAGTCATCGCACTGTTTTACCTGTGTTGCTGCATGGCCTGCTGTTGCTGTTGTGTCACAGCATTCACACCCCAAAAACCAGTCACAGCAGATTGGCTTGAATAATAATAAAAAGCATGCAGCTCAGTAAGCTATGAAACGTATTTTGGCTGACGAAGCGGATCGTCACAATAGATTCCGGACAATCTGCGCAACTGCTTCCCCGAACATCGAAGTGTATTCCCCACTAGCCTGTACATCTGCTGGCACACCGGTGAAACGGCCGTCTTCGCCTCGGTTTACCAGACCAATGAAAGCATTATGATCTGGTTTGGGCCTGGCCAGGTTCTCAAAATGAAACCCAGGCAAATGCCACAGTTGCAAGGGCTTCACTGACTTTCCGTTAAAGGCACCCATGTAGGTGCAAGTCTTTTCGAAGCCACAAAAGGATAGAACTGTTTTGACACACTCGAGGTGCGGCATACAGGAGCTGAGGGGCTGTTCCACCACAGGGCAGCACTCACATGCCCATCCCAGGAAAATCCCAAGTGAGCAAACAAGGGCCTGACAATTTCCCTGCAATACAAAGTCCCGCTCAGTCCATGCGCCTTCCCAGCCGTTGCTTTCAGCACGTTGGGAACGAAATGAGCACATAATGACAAAAGAAGAGCACGGAGTGCCCCACCAATGCAAAGCCTTCTTCTCACACGCTGTGGCTGCATCCAGAAACAAACGCAACCCTTTCGCTAGCAACATGTTGTGTTCGTCATTGTAGAGTATGTCAAAGCTGCACCCACGGAGACCGGATTCGATCAATTTCTTCGAAAGTTTGGCGCTCCCTGCATAGTATTCAATGTATTGCAGCAACCCCGCACATTGATGGGGTCCCACATCGATTGAAGCTGCTTCAATCTTGGCTCTGTTGTCATAGCTACGGCTAATGATGCACATCAGCTGACACTCGATGGTTCGGTTCTTCAATGCGGGATAAGCCAATCCAATCAGCCCATGCCATTTCATGGCCACTCTGCCCACATTGAAGTCCTGGTCGTAGCGCAAGAAATTTTGCACCAAAATCCTTGCAACCATGAGCCTGTGACACCAAGGCTCTGTGGACCTGGCCAGCAAGATCAATTGAGGATGATGATAAGTTTATGTAGTATTACATTAATTAATGAAAAATTCAAATTATAACAAAATCTGTGACCCATAACACTTTGAACAGACTCCGGCCTTGGGGAGAAAGACAAGGAAGCAAACGGAAGGAAATGCGAACATTGCAATCGCGATGTTTGCTCGAAGACGTCCTCTACCCAAGTGTCAAACCGATCATCAATTTCATCAGTTCCTGTAACTGTATCGGTAAAATTCAAGGCAGGAAGAGTACACGGGCGCTCCACTGATCTACCTCCCAACTCAAATGCCTCTGCAGCATTCTTTTTCCTTTTGCATTTCTTGCGTGCTGGCTTCACAGGCCCAGCACTACCACTGAAGACCAGCGATGATCCCAGCACATGCTGGCACGGCCACTGGAAATTGGACATGTTGGTGATTCACTGACTCACAAAGCACTTATTTGTTGTCCACACAGTCTCAACCAGAGACTGTGCCATAGTGGAACTGCGGTTTGCAGAGTCTGATTCAGACACTTGATTCACATAACTTTAAACCATACCTCTGGTCCAACTTGAGCAACAGATTGATTCAATGCTTGCCTGGCATATCAAGCAAATTCCGCAAACTAACTGGAAACAATGTCAGGAAGGTTTTTTTTGCTGATCGCTTTCTCCCCGAGCAATCTGCAGCATAACTATGGTGAGACTTCATGTCATCTTCAATTGCACACTTCAGGCATTCAGCAACTGTAATTGCAACGTAACTGTAAAGACTCAATCACAGAATGAACAGCAACTGCGCACAAGCTGAAGCCAAAATTGTGAATCGAACATGTTGCCGCTATGACAGCAGGAGCAGATTCACACACATTGGACTCGGCTGGATGAACTCACTCCCTGTGACTTCTTGAATCGACCGAAGACTTGAAGCTAAGAACACGATACTTGCATACATGACATTGACAGAAATCTGCAACCTGCTGACATGTTTTCCCCTGTGATGTGTTTATCACCAAAAAAAACTGAAGAGGCTACTTGGCATACTTTGTGGGCGGAGGCATTGCGTCGATAATCGGGGCAAGGCGTTCCAGGACAGCCTCAGGGATAGTGCCAGGCTGACAATGAGGCGGCAGTTGCCTTTCAGGTTTGGCCTTCTCCCACTCTGTCCACGCCCAGCGATGCACTTGAGCCAGTGCTTGCTTCCAGTCTGATCTGTCGTTAGCAAAGCTTTTGCTGCAAGACTTTTTCCCCTCACTTGACACATACTGTTTTGTCATGATCTCGGCTTTGAAGCGATGATCGTTGAAGCTGAGACGCAACTTGAAGTCTTCGGGTGGATCCAACTCCGACAGGAAGTCGGGAGTGTTATTCAAGTGTGGACCATGCTCGCGCGGAGCACGTTGCGATGCCTGGCCACGATGTGCAGCATCATCAAGGACCTGCTCAGGGGCTGATCCGCTCGAGGACGAGGCCTGTGCCATTCCACTGTCCCTTGGCCCGGATATTGGATCCGGCAAGGTCCCATTGGATGGCTGTGCTTGCACTTTTGTTTCCTCGTGTGCGACCCCGGCACCACCAAGCACAGAGTGTGGACGGGAAGCATCGACACAGGGCTCCTCCGCCGGGGGGGCGGGCTCTCCTTCACCAGTGTGTGGACTGGGAGGATGGGCGCAAGGCTCCGGTGAGGGGGCGGGCTCTCTTGGACTGGGAGCATGGACACAAGGCTCTGCCGGCAATGAATCAGGAGTTGTTCGATCGTCCATGACATTCATGTCCAACAGCTGGCTTTCCAACTCCTCTTTGAGTTCAGAGATATCTGGATCTTCTTCCACTGCTGGTCCGGGCATTTGTTCGAGCACCTGCTCCTTGCGTTTTCGTGACGCTGCTTGCCTGCGAGCCAGCCCTTGCAAGCCCAAAGCTGTGCCTCTTCCAAACCCATTGCCTTTTCCACGGCCTTTGCCTTTTCCTTTGCCCTTGCCTTTGCATTTTGCTTTGGCACACGGTTTTGACTTTGCTTTGGCTTTTGCCACAGCTCTCCTCGCTCTTTTGGCCTGCAATCGAATCACAATTGAGTCACAATTGAGTCACATTTGAATCACAACAATTGAGTCTAAGCCTAGCTCAGAAACTCACTGGAAGGTCTTGCCAGGGTGCCTTTTGTTCTGCAACCTTCTCATCCCACATGTTTTGCCAACGTTGTTGCTCGGCCTGCTGTTCCTGTCGCATCAGGGCTTTCTCCAAGTCCTGGAAATCCTGTTTATCTGAGGGCTCCATGTTGTCCAACAATGCTGATAGAAAACCATCAGGCATATCTGCATCAGGAGCCTTCTGAGTGTCTGACTCTGCAGCTTCACGGCAAGCTTCTGCAAACTCTTCTCCGAAACACTCCTGACACTGTTTCAACAACTCCTTCTTGGAATTCTTGTGGGGTTGTGTCACATTCAAGTAGTCCGCCATCAATGTCAACTCCGCAAAGGTCCTTTTGTGCCCGGAGCGCAAAGTGTTTTGCACAAGTGGTTCCCAACCACACGTGGCTTTGAAATAGAGTCCTGCCTGTGTTGACAATTTCGGAGTGGCTTCACATGCTTCCCATTCCTCAGGGTTGTGAAGGAACTGCCATGAGCAACCGGCCTCCACTTGCAACTGCCAGCCCGAGCACCTGCCGCCCTCATGAACTTCGGACAACCGCCATGCCAACACTGCCCATTTGAAGGATCCCAGAACAATGTAGGTCTCTTCCACATTGCGCAAAGTAATGATTTGCCCAAACTGGGCAAACACAGCCCACAAGCCGTCCTCAGGAACATGTTGTTCTTAGAACAGAGCTATTCAATCACAGACCGCTACTTTGCTGATTCACCCCAGGCCTTCAATTTCACGTTCTGCGTGCTCAAGTTGTTCTGCGAATAGTAGCGCAGGAAGGACCATGATGCTGCAGAAACAATCAATTGTTGTTCAGAAATGGTGTCCCACGTTTTGGTTGCTAGGACTTTCGACATTTCCTTGGGGAGCTTGTGATGTGCGGCAACAAATTCTGGATTGGCTCTGAAATCATCCTTGGCCTTGTGCCAGTACCTCAGGAACTTCTCTCTGCTCAACTTGGCAGGGTGAGCCATGCCCCGACACTCCAATATGTCGGAGTTGGTCAGCAGCTGCTGGATACATGTCCCCGTGAGTTTTTGGTGTGCTTTCGGACCTGTGGCTGTTCGTAAGAGTTGGTGACAATCCTCGACGATCTTGCTGTCCGGAAATGTGGCTGTGAGAAAGCGCAACAAATCTAGTCCTGCTTGGTAATTCAAACGCCAGCCAACTGACTGAAACTGAAGGGCAGTGTAGCGCATGCAAGGATCAAAAGTCAACCTGAGATCTGCACTCAGCATGCGAGCCTTAGGCGCGCCACTGCATTCCAGGCTTTGCAAGCAAAGCCAATCTGTCTTCATCAGTTTCATGGCATTGATGGCATGGGGAGAAGGACCACTCAGCACTTGGGTGTAACACTCCGGAGGGGAGCCATACTTGGAAAATGTTGCACACCGATTCGCAAGCATCTCCAAGCCATAATCCATGACTTTCGTTATGAATGTTTCAGACTCCTGGACCCAAAACAGCAAATCATCCCAAGTCTCTTCGGAAACCATGATTGCCGCAATTCCTCTCAAACTCCAGTGCTGGTTCCAGCTAGTGCTCATGACCTGTGTCTCGGTCAAAGCGTCCTCGACAGTTTTGATCTCGTGGAGTTGTGCACTGTAGTAGTCCCAGCAAGGCTCCTGCAGCCGTGCAATAATGTGTGCGTTCTCCCAAGTCACCCATGAATGGCCCAGATAGGCCAGTTTCAGTCCTTTAGCTTCTTTGAAACACAATTGAGGTTGGTTGATGTCATCCGGACCTTGCTCGGAACGAAGGTACCACTCCAAAACCATTCGGGAGGCCGTAAACTCGGACAGATTTTCCGCAGCAGCCTCATTCCACGAAAACCACCGAGACGGTTTCGTGCATCCCCCCTTGACTTTCCAGGATCTCATTTTTTCCGGAAGCGCGGTCCAGACATCGTGGTCTGAGGCTCCCCTCATATTAAACTCGAAAGCAATGCGAGTCTTGTACTTGTCGAAGATTTCGCTTTCCTGGCTGAGGTACAACTAGAATTGTATTGGTTAAACAAATACTGACTATATTATTATATGAATTGTACAATATTGAGAATTGGAAAAGCCTGGCCTCGTTGTTGGACTGCAGAAAACTTTCGAGTGCGTCCTGTTTCTCTGCAAAGAAGCCGCCAGAGCCGAAGGGCTTGTAGTTCAGGGTCCACATGAACGTCGTTAGGAGGACATTTTTGTGGAGTTGTCCTCTGAGCGGCCCCTTGATATCCCTATGCAGGCGATGGATTTTGTCGTAACTGTAATGTACGAGCAAGTTCTGGTCCAAGGAAAATGCGTTGGCGGCACACCCGATGCTGCCTTGATCCATCAATATGTGCAACATCGGAATCATGTCTGCAGACTGTGCGTCAAACTCATACTGTGCACTGTGGCTGGATCCTCTGTACGGATGACTTCCCATTCTGCACCACGAAAAGTTGCTTGGTCTCCCGGGTTCAATGGGGCCAACATGGACAGCAGCTGAGAGTCCGGCTGGAAATCGGTTATTTGCAACCCGGCGATTTTGAAGCACTGACTGCTGACAGCCTGGAAAAACTTCAGGGTCGAAAGTCTCTCAATTTCTCGACGTGCCGCCAAACGTTCGACTTCCGGCATAAGGTCATATTGTCCCGGGCGAAGGATTTTGGCCGAGTTCACAAATTGAGCAGTGGCATGGGCAAAACAATTGGCAGAACTGTTGTAAAAAAGACTCACAAGCCAATCTTTCGTGCTGTGGTGGGAAGAATCAGTGACCATGGTCAGCTTCCGAACATTGAGAAATGACAAGGAGCTTTCTTGCTTGTACAAGCTCAGCATCTTCCGCTGCCACAGAGAAACAGAGCCAGGCCTGACACCGCCATCTCTGTCCGTCTCTCTGATCTCAGCCAACTTCATCATCGAGACCTTTGTGTTGCGTGCTTGTTCAATGAAGTCCCAAATCCGGTAAACGGACATTTTCCGGCGAGGGTCTTCTCCATCATCAGCAGACCTGCGAGCAATGCAACTGCAACTTCATAACTTAACTCACTTGACAAATTGATTTCAAATGAAATGATGCCCCCGGACTCCTGAATGCAGAAATCAACCTTACCCAACAGCCAACCTCCTTCCTCGCCCTGACAGTCGTCGTGAAGGAACTGCTCTCTCCAACGCTTGGTTTGCCTCTACATGCTCCAAAATGCTGTGGGCCATAGCTCCATGCAAAATCTGGAAGACAGTGGCTCGCAATTGTTGCAGAGCAGCCAAGCTATGGTTTTTCCAGGGTGACATGTTTCTGGATCGACGGACCTTCGCAGCATTGAGGACAAAAGCGAGCACATCCAAAAACAGAAGTTCTCCCTGCCAAGGGCCTGACAGTACAGCTTCTGAGTACATGTTGCCCCAAACCTTTCTCCAAGACTCCAGAACTGAAGCATGTAGTGAGGAAAGAAAGTCTTGCACTCCCAAGACCATTCCATTGGGCTGCAACATGAGGACATGGTTCCCAGCAGTGCCATGCACATCGATGCTCAAGCCATGCTGTCCAGCCGCGTATGCCTGGGTTGTAGCCTCTGCTGAGATTTTCCGGAACATATCCCAGAGGTAGGTCGACTTGGCTGCAGTTTGGCTTTTGTCCAGTAGTTTGCAAAGAACATCATCAGCAGCATGGTACTGGCACAATTGCAATTCAACATACTTGTCCTGAACCAGGGCCACTTTTGCCAAGTATTTGAGTATGTGTGTGCATACATGTACTGTCAAGGATTTCATAATTTAAGGTTCGTGGCCTGAGGTTCATTGAACGATAATGCAAATCTTTCTCTGTCAGGATATCCTCGGACAAGCAAAGGTCTTTCAGTGTTTTGGCATGTTTCGTCAGAGCGTTTTGCTCGCCATTCTCCATAAGCTTGTCCATGACATATTGCAGATCCCAGTACAGCTGGGAATCATCAGGATTGCGATATGCCACCGGGCCAAAAGCCACAGCAAGACCTTCCATGACCAAAGAGTCTGCATTTGCGGGCACATGCTGGAAACATGGCTCAGCCATGGTCACATATTATGTGTACTGTAACTTTGCGATTTGAAATGTCAAAGTTCTATTGCACAAATGTTGAGCCATGTAATTTTACAGTTCACACATTGCCTTAACGTGGGGGGAAATGTCCCTCTTATTATTTAGGTGGAACATCCCAGGCGAAATTGAAGCTACAGAAACATGACAAAATGTCTGCACCGAACAGAGAACAACCACATGAGAACTTGTGAAGCTATTGGCCATGAGTGCAATTGCAATTTTTTTCGCCCTTGTTCCGCGAACCCCTCACGGACTTGAAGACAGCCTTGTGTCGGAACTGAAATGAGCCGCAATCGGCAATGCAGCATCCAGTAATCGTCATCAGTGCAACAGCCATTGGCGTGCTTTGGGCTCCCTGTGAAAATTGTATTTAGGATTGAATTGGTTGTCACTTTAATGTGCCATCCATACCCATGCAAGACAATGAAATGCTGTGCAACTGCTGAATTGATCTACTGAGTTACTGCCACTCAAGCAAAAATTGTATTGGGTTCAGTGTTCTCCAGGATCTCGAAGCCATGGTCGGCCTCCTGACCATTGCGATTTCCCTCATCCACGTCCATCGGCTCCGGAATCGAGCAACGTAGTGGGCAACGACTTCCCGGTCTGGTGTTTGTCGATTCCGCCCAGCGCAGGATGCAGTCTTCGTGAAACCAATGCCCGCAGTGGAGCCGGAGCAAGACTTGTTCCCCCTCATCCATGGTGTCCTGGCAACCAAAACAAATTGTCAAATGAGGACATCACAACACTCACAAGGTCTACACTGGAGATGGAGCTGAAGCAAGCAACACTCGTGGGATCCATTCCGTCCTGGCAAATGAGACATATGGGAAGCTCAATGGCCTCTGACTCTGCTTGGATCTCTTGCTGGTCCTGCTGAACTGTTCCAGCTGCAAGGGTGGCTGGGGGTCCGGCTGCTGCATCGGGAGCGGGTGGATGCTCGCGGGGTGTTGCTGCCACAACTGGTTCAACCACAGCATGCTCGAATGTCTCGGGCTCAATTGTGGGAGGGTTGGCTGGAGGCACAACATGATCAGGGGATGCGGGGGGCATCGCTGGCATTGCTTTGCTCAAAGTATGCATAGCCTTGGGAGCCACAGCAGGGGATGTGCTTGTTGATGGTTCTGCCGCAGGCATTGTTGGCATTGCTGCATGGCCGGCCTGCTTGGGCGGAGGGGGCACCCGGGGTGCTGCAGGGGCTGCGGGCTGAGGTGGCCCAGACGTTGCTCGCACAGGTGGGACCCGGATCGGGGCAGGTGTGACAGCCTTGGCATGTGCCGGCAGAGGCGCCTTTGCCGGTGCAGGTGGTGGGCTTGCATTTGCACTTACTGCCACAGGTGCTGGGCGGGCACGTGCTGGCGGCATTGTTGCTTTCGCCCCTGCCTGCAAAATCATGCCAACGTCACCTGAGGTTGGAGCTTTCGCAAAACATATGCTGACAGGCTTCATGAATGAGTCCTGCCAGCCCAGAGGGCGAGCAATCTCCTCTATTGCAGCGTCTGTCAAATTCAGGGGCAGCTTCGAGGCCAACTGTTCCATGAACTGTGGTTCGCACCGTCGGACACGATTGAATGCCGTTTGGAACCGCATGTGCAAGTCTTCGTAGGATATCACACCTGCACAGCCAAAGATGAAGTCTCAATTGAATGTTCTTATGAATAAAAAAAAAAAAAAAACCGACCAGACGAACAACCCGTAATGGCATGATCATTCACTGACCCAAAATGACATTTCCTCTATAGTGTCCTGGCAATAACATCTGACAAGTCACGGAGATAAGAGAGCCGGCTACTTGGCCTGAGCCTCGTCAGCATCCACAGAAGTACCAAGAGTCCCCTTTGGCTCAATTGACTGAGGTACCCAGCCTCATCGTTCATAGCATCTTCTCATCATGTTAGACAAATTGTCAAATGCACAAACAAAAACAAGTGACACAAATGGGAATTCCTGTCCCGCCTCCAGCTCACCGTACAATTTCTCCAAGCTGGCCACAAGCCTTGTCCTTGGAAGACCTTTCAATACTGTTGTGCTCCCTGTGATTGTGGCATCCTCCCCCTTGTTGTAAACAGAGCCGACTGTGGGTGGTGGGAGGGGCTGCACAGGATGAGCAGGAACTGTCACAGGGCCCTGAGGCACTTCATTTCCCGAGCCCGATGCTGATGGAACTTCCGGAACCACCTGCTGATGTTGTTCTGTGGCCCTGTCGGATTCCTCCTCCTCTTCCTGTTCCGAATCGTCATCCACCTCATTCACCTGGAGGGGGGAGAATCCTGGCATCATATTCATCTGGGCATTCATCATCGGATTGCCCTGCATCGCAGCAGCCGGGTTTGCCGAACCGTGCATGGGCATCGACATATTCTGCATGCCAGTTCATGGGTGCATCATGGGCATGTTCATACCCGGGTTCATGCCCATCAATGTGCCGGGGTTCATGGTCATGTAAGGATGAGCTGGAAACATCATTGGGGGCATGGTCGGCTGCATCTGGCCTGTCATGACCATGTGCTGTCCATTGCCATTCCTGGAATCCGCAAGACGGGCCGCTTGTGGCGTCGGGGAATAAGCCCTGCCATGGCTTCTGCAACTACAGGCAATTGGTGTTCCTGTAGCAATGGTACTTCAAACCGAACCCTTGAGCAATTCAGGCAAACACAATTGACAATTCAAAGTTGAAGCAACACTGCAGGACATACAGCTGACTACAGTACAGAAAGCTCGAAAAGCACAGAGCTTCTTATTTGTTGCAGCCATTCCGAGCCGTGTTGGTCCACACAGTATTAGCAGAAACAAGCGAGCTAGTAAACATTGTCCTTGTACCACTGCCGAATCTCACTTTTGGTTTTGCCCGACCCTTTCTGGCCCGGGTGTGAACATTGCGAAATTGAATTTGACTGAAAGCAGTCAGCCAAGAGAGTCCTCACTTGTTGAAATGTTGACCGTGAATCGGAAATGTCAATCTCCAAGTCACAGAGCACCTGCAGATCCTCCAGCACGTAGTGACCTCAGTGGGGCAGCAACACTTTATTATGGTTATGTGTTATGATTTAACAAACAACACAGCGGTTTTGTTCAAAGGACAAACACATCGGGATGATTGCTCTGAAGGCACTGACACAATGCCACCTCAATTGAAATGAATCAGCTGTCAGAAGTGTATCATCATCGTCAGAATTGTTTGCTGGCACATCATGGGGTGACGGAGCTATGAGAGCCGCCAACATGGTCTTGGCTTTGAAGACAAGCAATCGATGAGACCAGGCCAATGGCAGGTCACACTGCAAAAAATGTAACAAGCAATCACTGACTTGGTTTCCTTCCACCTCCGGCCAAGTAGGCGGTAGAGCCTGCACTGCTTCCAAAGCCCATTGCTGTTCTTCAGCCAAAGTCATGTTTCTGCCTTGAGCCAAGATATGCACAAATCATGGAGGACATCACATGGCCTGCCCTCGCTGACAGTGGTGGCAAAGCAATTGAACAAGTAACATCCCAAAGAACCGCACTGGAATTTTGACATGAATGTCACAATCGTGCTTGCCCCTATGCACAAAAAGCCAACATAATCTATACACATGGCAAAGGAAGAAGCTGTTATTGAGCACGGTGCTGCTGCAATTCTGCAATACAGCACAAGTAGTGAATTCAACGTGCTTGATCCTTTATACAGTTGTTCAAAATTTGTCACTTGTGCTTGTCATTCCTTTGGCTCTTCCTCTTTTTGGACTCGTTGTTCTTATGTTTCAGAAGCTGCAACTTGAATTTAGTGTGCACACCATCGCCACTGGCCATTGGCAACTGAGATTCAGACCGGGTTGGCCTCAGAGCCAAATCCCCTGAAGAGCTCGAGGCAGCTGCTGCTGCTGTTGCTGCTGGAAGAACCAAGTCCGGAGCAACAGAAGCGATCACATTCGGATTCGGCAAGAGCAAAGCTGCATTGGAATCTGAAGGCAATGGAGGCAATGGAATCTCTGAACTCAATTGCATTGACTGCACAGCACCTGCCATTTTTTTTTTTACTTACTCCTCTCCTTGAAGACTTGTGTAACTGGCACCCTCCGCGTTCAGGTTGGCCTCCGGGTTCGGGTTGACCTCACCCGGGTTGGCCTCTGCCGTGGAGTCAACCAGCGCAGACGGGTAGGACTCATTCTAATCATGCCAGCCGCCTTTCCACTTCCACCAGGAGTCTTTTGGATTATCCCAGGAGTTTGCCTCCCAGGAGTCGCAAGGATATGTCATCTTCTGGTGTTTGCTCTTTTGCTGAATCGGACGGTCGTTGTCTTCTTCCATGTCCACTGGAGTGTCCTGACTTGACTGGATGGCCACTCCTTCTGTTTGATCGTAGTTCTGCCAGCCACGACCTGCCCAATCCGTAGTCTCATGTGGTGTGGGCTCTTCGCTGCTTTGGCTTGGGGCTTCCCAAGTCCGCTTGTTGCGTGCACCCGACTCAGCCTCATGCCAGACCTGTGCTCCAGGCGGAAGCTTGACCCATCCATTGACATGAACCCACATGTTTGATGTCCAGGATGGCAAAAGGAAATATTAGCTACACAGCCACCACAATGTTGACCTGGTCTTGTTCGACAATTGAGAACATGAAATGTTAGACAGCC
>CAJNDT010003993.1:0-19085 GCA_905221615.1 Symbiodinium sp. CCMP2592
TTTAACTACTATAATTAATACTACTGCGAAGACTACTACTACTGCTGCTCCTAGTACTAGTATCACAACTGCAACCACTAGCATGAATGAGTACCGCCACCATCACCACCAGCACTTCTGGGAAGTCTAGCGCTCCAACTTGTCCTCCTGCCGCTGTTACCTCGATGTGCATATAGAATGTCTTTTCTGGCTGCGAACGTCATTAGCCATCGAGTTCAGGGCCCAGCGGTGCTGACGCCTAATGAATGTTGCAAGATGCTGCGCCTGGTTGGCCAGAAGGGACGCGAAGAAGAATGCAAGGAACCGAAAAAGTAAGTGTCGGAGCAGCAAGTGCATGCGCCATGCGATTTGTCGTATCATCTGATGACCTTGCCAGGCCGATGCAAGAGTCAGTGCCTGAGAGAGGAGAAGCATGTCATGTTTGCAGCAGTCCAAAAGTAGTGAGCTTGCCTTGAGGCTGCCTTGGTACGCACGAGCTTTACAAGACCCGAGAGTAGCATAGGATGCCCCATAAAAACAAATCATGAATCCAAGCCGAACTTTGCGTGTGGAAAGAAACTCGCAAGATCAACCGGATGCCGCTGCAACGCTTGCTTCCAAAGATTGAGTGGTTTTGAAAACTTGGCAGCCACGTAGGACCCGCCATGGACCGCGGAGCACGGGCGCTTGGCATGTCCTTGCTGCCAGACCTGGTCCAGTCTTTGCAAAACAGTCTCCCGCAACACGAGGACTGCTTGCTGCGAGCTTTTACTTTGAGTCGCTTATAGACCGCACGTTGGCCAGAGGACCGCAAGATGTTTGTGGAGGGACCGCTGGACCTGATCCTCGCCTGGCTCCGACTGCTCTTGAAGGTACTCACACAAGACCGCCAGAAAATTCGGCAAGATATCTCTGTTCTGACCAGTCTGCTGTGGTCGCTGGCGCACAACGTGCTCTTCGAACCCGCCGGTTCAGCGCCGGTGCTGCAAGAAACGCCAGATCATCTTTTTGTGCAGGGTTATCCTTTCCACAGTGTTCTGGAGAACATCGAGCAGTGCGCAAGAGAGAGACATGACATGTGGCGAATGACGCAGCAAGTGTCGGAAGGCCTCCTCCAGGCTGGGTGGGCTGTTAGCAAAACACCCTAATCCTTGAATCCGTAGGGGTTTTCCGCAGTGTTACAGGTTGCAAGACACAAGGCGATATTGGAACCCGGCAAGAGCTTGGAGCAGCTGTGGCGAACCGTGGAGTCAGCCAGCCAGGACGTTCTCGCAGTTTTGCGCTTGAAACACATGATTGATAGTTCTTGGGAGCTGCTGTTTTGATTCGGCAAGATCGCTGGCTGCCAGCAGCTGCAATAGAGCCTGTTGGATGCCAGCAAGAGTACAGAAAAGATCCTGCCAGAATCAGCATCTCAACAGTAAGAGCTACGACAATGGAGGAAAGGATGCGCCCATCTTCTCAGTTGCTACATTGCGTGCATCTCTGAGTCAGTCATGTCATTAACCAACTACCTCATGACTCAGGCTTCTTCACTTCACTGAAAGGCCGGAAACCCAACTCCGCATTCACTGTCCCCCTCCAGTGAGCAGAGACTTACTTTGGCTGTGTGCTGTTTGCATGCTGCAAGAGTCAGAAGAGATAACACGGCCATGGTGAAGTCCGGCCCAGAAATTGTCCTCGCCAGACCTGTTACACAGCTACGTTTGCCCAGGCAGAGCTTGCAGCGTGTGGCAGAGCCGTCGAAGGTGCGTCGGAGCAGCGGCTTTTCAATGTCTGGTAAGTCTGCACGACAACACTCCTACAAGGAGAAGTGCTATCATTACTAACTACTAGTGTTGCCAGTGAGTAGTAATACTAGTACAAGTAGGAGCACTTGTGCACTGCTACTCGTGCTCGTACTAGTACTGGTACGGTACTACTGATGACTACTTAACTAGGACCTTAGGTGCTCGTCAAGTGGTAGTACTAGTACCAGTACTGGTACCAGTACTGCTACTAATACCCGTGGTAGTAGCAGTAGTAGTCATAGTAGTAGTAGTAGTAGTAGTAGTAGTAGTAGTAGTAGTAGTAGTAGTAGTAGTAGTAGTGGTAGTAGTAGTAGTAGTAGTAGTAGTAGTTAGTAGTTAGTAGTAGTAGTAGTCAGTAGTAGTAGTAGTAGTAGTAGTAGTAGTAGTAGTAGTAGTAGTAGTAGTAGTAGTAGTAGTAGTAGTAGTAGTAGTAGTAGTAGTAGTAGTAGTGGTATAGTAGTAGTAGTAGTAGTAGTAGTAGTAGTAGTAGTAGTAGTAGTAGTAGTAGTAGTAGTAGTAGTAGTAATAGTAGTAGTAGTAGTAGCAGTAGTAGTGGCAGTAGTGGTAGTGGTGGTAGTAGTAGTAGTAGTAGCAGTAGTAGTAGTAGTAGGTAGTAGGCTAGTATTAGTACTAGTAGCAGTAGTAGCAGTAGTAGAGTAGTAGTAGTAGTAGTAGTAGTAGTAGTAGTAGTAGTAGTGGTACTAGTAGTAGTCGTAGTAGTATTAGTACTAGTAGTGGTACGAGTAGGAGAACTGAGCAATACCTGGTAGTAGTATCACGTATCGCTACTACTACCACCACTACCACTACTACCACTACTACTGCTACTACTACTACTACTACCACCACTACCACTACTGCCACTACTACTGCTACTACTACTACTACTATTACTACGACTACTACTATTACTACTACTACTACTACTACTACTACTACTACTACTACTACTACTACCACTTCTACTACTACTACTACTACTACTACTACTACTACTACTACTACTACTACTAAACTACTACTACTACTACTACTACTGCTACTACTACTACCACCACTACTACTGCTGCTACTACTACTGCTACTACTAGTCTAAAACTTTTTCTACTACTACTACTACTACTACTACTACTACTACTACTACTACTACTACTACTACTACTACTACTACTACTACTACTACTACTACTACTACTACTAGTAATACTACTACTACTACTACTACTACTACTACTACTACTACTACTACTACTACTACTACTACTACTACTACTACTACTACTACTACTACTACTACTACTACTACTACTACTACTACTACTACTACTACTACTACTACTACTACTACTACTACTACTACTACTACTACTACTACTACTACTACTACTACTACTACTACTACTACTACTACTACTACTACTACTACTACTACTACTACTACTAACTGCTACAATGATTACTGTACTACTATTTCTACCTGATTTATTCTTACTACACTGCTATTTGCAATTACGACAATTACGCTCTGAACCTTACTATGCAGGCGTCTCCTGCCTGAGCACCTTAGCTTGTATAGCAGACTTGTTTCAATGACATCTCTTCGTGTCAGGTTTGCTGCTTTGCCGACATTTCGACCGAAGACAGCATTGCGGCTGTTTCAGGACCGTGTATACCAGAGAAGTGCAGTTCATGTTGCAGATAAAGTTGTGCATCCAAGAACGATCTGCAGTGTCCCGCTGCAGCACTTCTTTCCAGTGAGGGGCGCCTAGGGATGTTCCACGCCGTCTTTTTATGTCTCGTGCAGTCTTCGCAGTTTCGATTATCAGGTAGTTCTTCACATGATTACCCTTGACTCAGTCAGTCAGCCTGTGGCAGAACCGCAACGCCACAACTTTGGAATCACAACTGCGTTGACAACGGTCAGCAAGATCACGCTGTCGTCTGCCATGGAAAGAGGCCAGCGGCCCCCGGACGCGAGATTCGATGCCGACTCTTGCCTGAGCGTGAAGCATGACGCGGAGACCTTCCGTGTCCTCAGGCACGCCGGACGGGCAAGAGTCAGCAACACGTTAACTGGCGAAAGCCACTTCTTCGATGAGCCAGAGAACACCCAGGCAATCGTACGTGTGAGCCGCCAGACCGGCTGGGCGTACCTTCGCATTGGCGAGACCACAGAGTGGCTTAACAAGGTCTTTTCCTGGTCCGTCTGGCGAGACGCGGCCTCGCAAGATCTCTTTGCCAAGATGTCGACTGTGGACGGGGTCAGACTGAAGTGGCTGACTGCTTTTCAGGAGGATCGTCTCCTCCTCTACCCGCCAGATGACCACGAGGCCAATGTCAGAGCAAAGACGTTAAGATGCAGTTAAACAGTTAGGGTGATGAATCGATCGGCCTTGGCTTGCAGTTCCTGGTGAATAAATAATGTGCCCTGACAGGTCTTCCGGGGCGTCCACGAACAAGAGCAGCCGCTGTTTGTGCTACAGTTTGCCTTGCCGCTGGACGGGTATCATTTCTGGTGGCGTTTACAGAACTTCCAGAAAGGCAAGAATCCTCACAACTTCCTTGGGACGTGCAAGAAGAGTTGGTCCGAGATGGCTTCTGCCATTCTGGGAAGCCAGAAGCATTTCCTGTGGCCGGACAGATCCCGGCAAGATCGCCACGGCATGCCGGGAGAGATGGCAGCACATGAAGTCTGCGGAAGCACAGTTCTGGTGCTCCTTGTCACTCTGTCCGGTGCGGTTTCTGGCAAGGATGCGACCACGCGCAAGGCCTGCGGTGACTGGCTGAGCAAAGTCATGAACGCTGTTGCAACAGAAGTGAGGCTGACTTTGCAACCTCCTTCCGACCACGAACCTGTGGAGGTCACCGTAGTCCAGGGTCGAGTTCACTTCGAAGAGCTGGCAAAAGCATGCAAGAGGTCAAACATCAGCGTCAAGGGACTGCGCCTGAGTAAAGACCATGATCTTCTGCAGTTTCTGAGAGACATACGATTGAAAGAAAAAATGCGATGGCTTTTGTGCCAGATTCTGGAGCAACTTGCTGCTGCAATGGAGCAACAGATGTTTTTCGTGGATTGGCAGGACGGCACGCCAGATATGGCGCAGCAAGGTCACCGTCGAGATCCGGTACAGCGTGTGAGAAACGTCGTGGAAGCGCGCCAGAAAGCATGGAATGCCAGAGACAAAAAAAAACGCAAGCGGCAAGATGAAGCTCAAGAGAGTGAACGCAAGAAAATCAAGCTCACAAGGCAGCAAAAAGCAGCTCTCAAGGCAAGAAGTATTGTGGCAAGAAGCTTGCTGACGAGAAAGGACAAGGACCTGGAGAGAGCCTCCTATTACAAGACTCTGTTGGCGGCAACCTGGGGCGCAAGACACCTGAACGTGTGCTTCGACTCCTCCCGCGTCGGTGGTCGCAAGATCACGTCCTACGCCTGCATGAACTTGGCAAGTGGCGAGTGTGGCTGGGCACCACCGCAGGCCAATCAGAGCCAGAAATTCATTAATATTAATTAAAGAGTTAATAAATAATGTTAAAAGGCTCATTAAACTAATGGAGTCGCTTCTGTCTTCCCTCAGGTGCACCAGGACTCCGGCCACCAGATTCCTGGCCAGAGAGACGACTCGCTAGAAACTGCGGGTATTGGGCCCATCGATGTCAGGTCGATCCTTCGAGCCTTGGGCTGTCAATGGAAGACATTCAAGCTGAGTTGGCGTTCTTTTGCAAACCAACGTAAGAGGCTGGATACACGTCCGCCAAAGACTACGTCTAAGTAGATCTAAGCGGTCAGTTTAGTTTGGCATGCTTGCTCTCGACCATTTGCTTAAGAAGCTGAGGGCAAGATCGCAAACGAGACTTGGAAGATGCTGAAGCCGAGACTCTGTCCAGCCGCAAGAAGCCCGCCTGCAGACTAAGCACGTACGACCAAGTGCTGGCTTTGGATCACATCGTCAAGCTCACCAACAACGCCAGAGGACTCGTGGCTTTTGCGCCAGAAAATGAGGAGGAAGAGAAAATGCAAGACGCTGAACCGTTGGGCAAGACACCAGTCTTGGTGTGCTGTACAGACCACGGCACTGATGCTCAAGCTTGCAAGATGTTCCTCATGTTCCACGCAAGACTCCGCAGCATCTTCATCTACGACCCCAGGCACAAGCTACAGCGTGTCCTGCAGAATGCGCAGACCTATGGAAACTACAGCGCAAGATGGGCCAATGCGCTCATAAGCTGGACACGAGGTCCCTGGGGTGGCATGAAGTGGAAGCGCATCGTCGCAGAAGAAGTTACGAGTTTTCTGGAGACGCTGAAGAAGAAACAAAGACAGCAAGAGACCTCTGCAGAATGGGAGATCATGAAGTTCTTTCTTCCACACGTGGCCATGGAAATTGGTGTCGCCGAGCACGATCTCAGTGTGCCAGACATCATCCGCCTCTTGCAAGGCAGCAGCATCGGCAAGAAGCACATCGGCAGTGGAAATGCATCTCGTTGGGATGAGTTTCATTCAGCCTGGCACAACATCAGGCAAGAAGCAGGCCTTTTGGGCATCATTCTGGTCAGTTTCGGGTTGAAGAACGGCTGGCTGCGCCAGAATGGTGGGCAACTGGAAATGTTGTCGAGCATGCAAGATGCCATCGCCAGCGGTGCGGAGACCCTGGCGGAGAGCAAGAAGCAGCAGGCTGCAGCTTTGTCGAAGTTCAAAAACAAGCTGCAGGCCATAATGCACCTAGTGTGCGACCCAGAGGTCCTGGGAAACGTGAATGCTTGGTACTGCGTCTCTGTTCCGGTATCCCGCGAACTCAACAGGATTCGCCAGAGCGTAAGAGGACGAGAGGGCTCGTGGAGGTACTTGGCAGAGCAGGCACAAGGGCGATGGCGAACTGTCGTGACTCTGGCTGAATTACTAATATAATTTTAGCGATGTTCATCCACAGAAAAATGTACGACTTTAGTCTGTCTGCCAAGTACCATGAGTCGAATTATGAGGTGCAAGAGATCGCCAACGAGGCACTTTTGCCAGAGAACCACCGCAGCATGGGCATCATTGACGCGTTGGCGGCTGGCAACTCCTTGTACTACTTCTCGCTGAAGCCAGACGACGCAGAACTGACTTGGCAAGACTTCCTCTACGAGCGGCTCTTCCGCTATGCGATCGCAATGATGAGATTCCACTGTCTCTTCGAGTCGCTTGTCGAACATGTGCAGCATTGATTGATTCTGGGCTAACCTTGATTGTGCGACCTGAAGATTTGGAAGCATGACCAGGCCATGTGTCGACAATGGTCACTGGAGAACAAGTAAATTTGGACACCAATCGTTGACGGACTTAGCTCAAGTTCCTCGAATGCTGCAGACTTCAGTCAGTCAGAGTCAGACTCACACTACTACTACAAATTTGGATATGATCCCATTAAATTAAAATTATTATGATGACTGAATGAAATAAACCGACCCCAGTCCCAGCTCCGGTAACCCTAACTTAACTATGCGCCCAGGCTTTCACATGGCTGCTTCCCGCTGGTTTTGGCAAGAGGCTGCGAGAGCGTCGAGGCGGCGGACAAGGTCCTGCAAGAGCTGAAAGTTTTTGCCGCAGCTGATGCGAAGGTGACCGAATTGATAAGAGAAAACCCTTGGTGCAAACTTGCAGCTACCAGATCTGCGATGCGCCTCCGATGGGTCTCTGACCTGGCAAGATTTGCGGCAAGAAACGATTGGAAAGCCACGCCAGAGCTGGTCCAGTATCTCAGAGATTGCTTCGGGTCCATGATCTTCACCTACAACGAGGAGGGCTTTGGCAAGATGAGGGAAGCCGAATCAGCAGAAGGCAAGATGCACGATTTCGCCCCGGCAGACTCCTGGTCGCAAGTTTGCACGTCGAAGGTGTTGCATTCTTTCGGTTACCCCGAGATCGAGACGAACGGGCAAACTGTGGCCGCGCAAGAGCCCATCCCCAAAGCAGTGCACCACACGCGCAAGATGGATGGGCACCCGAAGCTGCAAGAGGTCATGGGGAAAGCTTCTTGGCCAAACTTGAGCAGCATGGGTTACCACGCGACCTTCTTGGAGCAAATCCTCATGGTCAACACGCCCCCCGCCAGAATGAACACCTTGATGTCCTCCTGGAGAAGCGCCTTCATCACTGCTGGCCTGGTCGTCCGCAAGAAGACCGACACAGCGAAGGTTTGGCTCAGTCTCGGGCCCTGGCCGCAAAACACGGCTGTGGGATTACTGAGAATGGAAAGGTGCGAGCAAGAGTCCTTCGTCTTCTTGAAGCTGCAAGACCCGGTGGTGCTGCATTTCGAGGCAGTCATCAACTTCTCCGACTGGGTTGTGCTAGATGCAGTTCCAGCTGCCCCGCTTACTGTCGCGGTGACAAGAAAACACAAGGCGCCAAAAAAAAACCAAAGGCAGGAGAACTTTGTCGTACCACCCTTGCCTGGCTTGCTGTGGGAAAGAAGCAAGACATCGGTCTCATTGCTGCAGTTTTCCGCAAGAGAAGGATTCTTCAACGTCCCGGAGTCCATGCTGAAGCGCCTCCTCAAGGAACTTCTGCTGGCACAGCTTCAGTTCACAAATTTGACTCCTTGAAGTCTTGAATTTCAGAGCGCTTCATTCTGTGAAATAGTTCTGTCAATGCAGCAACAGTGACGTTGACAGAACTGATATCGGTGTCATTGATCCTTCATGTCACAGGACGAGCACGGCGTCGTTGAAGAGGCTGATGACTTTGCAGGGCTTCTGCAAGAATCCATCCGACAAACTTTGGCCACCACGGAGGAGCTCGTGGCACAAGCCTTGGAGAGATCCATGTTCTGGCGGTGCCAGAATAATGCAGACTCTTTGGGGAACCTTTTGGGTAGCCTGGCCAAGCAAGGTTGACACTGAACCCAAAACCCCTTAACTTGTTAGATTAGATTCCACTTCCTCGTTCAGTTGTTGTCATTGTCTTTTGCTGCCTTCGTCAGTTATTGCTTGATTCATCAGATAATAAATCAAATTACAATTTAGATCTGAGGTGAAGAGGATCGCAAGTATGGCGATGGCGAAGAGGCGCAAGAGCTTGCAGAAGAAGCTGCGGAGAAAGATGAGGAGAACGCACCGGTGCTCAAACAGATCGCCAAAAGCATCAGGCGAATTCGCAAGAAAGCGGCAAAAGCCGAGCAGCCCTACGGCAAGAGGAAGCCCATCACCTTCCGTTCTTCTGACACCTGGGACGCAAGAAAGATGCAGCAGTTTCTGCCAGAGAACTACAAGTGCTATAAGGACATGTTCAACAAGTGTTTCCGAGTCTCTTGCCGCCGATCTCGCTGGTCGCAAAGCAGGAGCTGGGGAGGCAAGGGAGACGCTCACGCCGTCAGATTCCTTCTCGAGTCGGTTTGGGCCAGACACGGGAATTTGCATCCCGGTGTTCAGTGTCCTTTCGACTTCGATGCCATTCACGACTAAAGTCGAAGCTGCAAAATCCGCGCCGCTGGCAAGAAGAATCGTCGCCGTCAGTGCTTGCTCGTCGATGATTGAATGCGAGGACCAAAAAAGTGCGGGGTCGATATTATTAGATGAGGTGCTGGGCAGATACAGACTTTCAAAGAAGCAGCAATCAATGTCCGCAGGCCCAGAGCAGTGGTGTTAGCGAGCCGCATTAAAATAGAACCGCCCGTTTTTGCTAGGACTTTGCTGCGGCCGTTTTCTTTGGCACGCCTGGAGCTCAGTGGGGCTAGACTGCCAAAGCTGGGGAAGTCATTTTGGGTCTTTGTCTTCAGAACAGAACTTTACTGCCACGGGGTCATGAATTTGATGCTTTGTGAAGTGCCTTCTTTCGGAGGGTGACAGGCAAGTGAAAAGAGGATGTAAGAACAAACAAGCCACTTGCCGTTGTGGCGGCAAGCACTTGGCCGCAGCAGTGCCGACATTGATTGCTCATATCCACCGTTGCCGACGCTCGCTCAGGTCCAGTCCGTGCCAGACGCCGTTTGCCAGAGGGAGCCGATGCCGATAGAGGCATGTCACCAAACGGCGTTGTGCAGTCTGCAACAAATGAAGCTTTAGATCTGCATTTACGTTATATGCCGCGTTTTAAAATCAGAAGCTCCAATCGCAGGCCACCCTTCTGCGCTGCCCGGCTGCTGCCGCTGGCGCCGTTCGCTCAGCTCCGTCCCGCTCTTGGCGTGTACGGTAGGTGGTTGAGTTTAATTAGTTCGGAGGCTGTAGTCTAAGCCCCCCGCCCTAAGGCCCAACCCGTTGCCGAATGGTATGTCAGGAGCCGTTTCAGGGTGGACCTCGACTGCGTAAGATTCCCTTGCCGAAGCATTATGGGGCCCTGTCAGAAAGCCTTGATTTAATGTTTCAGTTTCTTCACTTCAGGAGGCCGAACTCACATTCGGAGGGTATCATTTCGACCCTGGGGATGCTTCAGTTTTCGCCTTCCGGCTCCTGAAATAGAATCCCCGGTGTAGGACTCCACCGTGCCTCCTCCGAACTAATTAAATGGCTAAGGCATTGGGTGAATTGGGTGTAGTGTAGGGGGTGTTGTTTTAAGAAACCTTTAAAATAGGGGTGGTCCCTTTGGCGGAGGAAGGTTTCTTAGGCGGGCCTTTCTTCTCTAGACATACTAGGGTTGTCCGCCCAGGGGAACACCGTAGTTAGCCCCACTCCGAAAGCACTGGAGGGTACAATGCCAATTCCATCGTGGAGAACGGTTTTGACCACCGGACCTGGTGCAACCGCATGGTCGGGAAGTTTGACTTCCGCTACCAGAAGACGCCCAGGCAAAAAGGCTTTCTCCTCACATTGGACCTGGTTCGCGTCTCGCTGGAGGATGCCCTTGGCAGAAGGCCTCCATGGATCCGTTCGTGGATCCTTGTAATCTGCTGGCTGCCGGGCTGCGAGACTTCGTCTACTTAGCAGCTGCCGACACCAATTCCGAGTGTTCGGCTGGGACTGGCGGACTCCACATCGACATCGACCCGGCGGAGATCTCTCTCTCTCTCTCTCTCTCTCTCTCACTCTCACTCTCACTCTCACTCTCTCTCTCTCTCTCTCTCTCTCTCTCTCTCTCTCTCTCTCTCTCTCTCTCTCTCTCTCTCTCTCTCTCTCTCTCTCTCTCTCTCTCTCTCTCTCTCTCTCTCTCTCTTATCCTACACCCCTGAACCCTAAACCCTATTAATATTAGCATAAGTAAGAAGCAAGAGCGCAAACATCATTAATACAATGCACTTACAATAGTTCGTTCAGGGGCTGGGCTTCTTTCCCGGGCTTTCAAGTTTGGTTTCGGGGTCTTTGGGACTGATCTTGAAGCTCTGTTTCAGTAATTTAATAATAATTCCGGTTTAGGGTTTAGGGTTTAGGGTATGGGCACTCCCCCCTAAGTCGCCCACTCGCAAGACCCATAAGATCCGCAAGATGCATCCAAGCAATAATTGCAGGCATAATGTAATAAATGTAATTTACTCGAAAGTTGCAACCGAAACAAGGCCAGTAAGACTCAGTTAAGATTCTCCTTCTTTGCTCAAATCTGCAAATCTGAGTCTTTGGAAGTAAAGGAGTGGCACCCTCGTAGCCAGACCTTCCGTAAGTTCCTCTGCCCAGATTCAGCACAAAAGCAAACCCTAAACTAGCTAGTAAACGACGATTATTATTACTACTAGTACTTAATAACTAGTGCTACTACTACGACGACGACTACTACTCCTGACTGTCTTGAAGTAACGAATGAATGCATATTTCATAATAACAATTTTTAATACAGTAAGCTTCCGGGTCTTGCATATCACCACGCTTGCAGGCGGAGACTCCTGCGAGAGTTTCCTGCCCTGCTGATTACACTGGTCTGGCCAGAGTCCTCCTGCCGCGAACCCAGAGTGCGACCGGTCACAACCGCATGCACGCACAATTTATTAATAAACTATTAAGTTGTATAGTAGCGCCCACCCACATACGCAAACGTAAACATACATGCACGCTTGCGCCTGTACGCATCTGCGAGCATAGAGACGGTGTGCGGATGCTTGTTCAAGTCAATAGTTGAAATGATTAACTCACCTGCGCTGGATCGATGCTCGCAGCTTTTGCGATTGTCCTTGGTTTCCACATTCTGATGTATAGTAAGCCAAACCAATCCAATCAGACACAGTCAGACACTAACAGGTGCCGGTTCCACCGGTCTATCCTGCAAGAGACCTACGTCGCTTGCAAGGTCTGCCCGCCTCCTGTTGGATTGTTTCGGCCAGATTCAGAAACGACACTGCAGGGAAGCCTGTTTGTTTGCGATGAGGTTGTGAGAGATGAGAAATTGCACCGGCCCAGCCGTCATCACTGCCGGTGACATGTCCGGCTCGATAGCAAGTAAGAGAAGCCTTGAAGCATCTCAGTCTTGGATAATTTTGTTTCCTGCTGGCCGAGCTTGCGCAGCCATGGCCCCGAAGAAGAGCTGCATCCAGTCAAAAACCAAGGCAGTGCAAGAGAAGGCGCTTTCGAAGGAGAAGAAGCTGAAAGTGTTTTGTCTGCAAGCAAGGCGTCTACACTTCAACCTTCCGACCCCCCTTAACTTTAAACATATGATCCCATCAATCAAGCTAATCACATGTCCGAATATTCGTGAACTGAGGACAAGGCGGAGGAAGCCTTGCGCAAAGAGCAGAAAGCGAATCTTGAAGCGCAAGAGAACAGACTGGTCACGATGAGGCAGGAGCTCGATGCGTGGTTTGCCCTACGGCCGAAAGCACTGGAACACATCCATCGGGGCTTCAGTCGCTGAGAATTTTAGTTCTTCGTTTTTTTGGGTATGTTTGGGAAAGAAAAATAGTACTGTGAAGCTTTAGCGAGCTAGGTTCTTTAAATTCAGTTGAACTTGAGTGAAATGACTGACTGTGATTCATTGTCTTTAGAGCGCACGTGGCATAAAGGTATGGGAAGCTTTGATTCGCTGGACTCCGGCAAGATCGTGGGCGACGACGACTCGTCGGAGCAGAAGCTGAAGCCCTACATGAACAAGTTCCGATTGCTTGGGCAAGAGCAAACGCGACCGCTGCTTTGCAAGATGATTCCCAAAGTGATGTCGTTCTTGGACAAACAGCAGAAGAACTTCAGATGCAAGATAGAGCGTGCTTTCCTGGCGACCCTGCTCGCGTAGCTTGGCTGTGAATCAGTAGTACATGTAAAACAATCTTTCATTCAAATCTTCTTTGCCTCTGCCGAAGCAAGAAAAGTGCAAAACACCTCACTCGCCGTAGGTTCATCACTCACTGCGACGTCAACAGCGCGTTGCCGAGCAAGAGCATGGTCGCGCTTGAGGACTTCATGATGAAGCGCTTCACAGACTACGGCAGCCGGCTAGAAACCTGGGAGCCACGGGGGCCAGAGACGACCTTCCAGGACCTACTCGTTTAACCCGCCTAAGTAAGGCATCCTGCGGCAACATCGTGATTTTCCGCCGCCTGTTCATTGCTCAGCCTCTTAGGCCCAACATGCGGCTGGGGTCGTGAGTCCAAGTCAGTGAAAATTCAAGTTGAATGAATTCGGTTTAACCGTTGCCTTGTTTGTCGGATCGGTTGGCCTTAAATTCACCCAAGCCCAAGAGTCCGCGTTCTCAAGGAGTTCTGTGACGATCCCTCCTGCAGCTACTGGAGGCTGGAGAAGCAGGACGACGGCAAGAGTCAGTTGCGGTACATGCAGACCGACTTGATGTTTAAGCTTCCGCCGGAGATGCAGAACATCGACAACATCAAGGTCATGTGCGCAAGAAACTTCAACACATCCTTGAGTTTCTCAGCTGCAATGTGCGAATCTTTCAGATCAAGTTATCTAAGCACGCGCTTCTCTAGTTCTCTCGTCTATTCAGAACATGTTGAAACCACTTCTTCCAACTCAGTTGTTCGTTGCATAGCAATTCCGTCAGGTGCTGGGTTGGTGGACATCTCGGTGTGCAAGATCCTGAATTCCGACATCAACGAGGGCAAGACCTTGCCCGAGAGCCCGTTCTTTCTGAAGGAGTGCCCGACGGGTTCCTCCCCCGAAGCCGGTTCTGGTGATGGCAAGAAGACGAAATCGTGGCAGGCGAAATCGGAGACTGCGCTTCAACCGGCAGCTGGGAACGGCAAGAACACTCCCCCGCGGACGCCGAAGCGCAAGATCAATTCCAAGTCGTCGCCTAGCAAGAGTCCGAAGACCCTCGCCGGATCGCCCGTCAGCTCGATCAAGTCGCCAGCATCAGGAGGGCGAGGATCGCCAAAGTAAACTTGACTGAGATTGTTTCAGGGGCAAGAACACAGAAGAAGCATTATTATTTTTAACATAAAAAATGCATCGCTGAAAGTTGGTGTCACATGCTTTTGTGTTCTCGGGTTACCCCTGCTTCTGAGTCTTCCGAGACTGTAGGTCAGAGAGCAGGGAAGTATTTCAAGAGCGCCCCGGCCTGACTCTGCCGAATTCCGCTGCCGCTGTTTCTGAAGGCAAGAAATTTTAATCGAGTCCTCGGCCGCTGAACCTGGCAAGTTTTGGCGATCAACCGCCTTGCCGGGCCGTTTGCGATAAAACGCTGCCTTAGTCACTGGCCGCAGAAGTCGCAAGAGAGAAAACGGGTTGCCAGAGCAACAAGCCTTTTGACGCACCTCATTTGTGATTTTACACTCCCGCCCGCCAGGATTCTGCACTTCCTGGACCTGCACTGAACGACTGTCGGGCCCTGGCAAGAATTTTTGCTAATGAGCCAGAGTAACGCAAGAAACTCCGTATTTTTGGAAAGACATTCGCAGGAAATCCCTGCAAGATGCAGAGAAAAAGGCGTGGCAAATCATCATCATTTCATCTCGCTGACATATAAACTTCACAGACTATCCGGGGTGTAGTGTCGTAAATTCTTATTGAAGCTTTTAATATACTTGGGAATTTTAACAACATATCAGAACTTTATCTTGTAACCGAACAACCCACGAACCCCTCACGAACCCCCAAAACGTTCGCAGAAGTTCGCCGAAGGGTTTTTGAAAAAACGAACTTCGTCGAAGGGTCAACCTTTGCCTGACAGACCGTTGCCCCCTTCTGCGTTCCCCTCAGAAATACGTTTCCCTAGATGCTTGTGCGTGAGTGCTCAAGTGCACAAATGAGTCATGTTGCCTGGATTCAGCGAGTGCATCAGGCGATACCTCATGGTCAGCGAGTTCAATGACCGTTGCGCTGGGCACTCAATTTAGATAAATGTCTCCTTGCCAGCGGGTGTGCTTACGAGCCTACCTTAATAAGGTCAAGACCAGTCATCTCCAGCTGGATTCGATGCGCGGTGTGCCTCGGACAGTTCAGCGCGCAAGCGTTTCCTGATTTGACACCTGGTTGAACGGCTTATGCCTAGGCGGCCATGCCTGGCAAACTGCGGGCGGCCATGGTAGAGCGCTGTGCCCAGCATAGGGAAGCTGAGCAGCCCGGGAAAGTTGTATGAAAGGCCCATACCTTATATGCACTGGTGTAACTTGCACAGCGATTTTTTTGTTTGCGTATGTGCTTGCTCAAGCTACCAGTAGCTTGCCTACTAGGGGCTTTAGAAAGTTAACGTGGCCCCTCGTGTACAAACACGTACTGATCAGAATCAGTGCGTGCTTAGGGTCTTGGGGTTTGAGGGGTTTCAGCTCATGCGGCTGCCAAGGCCTCCCCCGTCTCAGCTGATTGACAATCTTGGGAACTACCCAAAATTAGCATGTTTAGAACCAAAACCTCCCCAAAGCTTCGAAAGGTATGTCTTGCGTAAGTTGGCGTTGTCAGTTGTAGAAACAGACTCACTGCAGATGTGTCCTTGTATGTCCTTGTGTGTGTAGATACCGGTGTAGATTTTGGCGTGTGTACAAAGACATGTCGCAACTAGGTACATGGGCGAGGCCAGGCTGTAGTGGGGATACGCTCGATACATCAGTGTGGCTGCCTGGCTACGGCGCGTGCCAGCTGCGCGGGTTTAGACTGGCTGTTATTGTGATCTACTGCGCAAATGGGCGTGCGTGTTTCTTTTAGCTCGATACATGGGGTGGGTGTTGTGGGGATCTGTATTGGGTTCGGCTTCTGCCTGTGGCGTTTGCTAAGCTTGGTGTGTGGGGTGGCTGTTCTGCATATGTCATATCCAAAGCTTGCACGGCATTGGATCTGTGTGCTGCGTAAGATTCGCAAAAGAGTATGTTTCCCTCACAGGAACTAGTGTTGATCAACGCCCGCAACTACTTACAGAGGCATAGGGTCGTTGCGTTACAAGTCAGCTGCGGTAGCTCAGGAATGTGGATACAACTTGCATGCTTCCTGAGATAGCAGGAGATGTCTGCGTCGTATTTAACGTATTTTTCCAGCACAGTCTTCCAGCAATGCAAAGTCTCACAGCATCGCTGTGAACACTGCTGTCTGCGAGGTGTGGTTTCCGCGTCGAGGCAGTCAACAAATCCAAGTCACAAGGAGTGTCAAGATGTCGGCAAGACGTTTTTCTGCTTGTCCACGCTGAGGGTTGAGGGTTGGCAGACTTGTCTGGTAAGCTTGCATGTTCCTTTCATGCTTGACATCGAGGCAGGCATTCGATGATCGTGCATGTGGAGACTCTTGCAGCGTGAGTCCGATCCTAGTGAAACGTGCCCGTCCAACAACTGCTATCGCACTGAAGTATTCACCAAGTACATGTTATCTTGCTGTGGTTGTTGCCCTGCTTTGACTTGCCATTGCTGTTGCTCAACTACCACATCTAGGCCGTAGGTTTCGTGTGGTCTCACATGGGATGCCAGCTGCGAGTTGCGGGCAAGTTGCAGTAACACACACACTCCAATTTGTATTGCCTTCTGGCATAGTGGGTAGCCACGGAGAGGGCTGCTGGAGGCAGAAACAGTCAAGGCCGAGTTGCCACCTGCGCGTCCGAGCCTGGTTGCAGGTTTTAACGCATCAGCAACAAGGAAGTAGCATACATAGTCACCATGATGACAAACAATGTCTGCAGCCTCTGCTGACATTAGTGCATTTGCCCATACATGGCTCAGGGACTTCTGCACAGGATAACGCCCCGTGAGCGCATGTACATGTTCGGCCGCAGGTCACTCCAAGGGAGGGCTGTTTTTGTCGAGTGGAATTTATACCAGGCTTGATTTGTGATGTGCCCTGCACGCCAACATAAATACCTGGAATTCAAGCGGCAGCACCAGATGCACCCTTACTGTGCACAGCTCTTGGTGCATTCGGATCTAGGACCTAGGAAGCTGCATAGCGCAGATTCTGTGTGTTGTGGAAGCGAGCAGATTGTATTGGGTCGTCAACCATCACAGCAGTGGCAAAAGAAGCTGTGGCGAGCCTGACGCAGCCCTCCAACATTCACATGTTTTGCAGGGTACTGCACTGTGAGAAGGCTTCAGGAAGTTGTTCTCGTGGTGCTTCTGCTGTTTGGCTCAGTATGCTCAAGCCTAGGAGAAGCCCTGATGCACCTGATGTCCCGTGTTGCGCTCGCACGCTCTTGCGCATGCTTGCGCGGGGATTTGTCAAGTGCAGGTCCGGAGCCGGAAATTGTCACCAGCCCAGATCCAGAAACTTCTATTGTTTTCGGGGGTTTAGGGAATTTGGGAGTTTAGGAGGTGTTTTTGGTGGATTCCCCAGTGCAAGTTTTGGGAGTGTAGTTCAAAAAGTTCAAAAGGGGTTTTGGGGCGTTTGGGTGGGCCCCAAACCAAGCGTTTGGGGAGGTTAGGGAGTTTGGGGGGTTGCACAGTTGCACACATTTGATTCTGCGCCAGGCGTGCCTTCCTTTAGCAGACAGGCGCAGTTCATCGGTACATATGGCATGCATTCTTTGTACTGCGCCTGTCAATATTTACAATGGTTCCTGCTGCTCAGAAGGCTTGTTTGCTTAATTTTAAAGCTACGCGACCCGCCTCGGCCTGGGCCTGCGGGATAAAAGGGCCATGTGGAAAAATGGCTGGGGCGGGGGGGGGGGGGGGTGAGGGCGTGGCGGGGTGGGGTGAAACACTGAATGTTACACATCCAGGTGCCTGTCTGTTTCACGTATCACTTGCATGTATCCATGCCTGTTGCTCAAGGTTCTAGTGCAGTGGACTACAGCTGTGCGCCTGTAGCAAAAGAGACACCTGAGTGCCTGTGTTCCTGTACGCCTAGCGAGGGGATACACGTCCCGGTTACATCTCAACGTGGTAGCGGAGCTCCCGGGAAACGGGAAGCTTCACACTTGTGGAGGTACCCGTTCGGTACACTCTACACAGGTGGAGGCAACCGGAATACCCGGTGTGCTTCACTCAGGTGAAGGTGACCGGAGTCTCTCCGGCACACTTCACACAGGTGAAGATAACCGGAAGAGTTTTCTCCCGGGGCTCGATCCAAGAACAGCGCGATGGCTAGCCACTCTGCGACTATCTTTGAGCATGATGGAGGAGATGAAGATTACTTCCTTCAAGGCAATGAATCTTACGCGACGAATCATCGTCATCTCAATGAACTACACCGTCTTTCAGCTTTCCAGCAGGTGACCACCAAAGTACCTCCATCTTATGATGGTAGAAGCAGTTGGTTTGCCTATGAAGATGCGATCGATGACTGGTGTGACATTACTGAGCTAGACAATGACAAGCGTGGACCAGCTTTGAGAAATCGGTTAGAAGGTGAAGCAGCAATCCACAAGAGGCTTCTCGACAGAGATCGCCTGAAGGACCCGAACAACGGAGTTAAGTACTTCAAGAGCTTCCTGCGGCCGCTCTTCGTGAAGGGAGCAGCGAATGTCTTTCTCTACCGCTTCCAGCAGTTCATGAACATGCACCGTGGGAATGGAGACATGCTTCGTTGGATTACCAGGTTTCAACTCTCTGTTCGGAGAATGGAAGAAGCGTGGAACGATACCTATCTACCGATTGAGGATCCGAACAATGCAGAGGTCAGAGCTTTCATAGTAGGACCTCCTCCAGAAGAACAAGCGGATATTACACCAGCTCAGGCATTGGAGAGAGCCAACGATCGGCTCAGAGAGCAGCATGCTCGGACCATTCCGATCACAGCCAACTTGGTCGCCTTGATCTTTGTGTCCCTGTCTGATCTGACACAGGATCAACGGCAGGTGCTGACATCACTGATGGCACATCGGAACCGAGTCTTAGCTGACTACACCACGACCGAGCTGCGTGAAGTCTACCTGGAGATCTTCTGCACGACCAAGACTACCGTCGACAACCCACTTCTCGCTCCTTCGGGCCACGGTGGCCGGAAGACGTTCCTTGTGATCGATGAAGGATTTCTTGACAATCATGAAGGCTACTGGGTCGAGGACGAGGAGGATGGCACGGAAGGGTTCCTCGAAGCGGATGAGGACGCCTTCTGGGT
>CAJNDT010003994.1:0-19078 GCA_905221615.1 Symbiodinium sp. CCMP2592
GCTGACCAACCCTTAGGGGAGGTTTCCAGAGCCTTGGCCCTCGCTTTGATGGCAAGCTCCGGAGGCCACCCCGTCCTCGTTCCTCCTCATGGACAGGAAGGGTTGTGCCTTGGGAAAAAGGAGAGGCTGTGTGCTGCTGCAACTCTGGCGGCAGCACTGCAGCGGCTGCCTGGTGCAGCAGAGTGGGGCTCCCACTATAAACTGTTCCTCTGCAATTATGGTGGAAAACTCCCGGCCAGGGAGTTCTGGACCAACTCCTTGGAGCCCACCTATAATGCCATTGTGCAAGATGTCGGCCAAGCAAAAGCTGACGACATGTGGGACTCCATGGTTTTGGATTGGGGAACCCAGAGCAAACTACAGGACGGTTCATCTTTCCTTGTTGTGTGTATGGTAAGTAATCCTTGGGTAGGTTTGTGCAATGCCCCCAAAAGCTTTCAGCCTCTAAGCTGCACAGAACCTTTCTCATATCAGTTCGAACCCTGCAGGCCAATGGTGTCGCTGTGGTGGCTCCGGTCGAAGATTTCCCGGATACACAACATTGGTGCTTCTGGAACAACAGATCAGGATACTCCATGTTCGGTCGCCTGTGCCCCGTCTATGGTGGAGTGAAACTGCCGTTCCACACCAACAGCGAGCTGCCCTTCCAGTATGTTAAAGTGTATCCCGGCACTTGGGTGCATATGTTGAAAGCTGTTGGCTTTCCATCCAATCTGGTGCCAGCACAATCAAAGGAGAAGTTTTTTGTAACCTCGCAGGAGAAGCTTAAGACTCCTTGTGGGATGGCCAAACAGCGAAAGACTTGCCCGGATATGATGGCTGCGAATCTAAAGCTGTCGGTTCAAAGCCAAGAATATTTTCCTTCAGTTTTAAGAGGGTTTACATTTAATCCAAAAGTTACGTGTATAAACTCAGCTACTACGGATTGAGTGCAGGATCAAGGTGGAATTGCCCACACATATATGCAGACCAACTGCTATGTGTCGGCTCCTTCTTGCTGCACTCCTGCCCATCTAAAATGCAAGTTGCTGTCCAATCCCGGCCATTCTGACCCAGGCCAGCAGGCACTCAGCGGGCCACAGAACTGTCCTTTTCGGTGGGGATTTGCCGCTTGGCAGACCCGCAACCCAGCTGGAAACTCTTTGCATATGCAAAGAGTCTGCATTGTTTGGGCATCTGCCACTTTTTAACACACAGGGCTGCCCTGGAAGCCGCTGTGTCTGGCAGGGCGTTTGCTCCAGCACCGGAGCCTGAGGAGCACGTGGATTTGTGGAGCTTCAATCCCGCTTTGCCGCCCAACCTGCCAAAGATCGCCATCACCAACGACATGACAGCGGATGCTGTCAAGAACTTGGGCAAAACCAGCACCCGCCAAATCGATTGGGCAGCGGTGGCTCTTGCACTCGGACATCCTGATAAAGCAGAATACCTGGCGGATGTGTGCAAAAACAAAATGAAAAGAAAAAAGCCAGGCAGGAAAGCCACTCGAGTAATCGAATTTACTGCAACTGGCCGGGGCTCGGGTGGCAAGCCAATCGAAGCATTGGGCAGCCACCTGATCCTAGCCACTGTGAACCTTGTAGCTCTTAAGAAAGAGCAGCAAGGGAACAGATGGTGAGAAAAGCTAGAGCAGTCGAAACCTTTGAAGCCTTGGGCCTTAACAAAAGCCTGAAGTTGAGACAAGCTATGTCTGTGCTGTGGGATGCCTGTCAGCCTAGGCTCTGCTTGGGCTGTGGCCCTCGGTGCTTGGCTGCATAGTTGTGCAGCGCTAGATAGAGCTTCGGGGTGCAAAGAAGCTATGTGCTGTGGTTGAGCTGATGTGTGTGTGTGCTGTGGCAACATGTCAAAGGTGCAGCCTGTGTGCTTGCAGCAAAGCCTCGTGTGCACGTGTGTTTTGAGTTGAGCGGTAGCCCATGCTGGTGCCCAGTGGTGCCCGTGTAACCTTGGATACCATGTGCCAGCTTGGACTCTGTGCCTTGTGTTGCCCTCCACCCTGCCCCTTGCCCCGCCCTGCCCTGCCCTGCCTGCCCACCCCCCCTGCCCCTGCCCCTCCCCTGCCCACCTGCCCTGCCCTGCCCACCTGCCCTGCCCTGCCTTTGCCTTTGCCTCTTGCCCATTGCTTTGAATGCTTGAGCTAGGTGTGCTTGCTTGTGTGTGTGTGTGTGTGTGCATGTGCATGTGCGACTTCTTGAGCTTTGTTCTTCCAGGTGCAGTGGCGGAAAATGTGTGACCTTGATCTGGGTGCGACTTGAAGCACTTTGTGTGCGATGCGATTTGGTGTGATTGAAGGCAGCTTGTGCGAAGCTTTAAGCTAGTCCACCCATGCCTTGTTCCCAAGGTGGGGGGTGTCGAGGGCTAGTGCGGAAATGGAGTGGGTGGGTGCCTGTGTTCAAGGCGATGGTGTGCGACTGTAAAGCAGCCTGTCGTCTGCAGTCTGACTTGGTGTGTTGGTGTAAGCTTGCAGCAGCTTGTGTGCAGTGCGACTTGAGGCCTGAGGGGTTTGCTTTGGAGTGCCTTGAGCTTTGTTCTTCAAGGTGCAGTGGCTGAAAATGAGTGGCTTGGAATCAGCTTGGTGTATGTGTGTGTGTGCAGCTCTGCGATATGAGGTGCAATGTGCGAAGATTGCGACTTGATTGATTGCGTTTTGATTCAGTCCCGGATCAAGTAATGTGTGAAGATTGCAACTGTGATTTGAAAGTGTAAGTGTAAAGAAGACGAGTGGTAATGCCTGTGCGACAGTTTTAGGGTTTAGGGCCGAGACCCGCAAACCAAGGAAAAAGCTTGTGTGCAGTGTGGGGCACGTGTGCGGACTGGATGGATCCGTGGGACTTTGAATCAGCTTGTCTGCACTGTGACTTGGTCGATCTTGAAGTTTGTGTGTGTGTGTGTGACTTAGTGCGATCTTGAAGCTTGTGAGCAATGTGACTTTGGAAGAGCTTCGTGTGCAGTGCGAACGGTTGTGATCTGAAGCTTGTGTGTAGTGCGAGTTTGAAGTAGCTTGGTGTGCAGTGCGAATGGGTGTGATCTGAAGCTTGTGTGCAGTGCGAGTTTGAAGTAGCTTCGTGTGTAGTGAAGTGCGAATTGGTGCGATCTTGAAGCTTGTGTGCAGTGTGACTTGGTGCTACTTTAGACCAGTTTGTGTGCAATACGATTTGAGTGTGTGTGTGTGCAGTGGGACGTGTTTGAGTGATATAGCTTGTGTGTATCTCAAAGCACTCAGCTCCGGAGCCAGGATGGCAAAAGGGCTGTGGGCAAGCCCCAAGATGGAGCTCCCAAAAGAGAGCTGTGAGAAGAACTCAATGATTTTTGAAAGGGTTTCAAGCTGCAGGATTTAGTGCCGATTGTCTGCTTCTTCAAGTGGCACACTGTAAAATACACAAATTCATATTCGCGTTTTCGTGACGACAGCCAATTGCAAAATATCCAGTCTTGAATGGGGAAGGCTGAGGAGTGTCCCGGAAAGTACGATGGACAGAGTTTTAGCAGGGAGCCAAATTGCTATCCTGGTCCCTGCACTGCTTCTGGTTGCTCCTGAAAAAGAACAGTCCGAACACCACTTCGTGCTGTCAGGGCGGTTTGGCCCGGAACAGAGTACAAGAGCGGTGGAATTTACAGGAAGTTATCTCCACCAGATCTGAACATGGTTTCTCGAGCTGTGCAGAATTATGGTATCGAGAGGTGTGGGTGACGGTTAGGATTTTGTGAACGGTGCTTAACTCCAGGACTCCCTCATGCACGACATGGGCTCGCCCCTGCCTCGCCCATTTTCTTTTTTGCTCTTTTAGCAGGGAGCCAAATTGCAATATCCTGGTCCCTGCACTGCTTCTGGTTGCATTTGCTGTTGGTAGACTGCTCTCTGTTGCGCCTGAAAAGAACAGTCCGAACACCACTTCTTGCTGTCAGAGCGGTTTGGCCCGGAACAGAGTGCAAGAGCGGTGGAATTTACAGGAAGTTATCTCCACCAGATCTGAACATGGTTTCTCGAGCTGTGCAGAATTATGGTATCGAGAGGTGTGGGTGGCGGTTCGGATTTTGTGAACGGTGCTTAACTCCAGGACTCCCTCATGCACGACATGGGCTCGCCCCTGCCTCGCCCATTTTCTTTTTTGCTCTTTAGCAGGGAGCCAAATTGCAATATCCTGGTCCCTGCACTGCTTCTGGTTGCATTTGCTGTTGGTAGACAAAAGAACAGTCAGAACACCACTTCTTGTGTCAGAGGTTGGCCCGGAACATTGTATGTGCAGAGAGCCTTGCACAGACAGGCTCTTCGAGAAGCTTGTGTGAAGAAAGCAATTGTAGTGATGTGTATCTGTGTGTGCTCAGTCATGCAATGTGTGTGCTTTTGCAGCAAGCCTTGTGCAGTTGATCAGTGCATTCAAGCGTTTGTGCTGCTCGTGCTCCTTGCTTGCCTGCCTGTCCTTCTACCTGCCTGCTCTGCGTGCTTGCCGCTGCTGTCTGCCTGCCTTCTGTCTGTCTGTCTGTCTGCCTGCTGCCTGCCATCTGCCTTAAGTGTTGCCTGCCTGCCTGTGCCTGCCTGGCCTGCCTGTGCCTGCCTGTGCCTGTGCCTGTGCCTGCCTGCCTGCGTGCCTGCCCGCTGCCTGCCTGTGCCTGCCTGCCTGTGCCTGCCTGTACCTGCTTGTGCCTGCCTGGCCTGGTGCCTTTCTGCCTGCCTGTGCCTGTGTGTGTGCCTCTGCCCCTCCCTGCCCTGTGCCCTGTGCCCTGTGCCCTGCCCTGTGCCCTGTGCCCTGTGCCCTGTGCCCTGTGCCCTGTGCCCTGTGCCCTGTGCCCTGTGCCCTGTGCCCTGTGCCCTGTCTCTGTCCCCTCTGTGCCCTGTGCCCTGTCCCCTGTGCCCTGCCCCCTGCCCCCTGCCCCCTGCCCCCCGCCCCCTGCCCCCTGCCCCCTGCCCCCTGCCCCCTGCCCCCTGCCCCCTGCCCCCTGCCCTGTGCCCTGTGCCCTGTGCCTGTGTCCTGGTGCCCTGGTGCCCTGGTGCCCTGGTGTGCTGGTGCCCTGGTGGCCCTGGTGGCCCTGGTGCCCTGGTGCCCTGGTGCCCTGGTGCCCTGGTGCCCTGGTGCCCTGGTGCCCTGGTGCCCTGGTGCCCTGGTGCCCTGGTGCCCTGGTGCCCTGGTGCCCTGGTGCCCTGGTGCCCTGGTGCCCTGGTGCCCTGGTGCCCCTGGTGCCCTGGTGACCAGGGCACTGGTGCCCTGGTGCCCTGGTGCCCTGGTGTGGTGCCCTGTGCCCTGTGCCCTGTGCCCTGCCCTGCCCTGCCCTGCCCTGCCCTGCCCTGCCCGCCTGCTGCCTGTTTGCCGCCTATTGCAGCAGGGCCATGCTTGTGTGATGTAAGCCTGTGTGCAGCTTGAGTGCCTTGAGACAGCCCTGTGTGCTACTGGACGAGCAAGCCTTGTGTTGTGTGTGTGTGTGTGTCTGTGTGCGACTGCCTTGAGATGTGCTGAGGGCTTGGTGCGACATGATGTGCATTTGCATGCTCTTGCTCTTCTGTCCATTTGCCTTTGCAGAGAAGATGTGCAGCTGCAGCAGGCGAGGTTTAAGTAAATTCAAGATTTGGAACTCCAGCTGCTTTTCTGGGCAGGCGAGGGGGTTTAAGCAAATTGAAGATGTGGCTCCAGTTGAGATTTGGGCTTCCAGTTGCCTTTTTGGGTGAGGCGAGGAGGCTTACGTAAGTTGAAGATCGGGGCCTCCCAGCTGCCTTTCTGTGAGATGGTGTCTTGCCTTGGGCAGGCAAGAAGGTTTAAGTAAATTGAAGGTTGGGGCTTCCCAGCTGCCTTTGTGGGAGATGGTGTCTCGCCTTGGGCAGGCAAGAAGGTTTAAGTAAATTGAAGGTTGGGGCCTCCCAACTGCCTTTCTCTGAGATGTGTGTGTGTGTGTGCGGTGCAGCAATTGCCACAAAGACAGCCAGGGGTTGACTTGACTGCCCCCTGCCCCCTCCCCCTCCCCCTCCTGCCCCCTGCCCTGGCCTGCCACGCCCCTGCCCCTGCCCCCTGCCCCTGCCCCTGCCTGTCATGAGCTACGTGGAAGTGTGTGTGTGTGTGTGTGTGTGTGTGTGTGTGTGTGTGTGTGTGTGTGTGTGTGTGCATGTGCATGTGCAATTGGAAGCAGTGTCTGTGCCAGCGAATGCTTTCAATGCCTTGAACCAGCCTTGGGTGCACTGTGATGACGACGAATTGGCAGCAAGTGCGACAGCAACGACGACGACGAGATGATTGGTGTGCTCGTGTTTGCATGTGCATGAGTAGACATATAAAGAAGACGAGTGGTAATGCTTGTGCGAGAGTTTTCGGGTTTAGGGCCTAAGCCCGACAACCAGACTGTGTGTGTGTGTGTGGAGCCAGGTTTAAAGGGCCTGAAAACCTAGAAAACTCATGGTTTTGCAGGATTCCAGTTCTAGGCTTTTCAGCTTGCCTGTGGAATGCAACCTGGCTAGTGCCAGGTTTAAAGGGCCTGAAAGCCTAGAAAACTCATGGTTTTTGTAGGATTCCAGTTCTAGGCTCTGGAGCTTGCCTGTGGGAGCAGCCTGGCTGGAGCCAGGTTTAAAGGGCTTGAAAGCTTAGAAAACACATGGTTTTGGTAAGATTCCAGTTCTAGGCTTTGAAGCTTGCCTGTGGAATGCAGCCTGGCTAGTGCCAGGTTTAAAGGGCCTGAAAGCCTAGAAAATTCATGGTTTTTGTAGGATTCTAGTTCTAGGCTCTGGAGCTTGCCTGTGGGAGCAGCCTGGCTGGAGCCAGGTTTAAAGGGCTTGAAAGCCTAGAAAACTCATGGTTTTTGTAAGATTCCAGTTCTAGGCTTTTGAAGCTTGCCTGTGGAATGCAGCCTGGCTAGTGCCAGGTTTAAAGGGCCTGAAAGCCTAGAAAACTCATGGTTTTTGTAGGATTCCAGTTCTAGGCTCTGGAGCTTGCCTGTGGAGAGCAGCCTGGCTGGAGCCAGGTTTAAAAGGCTTGAAAGCCTAGAAAACTCATGGTTTTTGTAGGATTCCAGTTCTAGGCTCTGGAGCTTGCCTGTGGAGAGCAGCCTGGCTGGAGACAGGTTTAAAGGGCCTGAAAGCCTAGAAAACTCATGGTTTTTGTAGGATTCCAGTTCTAGGCTTTGAAGCTTGCTTGTGGAATGCAGCCTGGCTAGTGCCAGGTTTAAAGGGCTTGATAGCCTAGAAAACTCATGGTTTTTGTAGGATTGCAGTTCTAGGCTTTGAAGCTTGCCTGTGGAATGCAGCCTGGCTTGTTTGAGAAAACCCAGGGCTTGTGCAGGGCTTCTGTGGAGTGCAGCCTGGTTTGTGCAAGGTTCGAAGGGCTTAGTGTGTGTTGGCATGCATCGAGCTGTGTTGGAGTGTAAAGGCGAAAAACGTGCGACTTTGATCATGTGTGCTATGCGACTGGGTGCGACTTTGAAGCAGTTTGTGTGCGATGCGATTTGGTGTGATTGAGGGCAGCTTGTGCGAAGCTTTAAGCTAGTCCACCCATGCCTTGTTCCCAAGAGCTCACAATCGGGCTAGTGCGGAAATGGAGTGGGTGGGTGCCTGTGTTCAAGGCGATGTGGTGCGACTGTAAAGCAGATTGTCGTGTGCAGTCTGATTTGGTGTGTTGGTGTAACCTTGCAGCAGCTTGTGTGCAGTGCGACTTCATGCCTGAGGGGTTTGCTTTGGGGTGCCTTGAGCTTTGTTCTTCAAGGTGCAGTGGCGGAAAATGAGTGACTTGGAATCAGCTTGGTGCATGTGTGTGTGCAGCTCTGCGATATGAGGGGCACTGTGCGAAGATTGCGACTTGCTTGATGTCGACTTGACTAATTGCGACTTGATTCCATCATGGATCAAGTAATGTGTGAAGATTGCAACATGATCGAAGCAGCAGCTTGTGAGAGGTGCTTGTGTGCAAGGCTTGATGATATGAGTGGATTTGGCTGCGGCACTTGAGAGAAGCTTGGATGCATAGTCGGTTGATCCCCTTCAAAGTTGCAGGCTTGGAAATCCTGTGTGAAGCTCGTGTGTGTGTTTGTGTGATTGGCCATGCTTGACTCGCAAAGTTCGCCTGCAGCTGCTTTTGCTTTCGAGAAGCTCAACTCTTCCTGTTCCTTCGATTCTTGCAGTTATGTCTGCAAGACACCACCGCCCAGGGCCTTATCATGTCGGCCCAGGCGGCGAAGGTGTGAGAGAAAGGAGGCTCTTTGCACCGGCTCTGCCTGAGTCAATTGACCCGTTGCCTGACCATCACCACTCCAACCTGGCTTTGGTGAATGCAGGGAGTGCGACACCGCTTGGCAGGCAGTGGGACATCGACTATGTGTGCGTGGAGCTTACCCCCTCAGCCCTGGGCCACTTTTCTCAATACTGGGTGCTGGGTGGACAGGCCTCTAGGCACCCAAGATCAGACTTCCCCGATGGCCTGGAGCTCTGCTCGGGCAAGCCTTTTTACCTCCGGCTGCAAAGTGCTGACCAACCCTTAGGGGAGGTTTCCAGAGCCTTGGCCCTCGCTTTGATGGCAAGCTCTGGAGGCCACTCCGTCCTCGTTCCTCCTCATGGACAGGAAGGGTTGTGCCTTGGGAAAAAGGAGAGGCTGTGTGCTGCTGCAACTCTGGCGGCAGCACTGCAGCGGCTGCCTGGTGCAGCAGAGTGGGGCTCCCACTATAAACTGTTCCTCTGCAATTATGGTGGAAAACTCCCGGCCAGGGAGCTCTGGACCAACTCCTTGGAGCCCACCTATAATGCCATTGTGCAAGATGTCGGCCAAGCAAAAGCTGACGACATGTGGGACTCCATGGTTTTGGATTGGGGAACCAAGAGCAAACTACAGGACGGTTCATCTTTCCTTGTTGTGTGTATGGTAAGTAATCCTTGGGTAGGTTTGTGCAATGCCTCCAAAAGCTTTCAGCCTCTAAGCTGCACAGAACCTTTCTCATATCAGTTCGAACCCTGCAGGCCAATGGTGTCGCTGTGGTGGCTCCGGTCGAAGATTTCCCGGATACACAACATTGGTGCTTCTGGAACAACAGATCAGGATACTCCATGTTCGGTCGCCTGTGCCCCGGCTATGGTGGAGTGAAACTGCCGTTCCACACCAACAGCGAGCTGCCCTTCCAGTATGTTAAAGTGTATCCCGGCACTTGGGTGCATATGTTGAAAGCTGTTGGCTTTCCATCCAATCTGGTGCCAGCACAATCCAAGGAGAAGCTTTTTGTAACCTCGCAGGAGAAGCTTAATGAGCTCCTTGTGGTGATGGCCAACAGCGAAGACTTGCCGGAGATGAGTGGCTGCAGAATCTTAGCTGTCGGGTTCATAAGCCAAGAAATTTTAACTTTCAGTTTTAAGAGGGTTACATTATCCCAAAAAGTTACAGTTTATAAACTCAGCTACTAAGGAATTGAGTGCAGGATCAAGGGTGGAGCCCACACATATGCAGGCCAACTGCTATGTGTAGGATCCTTCTTGACTGCACTCCTGCCCAATCTAAAATGCAAGTTGCTGCCAATCCCGGCCATTCTGACCCAGGCCCAGCAGGCACTCAGCGATGCCACAGAAGCTGGCCTGTTCAGGTTGGATGGCCGGGCATTGGCAGACCCAGCGCCCAGCTGGAAAACTCTTGCATATGCAAGAGTCTTGCATTGTTTGGGCATCTGCCACTTTTTAACACACAGGGCTGCCCTGGAAGCCGCTGTGTCTGGCAGGGCTTTTGCTCCAGCGCCGGAGCCTGAGGAGCACGTGGATTTGTGGAGCTTCAATCCCGCTTTGCCGCCCAACCTGCCAAAGATCGCCATCACCAACGACAGGACAGCGGATGCTGTCAAGAACTTGGGCAAAACCAGCACCCGGCAAATCGATTGGGCAGCGGTGGCTCTTGCACTCGGACATCCTGATAAAGCAGAATACCTGGCGGATGTGTGCAAAAACACTATGTGGCGAAAAAAGCCAGGCAGGAAAGGCACTCGAGTAATCGAATTTACTGCAACTGGCCGGGGCTCGGGTGGCAAGCCAATCGAAGCATTGGGCAGCCACCTGATCCTAGCCACTGTGAACCTTGTAGCGCTTAAGAAAGAGCAGCAAGTGAACAGATGGTGAGAAAAGCTAGAGCAGTCGAAACCTTTGAAGCCTTGGGCCTTAACAAAAGCCTGAAGTTGAGACAAGCTATGTCTGTGCTGTGGGATGCCTGTCAGCCTAGGCTCTGCTTGGGCTGTGGCCATCGGTGCTTGGCTGCATAGTTGTGCAGAGCTAGATAGAGCTTCGGGGTGCAAAGAAGCTATGTGCTGTGGTTGAGCTGATGTGTGTGTGTGCTGTGGCAACATGTCAAAGGTGCAGCCTGTGTGCTTGCAGCAAAGCCTCGTGTGCACGTGTGTTTTGAGTTGAGCAGTAGCCCATGCTGGTGCCCAGTGGTGCCTGTGTAACCTTGGATACCATGTGCCAGCTTGGACTCTGTGCCTTGTGTTGCCCTCCACCCTGCCCCTTGCCCCGCCCTGCCCTGCCTGCCCACCCACCCTGCCGCTGCCCCTCCCCTGCCCACCTGCCCTGCCCTGCCCACCTGCCCTGCCCTGCCTTTGCCTTTGCCTCTTGCCCATTGCTTTGAATGCTTGAGCTAGGTGTGCTTGCTTGTGTGTGTGTGTGCATGTGCATGTGCGACTTCTTGAGCTTTGTTCTTCCAGGTGCAGTGGCGGAAAATGTGTGACCTTGATCTGGGTGCGACTTGAAGCGCTTTGTGTGCGATGCGATTTGGTGTGATTGAAGGCAGCTTGTGCGAAGCTTTAAGCTAGTCCACCCATGCCTTGTTCCCAAGGTGGGGGGTGTCGAGGGCTAGTGCGGAAATGGAGTGGGTGGGTGCCTGTGTTCAAGGCGATGGTGTGCGACTGTAAAGCAGCCTGTCGTCTGCAGTCTGACTTGGTGTGTTGGTGTAAGCTTGCAGCAGCTTGTGTGCAGTGCGACTTGATGCCTGAGGGGTTTGCTTTGGAGTGCCTTGAGCTTTGTTCTTCAAGGTGCAGTGGCTGAAAATGAGTGGCTTGGAATCAGCTTGGGGTATGTGTGTGTGTGCAGCTCTGCGATATGAGGTGCAATGTGCGAAGATTGCGACTTGATTGATTGCGTTTTGATTCAGTCCCGGATCAAGTAATGTGTGAAGATTATTGCAACTGTGATTTGAAAGTGTAAGTGTAAAGAAGACGAGTGGTAATGCCTGTGCGACAGTTTTCGGGTTGAGGGCCGAGACCCGCAAACCAAGGAAAAAGCTTGTGTGCAGTGTGGGGCACGTGTGCGGACTGGATGGATCCGTGGGACTTTGAATCAGCTTGTCTGCACTGTGACTTGGTCGATCTTGAAGTTTGTGTGTGTGACTTAGTGCGATCTTGAAGCTTGGGAGCAATGTGACTTTGGAAGAGCTTCGTGTGCAGTGCGAACGGTTGTGATCTGAAGCTTGTGTGTAGTGCGAGTTTGAAGTAGCTTGGTGTGCAGTGCGAATGGGTGTGATCTGAAGCTTGTGTGCAGTGCGAGTTTGAAGTAGCTTCGTGTGTAGTGAAGTGCGAATTGGTGCGATCTTGAAGCTTGTGTGCAGTGTGACTTGGTGCTACTTTAGACCAGTTTGTGTGCAATACGATTTGAGTGTGTGTGTGTGTGTGTGCAGTGGGACGTGTTTGAGTGATATAGCTTGTGTGTATCTCAAAGCACTCAGCTCCGGAGCCAGGATGGCAAAAGGGCTGTGGGCAAGCCCCAAGATGGAGCTCACAAAAGAGAGCTGTGAGAAGAACTCAATGATTTTTGAAAGGGTTCCAAGCTGCAGGATTTAGTGCCGATTGTCTGCTTCTTCAAGTGGCACACTGTAAAATACACAAATTCATATTCGCGTTTTCGTGACGACAGCCAATTGCAAAATATCCAGTCGTGAATGGGGAAGGCTGAGGAGTGTCCCGGAAAGGACGATGGACAGAGTTTTAGCAGGGAGCCAAATTGCTATCCTGGTCCCTGCACTGCTTCTGGTTGCTCCTGAAAAAGAACAGTCCGAACACCACTTCGTGCTGTCAGGGCAGTTTGGCCCGGAACAGAGTACAAGAGCGGTGGAATTTACAGGAAGGTATCTCCACCAGATCTGAACATGGTTTCTCGAGCTGTGCAGAATTATGGTATCGAGAGGCGTGGGTGACGGTTCGGATTTTGTGAACGGTGCTTAACTCCAGGACTCCCTCATGCACGACATGGGCTCGCCCCTGCCTCGCCCATTTTCTTTTTTGCTCTTTTAGCAGGGAGACAAATTGCAATATCCTGGTCCCTGCACTGCTTCTGGTTGCATTTGCTGTTGGTAGACTGCTCTCTGTTGCTCCTGAAAAGAACAGTCCGAACACCACTTCTTGCTGTCAGAGCGGTTTGGCCCGGAACAGAGTGCAAGAGCGGTGGAATTTACAGGAAGTTATCTCCACCAGATCTGAACATGGTTTCTCGAGCTGTGCAGAACTATGGTATCGAGAGGTGTGGGTGACGGTTCGGATTTTGTGAACGGTGCTTAACTCCAGGACTCCCTCATGCACGACATGGGCTCGCCCCTGCCTCGCCCATTTTCTTTTTTTCTCTTTTTAGCAGGGAGCCAAATTGCAATATCCTGGTCCCTGCACTGCTTCTGGTTGCATTTGCTGTTGGTAGACAAAAGAACAGTCAGAACACCACTTCTTGTGTCAGAGGTTGGCCCGGAACATTGTATGTGCAAGGAGCCTTGCACAGATAGGCTCTTCGAGCTAAGCTTGTGTGAAGAAAGCAATTGTAGTGATGTGTATCTGTGTGTGCTCAGTCATGCAATGTGTGTGCTTTTGCAGCAAGCCTTGTGCAGTTGATCAGTGCATTCAAGCGTTTGTGCTGCTCGTGCTCCTTGCTTGCCTGCCTGTCCTTCTACCTGCCTGCTCTGCGTGCTTGCCGCTGCTGTCTGCCTGCCTTCTGTCTGTCTGTCTGCCTGCTGCCTGCCCTCTGCCTTAAGTGTTGCCTGCCTGCCTGTGCCTGCCTGGCCTGCCTGTGCCTGCCTGTGCCTGTGCCTGTGCCTGCTTGCCTGCGTGCCTGCCCGCTGCCTGCCTGTGCCTGCCTGCTTGTGCCTGCCTGTACCTGCTTGTGCCTGCCTGGCCTGGTGCCTTTCTGCCTGCCTGTGCCTGTGTGTGTGCCTCTGCCTGCTTGCCTGCCTGCCTGCCTCCCTCCCTGCCCTGTGCCCTGTGCCCTGTGCCCTGTGCCCTGTGCCCTGTGCCCTGTGCCCTGTGCCCTGTGCCCTGTGCCCTGTGCCCTGTGCCCTGTGCCCTGTGCCCTGTGCCCTGTGCGGTGCCCTGGTGCCCTGGTGCCCTGGTGCCTTGGTGCCCCTGGTGCCCTGGTGACCAGGGCACCAGGGGCACCAGGGCACCAGGGCACCAGGGCACCAGGGCACCAGGGCACCGCACAGGGCACAGGGCACAGGGCACAGGGCACAGGGCACAGGGCACAGGGCACAGGGCACAGGGCACAGGGCACAGGGCACAGGGCACAGGGCACAGGGCACAGGGCACAGGGCACAGGGCACAGGGCACAGGGCACAGGGCACAGGGCAGGGAGGGAGGCAGGCAGGCAGGCAAGCAGGCAGAGGCACACACACAGGCACAGGCCAGGCCAGGCAGGCACAAGCAGGTACAGGCAGGCACAAGCAGGCAGGCACAGGCAGGCAGCGGGCAGGCACGCAGGCAAGCAGGCACAGGCACAGGCACAGGCAGGCACAGGCAGGCCAGGCAGGCACAGGCAGGCAGGCAACACTGAAGGCAGAGGGCAGGCAGCAGGCAGACAGACAGACAGACAGAAGGCAGGCAGACAGCAGCGGCAAGCACGCAGAGCAGGCAGGTAGAAGGACAGGCAGGCAAGCAAGGAGCACGAGCAGCACAAACGCTTGAATGCACTGATCAACTGCACAAGGCTTGCTGCAAAAGCACACACATTGCATGACTGCGCACACACAGATACACATCACTACAATTGCTTTCTTCACACAAGCTTGGCTCGAAGAGCCTATCTGTGCAAGGCTCTCTGCACATACAATGTTCCGGGCCAACCTCTGACACAAGAAGTGGTGTTCTGACTGTTCTTTTGTCTACCAACAGCAAATGCAACCAGAAGCAGTGCAGGGACCAGGATATTGCAATTTGGCTCCCTGCCCCTGGTGCCCTGGTGACCAGGGCACTGGTGCCCTGGTGCCCTGGTGCCCTGGTGTGGTGCCCTGTGCCCTGTGCCCTGTGCCCTGCCCTGCCCTGCCCTGCCCTGCCCTGCCCTGCCCGCCTGCTGCCTGTTTGCCGCCTATTGCAGCAGGGCCATGCTTGTGTGATGTAAGCCTGTGTGCAGCTTGAGTGCCTTGAGACAGCCCTGTGTGCTACTGGACGAGCAAGCCTTGTGTTGTGTGTGTGTGTGTGTCTGTGTGCGACTGCCTTGAGATGTGCTGAGGGCTTGGTGCGACATGATGTGCATTTGCATGCTCTTGCTCTTCTGTCCATTTGCCTTTGCAGAGAAGATGTGCAGCTGCAGCAGGCGAGGTTTAAGTAAATTCAAGATTTGGAACTCCAGCTGCTTTTCTGGGCAGGCGAGGGAGTTTAAGCAAATTGAAGATGTGGCTCCAGTTGCATGTCTGAGCAGCTTGGGCAGGCGAGGAGGTTTAAGTAAATTGAAGATTTGGCCTCCCTCTGGCAAGGAAAGGTGGTGCGAAATGTCCATTTGCCTTTGCAGAGAAGATGTGCAGCTGCAGCAGGCGAGGTTTAAGTAAATTGAAGATTTGGGCCTCCAGTTGCGTGTTTGGGCAAGCAGGCCAGGAGGTTTAAGTAAATTGAAGATTTGGACCTTAAGATTTGGGCTTCCAGTTGCCTTTTTGGGTGAGGCGAGGAGGCTTACGTAAGTTGAAGATCGGGGCCTCCCAGCTGCCTTTCTGTGAGATGGTGTCTTGCCTTGGTCAGGCAAGAAGGTTTAAGTAAATTGAAGGTTGGGGCTTCCCAGCTGCCTTTCTGGGAGATGGTGTCTCGCCTTGGGCAGGCAAGAAGGTTTAAGTAAATTGAAGGTTGGGGCCTCCCAACTGCCTTTCTCTGAGATGTGTGTGTGTGTGTGCGGTGCAGCAATTGCCACAAAGACAGCCAGGGGTTGACTTGACTGCCCCCTGCCCCCTCCCCCTCCCCCTCCTGCCCCCTGCCCTGGCCTGCCACGCCCCTGCCCCTGCCCCCTGCCCCTGCCCCTGCCTGTCATGAGCTACGTGGAAGTGTGTGTGTGTGTGTGTGTGTGTGTGTGTGTGTGTGTGTGTGTGTGTGTGTGTGTGTGTGTGTGTGTGTGGGTGTGTGTGTGTGTGTGTGTGTGTGTGTGTGTGCATGTGCATGTGCAATTGGAAGCAGTGTCTGTGCCAGCGAATGCTTTCAATGCCTTGAACCAGCCTTGGGTGCACTGTGCTGACGACGAATTGGCAGCAAGTGCGACAGCAACGACGACGACGAGAGGATTGGTGTGCTCGTGTTTGCATGTGCATGAGTAGACATATAAAGAAGACGAGTGGTAATGCTTGTGCGAGAGTTTTCGGGTTTAGGGCCTAAGCCCAACAACCAGACTGTGTGTGTGTGCGTGGAGCCAGGTTTAAAGGGCCTGAAAACCTAGAAAACTCATGGTTTTGTAGGATTCCAGTTCGAGGCTTTTCAGCTTGCCTGTGGAATGCAGCCTGGCTAGTGCCAGGTTTAAAGGGCCTGAAAGCCTAGAAAACTCATGGTTTTTGTAGGATTCCAGTTCTAGGCTCTGGAGATTGCCTGTGGGAGCAGCCTGGCTGGAGCCAGGTTTAAAGGGCTTGAAAGCCTAGAAAACACATGGTTTTGGTAAGATTCCAGTTCTAGGCTTTGAAGCTTACCTGTGGAATGCAACCTGGCTAGTGCCAGGTTTAAAGGGCCTGAAAGCCTAGAAAATTCATGGTTTTTGTAGGATTCTAGTTCTAGGCTCTGGAGCTTGCCTGTGGGAGCAGCCTGGCTGGAGCCAGGTTTAAAGGGCTTGAAAGCCTAGAAAACTCATGGGTTTTGTAAGATTCCAGTTCTAGGCTTTGAAGCTTGCCTGTGGAATGCAGCCTGGCTAGTTGCCAGGTTTTTTTAAAGGGCTGAAAGACTAGAAAAATCATGTTTTTTGTAGGATTCCAGTTCTAGGCTCTGGAGCTTGCCTGTGAGAGCAGGCCTGGCTAGTGCCAGGTTTAAAGGGCCTGAAAGCCTAGAAAACTCATGGTTTTTGTAGGATTCCAGTTCTAGGCTCTGGAGCTTGCCTGTGAGAGCAGCCTGGCTGGAGCCAGGTTTAAAGGGCTTGAAAGCCTAGAAAACTCATGGTTTTTGTAAGATTCCAGTTCTAGGCTTTGAAGCTTGCCTGTGGAATTGCAGCCTGGCTAGTGCCAGTTTTTTTAAAGGGCTGAAAGCCTAGAAAACGCATGGTTTTGTCGGATTGCAGTTCTAGGCTTTGAAGCTGCCTGTGGTTGTGGAATGCAGCATGGCTAGTAGTTTGAGGAAAACCCAGGGCTGTGCAGGGCTTCGGTTGGAGCGGCAGTCTGGTTTGTGCAAGGTCTCGAAAGGGCTCTTAGTGGTGTTGGAATGCATCGAGAGGGTTGGAGTGTTAATGGCGAAAAAGTGCGACTTTGATCATGCTGTGTGCTATGCGACATGGGTGCGGACTTTGAAGCAGTTGTGTGCCGATGCGATTTGGTGTGATTGAGGGCAGCTTGTGCGAAGCTTTAAGCTAGTCCACCCATGCCTTGTTCCCAAGAGCTCACAATCGGGCTAGTGCGGGAATGGAGTGGGTGGGTGCCTGTGTTCAAGGCGATGTGGTGCGACTGTAAAGCAGCTTGTCGTGTGCAGTCTGATTTGGTGTGTTGGTGTAACCTTGCAGCAGCTTGTGTGCAGTGCGACTTCATGCGTGAGGGGTTTGCGTTGGGGTGCCTTGAGCTTTGTTCTTCAAGGTGCGGTGGCGGAAAATGAGTGACTTGGAATCAGCTTGGTGCATGTTGGGGGTGCAGCTCTGCGATAGAGGGGGGGCCACTGTGCGAAGATGAGACTTGCCTTGATGTCGACTTGCTAATGCGACTGATTCCATTTTCAGGGATCAAGAAGTGTGAAGATTGCAAATGTCGAAAGCAGCAGCTTGTGAGATGGTGCTTGGCAAGGCTTGATGATATGAGTTGATTTGGCCTCTGCGGGGGCACTTGAGAGAAGCGGGGCCTGCATAGTCGGTTGATCCCCTTCAAAGTTGCAGGCTTGGAAATCCTGTGTGAAGCTCGTGTGTGTGTTTGTGTGATTGGCCATGCTTGACTCGCAAAGTTCGCCTGCAGCTGCTTTTGCTTTCGAGAAGCTCAACTCTTCCTGTTCCTTCGATTCTTGCAGTTATGTCTGCAAGACACCACCGCCCCGGGCCTTATCATGTCGGCCCAGGCGGCGAAGGTGTGAGAGAAAGGAGGCTCTTTGCACCGGCTCTGCCTGAGCCAATTGACCCGTTGCCTGACCATCACCACTCCAACCTGGCTTTGGTGAATGCAGGGAGTGCGACACCGCTTGGCAGGCAGTGGGACATCGACTATGTGTGCTTGGAGCTTACCCCCTCAGCCCTGGGCCACTTTTCTCAATACTGGGTGCTGGGTGGACAGGCCTCTAGGCACCCAAGATCAGACTTCCCCGAGGCCTGGAGCTCTGCTCGGGCAAGCCTTTTTACCTCCGGCTGCAAAGTGCTGACCAACCCTTAGGGGAGGTTTCCAGAGCCTTGGCCCTCGCTTTGATGGCAAGCTCTGGAGGCCACCCCGTCCTCGTTCCTCCTCATGGACAGGAAGGGTTGTGCCTTGGGAAAAGGAGAGGCTGTGTGCTGCTGCAACTCTGGCGGCAGCACTGCAGCGGCTGCCTGGTGCAGCAGAGTGGGGCTCCCACTATAAACTGTTCCTCTGCAATTATGGTGGAAAACTCCCGGCCAGGGAGTTCTGGACCAACTCCTTGGAGCACACCTATAATGCCATTGTGCAAGATGTCGGCCAAGCAAAAGCTGACGACATGTGGGACTCCATGGTTTTGGATTGGGGAACCCAGAGCAAACTACAGGATGGTTCATCTTTCCTTGTTGTGTGTATGGTAAGTAATCCTTGGGTAGGTTTGTGCAATGCCTCCAAAAGCTTTCAGCCTCTAAGCTGCACAGAACCTTTCTCATATCAGTTCGACCCCTGCAGGCCAATGGTGTCGCTGTGGTGGCTCCGGTCGAAGATTTCCCGGATACACAACATTGGTGCTTCTGGAACAACAGATCAGGATACTCCATGTTCGGTCGCCTGTGCCCCGGCTATGGTGGAGTGAAACTGCCGTTCCACACCAACAGCGAGCTGCCCTTCCAGTATGTTAAAGTGTATCCCGGCACTTGGGTGCATATGTTGAAAGCTGTTGGCTTTCCATCCAATCTGGTGCCAGCACAATCCAAGGAGAAGCTTTTTGTAACCTCGCAGGAGAAGCTTAATGAGCTCCTTGTGGTGATGGCCAACAGCGAAGACTTGCCGGAGATGAGTGGCTGCAGAATCTTAGCTGTCGGGTTCATAAGCCAAGAAATTTTAACTTTCAGTTTTAAGAGGGTTACATTATCCCAAAAAGTTACAGTTTATAAACTCAGCGACTAAGGAATTGAGTGCAGGATCAAGGGTGGAGCCCACACATATGCAGGCCAACTGCTATGTGTAGGCTCCTTCTTGACTGCACTCCTGCCCAATCTAAAATGCAAGTTGCTGCCAATCCCGGCCATTCTGACCCAGGCCCAGCAGGCACTCAGCGATGCCACAGAAGCTGGCCTGTTCAGGTTGGATGGCCGGGCATTGGCAGACCCAGCACCCAGCTGGAAAACTCTTGCATATGCAAGAGTCTTGCATTGTTTGGGCATCTGCCACTTTTTAACACACAGGGCTGCCCTGGAAGCCGCTGTGTCTGGCAGGGCTTTTGCTCCAGCACCGGAGCCTGAGGAGCACGTGGATTTGTGGAGCTTCAATCCCGCTTTGCCGCCCAACCTGCCAAAGATCGCCATCGCCAACGACATGACAGCGGATGCTGTCAAGAACTTGGGCAAAACCAGCACCCGGCAAATCGATTGGGCAGC
>CAJNDT010003995.1:0-19073 GCA_905221615.1 Symbiodinium sp. CCMP2592
CCGGATCTTGGTGGCTCTGTGCTTGCTCCAGGAAGCTGTTTGTGGCTGGTTGTCAGCTGAAGAAAATCTTTTTTAATAACCTCCAAGCGAAATGGCTTATAAAGCTTGCACCAGGAGGCTGTTTCTGGCTGGTTGTCAGCTAAAGAATTTTTTTTATGTTGGCCTGCAGGCGAAATGGCTCACAAAGCTTGCACCAGAAACCGTTTTGTGGCTGGTTGTCAGCTGAAGAAAATCTTTTTTTGCTGGTCTCCAAGCGAACTGGCTCGCAAAGCTTGCCCCAGGAGGCTTTTTCTGGCTGGTTGTCAGCTGAAGAACATCTTTTTTTGTTGGCCTCCAGGCGAAATGGCTCGCAAAGCTTGCCCCAGGAGGCTGTTTTGTGGCTGGTTGTCAGCTGAAGAACATCTTTTTTTGTTGGCCTGCAGGCGAAAAAGCTCGCAAAGCTTGCCCAGGAGGCAAACATGGCTCAACATTTAAATACTCATTTGAGAGAGAGGGTTTAGGGTTTAGGGTTTAGGGTTTAGGGTTTAGAGTTTCGGGTGTCGGGTTTAGGGTTTAGGGTTTAGGGTTTAGGGCCCCCAAGAAATTTGAAAACATGATTCGAAAAAAAAAACAGCCCAAAACTGTCAGTCAAAACGTTTCAGTCAAAACGTTTCAGTCAAAACTTTTTGGGACCCAAACCCTCAACAATTTCTCCAAGCCACAGCCCCAATCCCCCCCCGGCCCCCCGACCCAGCCCCCAACCCAGCCCTCTCATCCCAGCTGAACATGCAGAAAGCTTCCCCAGCGACCAGCCCAAGCTGGCCAGAGCCCAACACCAAATCAAGGTTCCAAAATCAAAACTCTTGTCAAAACTTTCGGTCAAAACGTTTCGGTCAAAACTTTCGGTCAAAACGTTTCGGTCAAAACGTTATTGGCACCCAAACCCTTAACAATTTCTATAAACCCTAAACCCTAAACCCTAAACCCTAAACCCTAAACCCTAAACCCTAAACCCTAAACCCTAAACCCTAAACCCTAAACCCTCAAGAGCAGGATAAATAGAAATTGTGTGACTTTCGTTTCGAACTGCATTTGCATTAATTCATTAATCTTGTCCAACCCAATTCCAGCCCAGCCCGCCACTCCCAAAATGAAAGCTTCAAGCCAAAAAACGAAACCCGCCCAAAACTTTCGCTCAAAACTTTCGCCCAAAACTTTCGTCCATCGCAAGAGCTGCGGAGGCTTGAGCAGCTCCAGATCAAGCTTGGCAGCACAGCCCCGCCCAGCCCACCCAGCCAGCCAGCGCAGTTCAGCTACCAGCCGGATCCAACCCAACCCAGCCCAGCCAGTCAAGCCAGCCAACAAGCGAAGCAAAAACAAAACCGTCCCCCAAATCCCAGAAACCAAAATGCAAAAGCAAAACCCAAAACCCGGCAAAACCCCCCAAAACCCCCCAAAACCCCCCAAAACCCGGCAAAACCCGGCAAAACTCCGGACCCAAACCCTATACAATTTCTATAAACCCTAAACCCTAAACCCTAAACCCTAAACCCTAAACCCTAAACCCTAAACCCTAAACCTTAAACCCTAAACCCTAAACCCTAAACCCTCAAGAGCAGGATAAATAGAAATTGTGTGACTTTCGTTTCGAACTGCATTTGCATTATTTTCAAATTTTCATTAATCGTGTCAAACCCAATTCCAGCCCAGCCCGCCACTCCCAAAATGAAAGCTTCAAGCCAAAAAACGAAACCCGCCCAAAACTTTCGCTCAAAACTTTCGCCGGAGGCTTGAGCAGCTCCAGATCAAGCTTGGCAGCACAGCCCCGCCCAGCCCACCCAGCCAGCCAGTGCAGTTCAGCTACCAGCCGAATCCAGCCTACCAGCCCACCCCAACCCAGCGCAGCCCAGCCCAGCCAGTCAAGCCAGCCAAAAAGCGAAGCAAAAACAAAACCGCCCCCCAAATCCCAGAAACCAAAATGCAAAAGCAAAACCCAAAACCCGGCAAAACCCCCCAAACCCCCCCAAAACCCCCCAAAACCCGGCAAAACCCGGCAAAACTCCGGACCCAAACCCTATACAATTTCTATAAACCCTAAACCCTAAACCCTAAACCCTAAACCCTAAACCCTAAACCCTAAACCCTAAACCCTCAAGAGCAGGATAAATAGAAATTGTGTGACTTTCGTTTCGAACTGCATTTGCATTATTTTCAAATTTTCATTAATCGTGTCCAACCCAATTCCAGCCCAGCCCGCCACTCCCAAAATGAAAGCTTCAAGCCAAAAAACGAAACCCGCCCAAAACTTTCGCTCAAAACTTTCGCCGGAGGCTTGAGCAGCTCCAGATCAAGCTTGGCAGCACAGCCCCGCCCAGCCCACCCAGCCAGCCAGTGCAGTTCAGCTACCAGCCGAATCCAGCCTACCAGCCCAACCCAACCCAGCGCAGCCCAGCCCAGCCAGTCAAGCCAGCCAAAAAGCGAAGCAAAAACAAAACCGCCCCCCAAATCCCAGAAACCAAAATGCAAAAGCAAAACCCAAAACCCGGCAAAACCCCCCAAAACCCCCCAAAACCCCCCAAAACCCCCCAAAACCCGGCAAAACTCCGGACCCAAACCCTATACAATTTCTATAAACCCTAAACCCTAAACCCTAAACCCTAAACCCTAAACCCTAAACCCTAAACCCTCAAGAGCAGGATAAATAGAAATTGTGTGATTTTCGTTTCGAGTTGCATCTACGCTAGCCCACACAAGGCCCGGCCCAGGCCACACCTTCTTTAGTATGCAATCCCATCCGTGGTGGCCACCCCGCTCCTTTCCTTGCCGCCCCTCGCCCCCTGCCCCCATTCTCCCCATCCTCCCCCCCCCACCCACTTGCAGGGCTGCAGTTTCCACTTTCATCGTGGCACAGCTCCTGAAGCAGGCTGTCCTGCCGAGTGCAAAGTGTGCGTGATTGCCAGAGTTATGCTGAGCTGCTTTCCTGAGCTTGACGGTTTTACCTCATCAGCTGAGTTTGTTCGCAGCAGCCGAGTGCAAAGCAACAGCCCACAGCCGCACCCGCCCCGGCCCAGCCCACACCCGGCGCAGGCGGTGCGGCATCCATGCTTTGAACCACGTCTTCGGTGCCCCATACTTTGACGTTGCAGCAATGGAGCATGCAGTCGCATCGTTTCTCGAGGAGAACTGGGAAGTCGGGGACGAGCAGCAAGCTCACATGGGGCCTGGCGGCGACTACTCCATCGAGGTGCTGATCATGGCCGTGCGGACGAGGTCCATGGAGCTCTTCGAGCGTCTATGCTGGCACATGGAAGATCGCCGAGCCCTGGAACCCGAAGACCTTCACAACTGCATCGGGGCGATTCAGAACCACGGCGGCCAGCACTGGACTGCATTGCGGCATTGGAACGGACGCATTTGGTGCCTAGATTCCCTTTGCCGGGCTCCACATGTGCTGTCGGACGTCGAGCTGGCAGCCTCAATCAGGCAGCACCCGACCTTTGCAATTCGCTTGATCTAAGATTGCAGCTAAGCATGCAGGTACAGTGTGCATACAGTGCGCAGCTTTTGTCACTTTCCAGCTGAGCCACAGGCCGCGAGCAATTGCACAGGCTCATAGCTAACGCATCGGCGATCACGGAAGGAAAAAGCTGCACGCGTCATTTATTGGGCAAATTTAGAACCTGGAAGACATAAGATAAAATTAGGAATACAAGTCGAACAGTTTCTGTACATGAACTGCCTTCAGCCGAGACATTGCCAAATTGCATGCGTGCTCGGGTTGCTGTGCTGACCGCCCAGTGCTGCATGCCACAACACTGTGGCCCCACGTTTGGGCTCAGCTGCTGGCTGTCGCAGATAGCTGCCCATGTTATTCGGCTCTCCTGTATGCGTGGGCCTTACATGCTCCAAGTCTTCATGACAAGCATTAAACTGTGTGAGCATTGCCTTCCATCGCAAGAGCTGCGGAGGCTTCAGCAGCTCCAGATCAAGCTTGGCAGCACAGCCCCGCCCAGCCCACCCAGCCAGCCCAGCGCAGTTCAGCTACCAGCCCAACCCAGCCTACCAGCCCAACCCAGCCCAGCCAGTAAAGCCAGCCAAAAAGACGAAGCAAAAGTAAAACCGTCCTCCAAATCTCAGAAACCAAAATGCAAAAGGCAAAACCCACAACCCGGCAAAACCCCCCAAAACCCATCCCCAGGTCCAGCCCCGCCCCAGCCCCAGCCCCAACCCAGCAGCTAGCCCCAGCCCAGAAGCGCCCCCAGCCAGCCAGCCCCAGCCCAGCCAACCCATTTTTTTTTACAGCCCCCCAGCCCAGCCCAGCCCCCACCCAGCCCGCACCAGCCAGCTCGGACCCCAGTCCGCCACCCAAAATGAAAGTTTCAAGTCAAAAAACAAAACCCGCTCAGAAGTTTCGGTCAAAACGTTTCGGTCAAAACTGTCCCCGAAATCCCAGAAATTCAAAAGCAAAACCCAAAACCCGGCAAAACCCGGCAAAACCCCCCAAAACCCCCCAAAACCCGGCAAAACTCCGGACCCAAACCCTATACAATTTCTATAAACCCTAAACCCTAAACCCTAAACCCTAAACCCTAAACCCTAAACCCTAAACCCTAAACCCTAAACCCTAAACCCTAAACCCTAAACCCTAAACCCTAAACCCTAAACCCTAAACCCTAAACCCTAAACCCTAAACCCTAAACCCTAAACCCTAAACCCTAAACCCTAAACCCTAAACCCTCAAGAGCAGGATAAATAGAAATTGTGTGATTTTCGTTTCGAGTTGCATCTACGCTAGCCCACACAAGGCCCGGCCCAGGCCACACCTTCTTTAGTATGCAATCCCATACGTGGTGGCCACCCCGCTCCTTTCCTTGCCGCCCCTCGCCCCCTGCCCCCATTCTCCCCATCCTCCCCCCCCCCCCACTTGCAGGGCTGCAGTTTCCACTTTCATCGTGGCACAGCTCCTGAAGCAGGCTGTCCTGCCGAGTGCAAAGTGTGCGTGATTGCCAGAGTTATGCTGAGCTGCTTTCCTGAGCTTGACGGTTTTACCTCATCAGCTGAGTTTGTTCGCAGCAGCCGAGTGCAAAGCAACAGCCCACAGCCGCACCCGCCCCGGCCCAGCCCACACCCGGCGCAGGCGGTGCGGCATCCATGCTTTGAACCACGTCTTCGGTGCCCCATACTTTGACGTTGCAGCAATGGAGCATGCAGTCGCATCGTTTCTCGAGGAGAACTGGGAAGTCGGGGACGAGCAGCAAGCTCACATGGGGCCTGGCGGCGACTACTCCATCGAGGTGCTGATCATGGCCGTGCGGACGAGGTCCATGGAGCTCTTCGAGCGTCTATGCTGGCACATGGAAGATCGCCGAGCCCTGGAACCCGAAGACCTTCACAACTGCATCGGGGCGATTCAGAACCACGGCGGCCAGCACTGGACTGCATTGCGGCATTGGAACGGACGCATTTGGTGCCTAGATTCCCTTTGCCGGGCTCCACATGTGCTGTCGGACGTCGAGCTGGCAGCCTCAATCAGGCAGCACCCGACCTTTGCAATTCGCTTGATCTAAGATTGCAGCTAAGCATGCAGGTACAGTGTGCATACAGTGCGCAGCTTTTGTCACTTTCCAGCTGAGCCACAGGCCGCGAGCAATTGCACAGGCTCATAGCTAACGCATCGGCGATCACGGAAGGAAAAAGCTGCACGCGTCATTTATTGGGCAAATTTAGAACCTGGAAGACATAAGATAAAATTAGGAATACAAGTCGAACAGTTTCTGTACATGAACTACCTTCAGCCGAGACATTGCCAAATTGCATGCGTGCTCGGGTTGCTGTGCTGACCGCCCAGTGCTGCATGCCACAACACTGTGGCCCCACGTTTGGGCTCAGCTGCTGGCTGTCGCAGATAGCTGCCCATGTTATTCGGCTCTCCTGTATGCGTGGGCCTTACATGCTCCAAGTCTTCATGACAAGCATTAAACTGTGTGAGCATTGCCTTCCATCGCAAGAGCTGCGGAGGCTTCAGCAGCTCCAGATCAAGCTTGGCAGCACAGCCCCGCCCAGCCCACCCAGCCAGCCCAGCGCAGTTCAGCTACCAGCCCAACCCAGCCTACCAGCCCAACCCAGCCCAGCCAGTAAAGCCAGCCAAAAAGACGAAGCAAAAGTAAAACCGTCCTCCAAATCTCAGAAACCAAAATGCAAAAGGCAAAACCCACAACCCGGCAAAACCCCCCAAAACCCATCCCCAGGTCCAGCCCCGCCCCAGCCCCAGCCCCAACCCAGCAGCTAGCCCCAGCCCAGAAGCGCCCCCAGCCAGCCAGCCCCAGCCCAGCCAACCCATTTTTTTTTACAGCCCCCCAGCCCAGCCCAGCCCCCACCCAGCCCGCACCAGCCAGCTCGGACCCCAGTCCGCCACCCAAAATGAAAGTTTCAAGTCAAAAAACAAAACCCGCTCAGAAGTTTCGGTCAAAACGTTTCGGTCAAAACTGTCCCCGAAATCCCAGAAATTCAAAAGCAAAACCCAAAACCCGGCAAAACCCGGCAAAACCCCCCAAAACCCCCCAAAACCCGGCAAAACTCCGGACCCAAACCCTATACAATTTCTATAAACCCTAAACCCTAAACCCTAAACCCTAAACCCTAAACCCTAAACCCTAAACCCTAAACCCTAACCCTAAACTAAACCCTAAACCCTAAACCCTAAACCCTCAAGAAAGTGATAAATAGAAATTGCTTGTCCTTGTTTGTAACCACCGCTAAGGCCCAGCATTTCGGATAAAACTGGCGTTAGCTTCTTGATAATCCAATTTCGCACAACCACAACTTCAACCATTAACTCAGCCCAACCAACTCAAAACAGCCACCCGATCAAAAACCGAACAAGCTTCTTGATAAACCAATTTCTCCATAACCTCCAACCCAGGCCCACTTTCCAATCCCCCAAATCCAGGTCCAAGCACCAGGCCCTCCAAGCCCAGGCCCCGGACCCCAGGCTCCCAGGCCCACCCCAAATCCAAGCTTCGAAATCCAGCCCCAAGCCCAGTCCCAAATCCAGGCTCTAGACCCCAAATCCAGGCCCACCCCAAATCCAGTCCCAATCCCAAATCCAGGCCCCAGGCCCCAAATCCAGGCCCCAGCCCCAGGCTCCAGACCCCCAAATCCAAGCCCCCAAATCCAGGGTTCAGACCCCAAATCCAAGCTCCAGTCACAATTCCAGGCCAGGCCCCACCTCCAGGCCCCATGCCCAAATCCAGGCTCCAGACCCCAAATCCAGTCCCAAATCCAAAATCCAGGCTCCAGACCCCAAATCCAGGCTCAGTCCCAAATCCAGGCACCAGGCCCCAAATCCAGCCCCCAAATTGACCGGGCCCCAGGCCCCAAATCCAGGTTCAAATCCAAGCCACGAAAGGCCAGGAGCAGGCCACGAAAGGCCAGGAGCAGGCCACGAAAGGCCAGGAGCAGGCCACGAAAGGCCAGGAGCAGGCCACGAAAGGCCAGGAGCATGCCACGAAAGGCCAGGAGCAGGCCACGAAAGGCCAGGAGCAGGCCACGAAAGGCCAGGAGCAGGCCACGAAAGGCCAGGAGCAGGCCACGAAAGGCCAGGAGCAGGCCACGAAAGGCCAAGAGCAGGCCACGAAAGGCCAGGAGCAGGCCACGAAAGGCCAGGAGCAGGCCACGAAAGGCCAGGAGCAGGCCACGAAAGGCCAGGAGCAGGCCACGAAAGGCCAGGAGCAGGCCACGAAAGGCCAGGAGCAGGCCACGAAAGGCCAGGAGCAGGCCACGAAAGGCCAGGAGCAGGCCACGAAAGGCCAGGAGCAGGCCACGAAAGGCCAGGAGCAGGCCACGAAAGGCCAGGAGCAGGCCACGAAAGGCCAGGAGCAGGCCACGAAAGGCCAGGAGCAGGCCACGAAAGGCCAGGAGCAGGCCACGAAAGGCCAGGAGCAGGCCACGAAAGGCCAGGAGCAGGCCACGAAAGGCCAGGAGCAGGCCACGAAAGGCCAGGAGCAGGCCACGAAAGGCCAGGAGCAGGCCACGAAAGGCCAGGAGCAGGCCACGAAAGGCCAGGAGCAGGCCACGAAAGGCCAGGAGCAGGCCACGAAAGGCCAGGAGCAGGCCACGAAAGGCCAGAAGCAGGCCACGAAAGGCCAGGAGCAGGCCACGAAAGGCCAGGAGCAGGCCACGAAAGGGAGCCCAGGAGGAGCAGGCCACGAAAGGCCAGGAGCAGGCCACGAAAGGCCAGGAGCAGGCCACGAAAGGCCAGGAGCAGGCCACGAAAGGCCAGGAGCAGGCCACGAAAGGCCAGGAGCAGGCCACGAAAAGCAAGGAGCAGGCCACGAAAGGCCAGGAGCAGGCCACGAAAGGCCAGGAGCAGGCCACGAAGGCCAGGAGCAGGCCACGAAAGGCCAGGAGCAGGCCACACGAAAGGCCAGGAGCAGGCCACACGAAAGGCCAGGAGCAGGCCACGAAAGGCCAGGAGCAGGCCACGAAAGGCCAGGAGCAAGCCACGAAAGGCCAGGAGCAGGCCACGAAAGGCCAGGAGCAGGCCACGAAAGGCCAGGAGCAGGCCACGAAAGGCCAGGAGCAGGCCACGAAAGGCCAGGAGCAGGCCACGAAAGGCCAGGAGCAGGCCACGAAAAGCCAGGAGCAGGCCACGAAAGGCCAGGAGCAGGCCACGAAAGGCCAGGAGCAGGCCACGAAAGGCCAGGAGCAGGCCACGAAAGGCCAGGAGCAGGACACGAAAGGCCAGGAGCAGGCCACGAAAGGCCAAGAGCAGGCCACGAAAGGCCAGGAGCAGGCCACGAAAGGCCAGGAGCAGGCCACGAAAGGCCAGGAGCAGGCCACGAAAGGCCAGGAGCAGGCCACGAAAGGTCAGGAGCAGGCCACGAAAGGCCAGAAGCAGGCCACGAAAGGCCAGGAGCAGGCCACGAAAAGGCCAGAAGCAGCCACGAAAGGCCAGGAGGCAGGGCCACGAAAAGGGCCAGGAAGCAGGCCACTAAACGGTCCAGGACGCATGCCCGCGAAAGGCCAGGAGCAGGCCCCCCCCCCCACCCCCACGAACGGCCAGTAGCAAGGCACGAAAGTCCGGAAGCAAGCACGAAGGCCAGGACCGGCCCCTCGTTTGCAGTATTCGCGTTCGATGTGTACCTACATCCGAGGTACATACGTTGCAGCGTGACTTTTTATGCGACTTGAAGTCCAATGAGAATTGCTACGGTATCTGCAACTTTTGCACTGAATCAATTTCGGGGCCGCCCCCCCCCCCCCCCGTAGCCCCAGCCCCAGGACGGTCAAAACGTCTCGCTCAAAAGTTTCGCTCGAAACGTTTCGCAGCCCCCAACAAATTTGAAAGACCAGCCCCAGCCTCCAGCCTCAGCCCCCGCCCCAGCCCCAAGACGGTCAAAACGTCTCGCTCCAAAGTTTCGTTCAAAACATTTCGCAGCCCCCAAGAAATTGGGAAACATGGTTCGCAAAAAAAAACTTTCGGTCAAAACGTTTCGTTCAAAACTTTCGGTCAAAACGTTTCGTTCAAAACTTTCGGTCAAAAAGTTTTTGGGACCCAAACCCTTAACAATTTCTATAAACCCTAAACCCTAAACCCTAAACCCTAAACCCTAAACCCTAAACCCTAAACCCTAAACCCTCAAGAGCAGGATAAATATAAATTGTGTGATTTTTGTATCGAACTGCATTTGCATTAGTTTCAAACTTTCATTAAACGTGTCCAAGCAAATTCCAGCCCAAGCCTCCCAGGCCCAGCCCCAAGCCCAGCCCCCACCAGCTAGCTCGGCCCCCAGCCCACCACTCCCAAAATGAAAACTTCAAATCAAAAGCCAAAACCCGCCCAAAACTTCCGCGCAAAACTTTCGCCCAAAACTTCCAGTTCAGCTACCAGCCCAACCCAGCTTACCAGCCCAACCCAGCCTAGCACAGCCAGTCAAGCCAGCCAAAAAGCGAAGCAAAAACAAAACCGCCCCCCAAATATCGAACTGCATTTGCATTAGTTTCAAACTTTCATTAAACGCGTCCCGAACTGCATTTGCATTAGTTTCAAACTTTCATTAAACGCGTCCAAGCAAAGTCCAGCCCAAGCCTCCCAGGCCCAGCCCCCACCAGCTAGCTCGGCCCCCAGCCCGCCACTCCCAAAATGAAAACTTCAAATCAAAAACCAAAACCCGCCCAAACCTTCCGCGCAAAACTTTCGCCCAAAACTTCCAGTTCAGCTACCAGCCCAACCCAGCCTACCAGCCCAACCCAGCCTAGCCTTCTCAGGCCTCCCCAACCCAGACACCCCAGCCAGCCCTGCTTCACTCCCAGTCCAGCCCAACCCAGCCCCAAACGCTCAAGCCTCCCCAACCCCCAGCCCTCAGCCCCCCCAGCCCCCCCAGCCCCCCCAGCCTCCCCAGCCTCCCCAGCCTCCAGCCAGCCCAGCCAAGTCCCAAAATCAAAAAGCAAAAGCAAAAGGCAAAACCCCCCAAAACCCGGCAAAACCCGGCAAACCCCGGCAAAACCCGGCAAAACCCGGCAAAACTCCGGACCCAAACCCTATACAATTTCTATAAACCCTAAACCCTAAACCCTAAACCCTAAACCCTAAACCCTAAACCCTAAACCCTAAACCCTAAACCCTAAACCCTAAACCCTAAACCCTCAAGCAAGTGATAAATAGAAATTGCTTGTCCTTGTTTGTAACCACCGCTAAGGCCCAGCATTTCGGATAAAACTGGCGTTAGCTTCTTGATAATCCAATTTCGCACAACCACAACTTCAACCATTAACTCAGCCCAACCAACTCAAAACAGCCACCCGATCAAAAACGGAACAAGCTTCTTGATAAACCAATTTCTCCATAACCTCCAACCCAGGCCCACTTTCCAATCCCCCAAATCCAGGTCCAAGCACCAGGCCCTCCAAGCCCAGGCCCCAGACCCCAGGCTCCCAGGCCCACCCCAAATCCAAGCTTCGAAATCCAGACCCAAGCCCAGTCCCAAATCCAGGCTCTAGACCCCAAATCCAGGCCCACCCCAAATCCAGGCCCAATCCCAAATCCAGGCCCCAGGCCCCAAATCCAGGCCCCAGCCCCAGGCTCCAGACCCCCAAAGCCAAGCCCCCAAATCCAGGGTTCAGACCCCAAATCCAAGCTCCAGTCACAATTCCAGGCCAGGCCCCAACTCCAGGCCCCATGCCCAAATCCAGGCTCCAGACCCCAAATCCAGTCCCAAATCCAAAATCCAGGCTCCAGACCCCAAATCCAGGCTCAGTCCCAAATCCAGGCACCAGGCCCCAAATCCGCCCCCAAATTGACCAGGCCCCAGGCCCCAAATCCAGGTTCAAATCCAGGCCACGAAAGGCCAGGAGCAGGCCACGAAAGGCTAGGAGCAGGGCCACGAAAGGCCAGGAGCAGGCCACGAAAGGCCAGGAGCAGGCCACGAAAGGCCAGGAGCAGGCCACGAAGGCCAGGAGCAGGCCACGAAAGGCCAGGAGCAGGCCACACGAAAGGCCAGGAGCAGGCCACACGAAAGGCCAGGAGCAGGCCACGAAAGGCCAGGACCAGGCCACAAAAGGCCAGGAGCAGGCCACGAAATGGCCAGGACCAGGGCACGAAAGTCCAGGAGCATGCCACGAAAGGCCATGAGCAGGCCACGAAAGGCCAGGACAGCCCGAAAGGCCATGAGGCGAGGCCACGAAAGGCCATGATCAGTCCACGACTGTCAAGGAGCATGCCACGAAAAGCCATAAGCAGTCCCCTAAAGGCCAGAGCATGCCACGAAGGCCAGGAGAGGCACTGAAAGACAAGATTCAGAAGCACCAAAGGCCAGGACATACCAACGAAAGTCCAAAGCAGGCCACGAAAGGCCAGGAGCAGGCCGCGAAAGGCCAGGAGCAGGCCACGAAAGGCCAGGAGCAGGCCACGAAAGGCCAGGAGCAGGCCACGAAAGGCCAGGATCAGGCCACGAAAGGCCAGGAGCAGGCCACGAAAGGCCAGGAGCAGGCCACGAAAGGCCAGGAGCAGGCCACGAAAGACCAGGAGCAGGCCACGAAAGGCCAGGAGCAGGCCACGAAAGGCCAGGAGCAGGCCACGAAAGGCCAGGAGCAGGCCACGAAAGGTCAAGAGCAGGCCACGAAAGGCCAGGAGCAGGCCACGAAAGGCCAGGAGCAGGCCACGAAAGGCCAGGAGCAGGCCACGAAAGGCCAGGAGCAGGCCACGGAAGGCCAGAAGCAGGCCACGAAAGGCCAGATCAGGCGCACTAAAGGGGCCAGACAGGCCACGAGGCCAGGACAGACCCAAGGCCAGGAGCAGGCCACGAAAGGCCAAGATCAGGCCACGAAAGGTCAGGAGCAGGCCACGAAAGGCCAGGAGCAGGCCACGAAAGGCCAGGAGCAGGCCACGAAAGGCCAGGAGCAGGCCACGAAAGGCCAGGAGCAGGCCACGAAAGGCCAGGAGCAGGCCACGAAAGGCCAGAGCAGGCCACGAAAGGCCAGGAGCAGGCCGCGAAAGGCCAGGAGCAGGCCACGAAAGGCCAGGAGCAGGCCACGAAAGGCCAGGAGCAGGCCACGAAAGGCCAGGAGCAGGCCACGAAAGGCCAGGAGCAGGCCACGAAAGGCCAGGATCAGGCCACGAAAGGCCAGGAGCAGGCCACGAAAGGCCAGGAGCAGGCCACGAAAGGCCAGGAGCAGGCCACGAAAGGCCAGGAGCACCACACGCAAAGGCGCAGAGCAGGCCACGAAATGCCCATGACAGGCCACGAAATGCCTGACTCAGTCCACTAAAGGCAGGAGCAGTCCACGAACTGCCGGCGCAGCCAGAAGTCCAATGAAGCAGTCCACATAAAGCCAGGAGCAGCCACGAAGGCCAGGAGCAGGCCACGAAATTCAGTGATCATTGGTCCCCCCACCGAAAGCATGACAGGCCACGAAAGGAGCCAGGAGCATGCCCTAAATTCCAGGAGCAGCCAATGGGTGGAAAGGGGTGGGGCGAAATGTCCAGTGAGCAGCCACGTAAAGGCCGAGCATGCCACGACAATGCATTAAGCAGCCACAGAACGGCCAGTACAGTGCCACGAAGTCAGCGCCATGAGCAGCCACGAAATTCACGCAGATCATGCCGCGAAAGTCAAGGGCAGGCCACTACATGCTCACTGAGTCACGCCACGAAACAGAGCAGGCCACGCGTTTCGCAGTATTCGCGTTCGATGTTGACACCGAGTACATACGTTGCCGCGTGAACTTGTTTATGCGACTTGAAAGTCACAATGATGCTACTGGTATCTGCAACTTTTGCACTGAATCAATTTCGTGGCCGCCCCCCCCCCCCCGTAGCCCCAGCCCCAGGACGGTCAAAACGTCTCGCTCAAAAGTTTCGCTCGAAACGTTTCGCAGCCCCCAACAAATTTGAAAGACCAGCCCCCGCCTCCAGCCTCAGCCCCCGCCCCAGCCCCAAGACGGTCAAAACGTCTCGCTCCAAAGTTTCGTTCAAAACATTTCGCAGCCCCCAAGAAATTGGGAAACATGGTTCGCAAAAAAAAACTTTCGGTCAAAACGTTTCGTTCAAAACGTTTCGTTCAAAACTTTCGGTCAAAAAGTTTTTGGGACCCAAACCCTTAACAATTTCTCTAAACCCTAAACCCTAAACCCTAAACCCTAAACCCTAAACCCTAAACCCTAAACCCTAAACCCTAAACCCTAAACCCTAAACCCTTAAACCCTAAACCCTAAACCCTCAAGAGCAGGATAAATAGAAATTGTGTGATTTTCGTTTCGATCTGCAGTTGCAATAGTTTCAAATTTTCGCTAAACGTGTCCAACCAAATCCAGCCCAAGCCAGCCACAGCAGCCCAGCCCAGCAGCCGACCCGCCCAGCCCATCCAGCCCCCCAGCCCAGCCCTAGCCCCCACCAGCCAGCTCGGCCCAAAATGAAAACTTCAAGTCAAAAAACAAAACCCGCCCAAAACCTTCGCTCAAAACTTTCGTCTAAAACTTCGGACCCAAACCCTATACAATTTCAACCCCCTAGCCCTTTCAAGTCAAAAAACAAAACCCTCCCAAAACTTTCGCTCAAAACTTTCGCCCAAAACTTTCGGTCAAAACCGGAATGCGCGAAATCACAAATCAAAAACCAAAACTTTCGCCCAAAACGTTTCGCTCAAAACTTTCGGTCGAAACCCCGGACCCAACCCCGGCTGGATTTCACCTGCGAGCCGCATGACGCAGGCAAGCTGAACCAAATCCCGCCACCCTCTTTGCCTTCAGATTTTAGACCCAACCGTCTCAGCCCCTACGCACCAGGGCCCAGCCCAGCAGCCCAGCTGTCAGGCGCTCATCCTCAAGCAGAATGCGGGCAAGCCACGAAAGAGAGGCGCAGCCGCCACGCTTATCCTCAAGCAGAAGAGGGGCCAGGGAGTACAGCCGCCACGCTTATCCGGTGCCAGGCAAAGAGGTGCAGCCGCCACGCTTATCCTCAACCAGAATGGGGGCCAGGGGGAAGAGGCGCAGCCGCCACGCTTATCCAGAATAGGGGCCAGGGGGTACAGCCGCCACGCTTATCCGGTGCCAGGCGACCAGAATGGGGGCCAGGGGGAAGAGGCGCAGCCGCCACGCTTATCCTCAACCAGCATAGGGCTTATCCGGTGCCAGGCGAAGAGGTGCAGCCGCCACGCTTACCTCAACTAGAATGGGGGCATCCTCAACCAGAAGAGGGGTCAGGGGGTACAGCGGCCACGCTTATCCAGTGCCAGGCGAAGAGGTGCAGCCGCCACGCTTATCCTCAACCAGAATGACGCTTATCCGGTGCCAGGCAAGAGGTGCAGCCGCCACGCTCATCCTCAACCAGAATGGGGGCCAGGGGGAAGAGGCACAGCCGCCACGCTTATCCTCAACCAGAATAGGGGGCAGGGGGTACAGCCGCCACGCTTATCCGGTGCCAGGCGAAGAGGTGCAGCCGCCACGCTTATCCTCAATCAGAATAGGGGCTAGGGGGTACAGCCGCCACGCTTATCCGGCCAGGCGAAGAGGTGCAGCCGCCACGCTTATCCTCAACCAGAATGGGGGCCAGGGGGTACAGCCGCCACGCTTATCCGGTGCCAGGCGAAGAGGTGCAGCCGCCACGCTTATCCTCAACCAGAATAGGGGCCAGGGGGTACAGCCGCCACGCTTATCCGGTGCCAGGCGAAGAGGTGCAGCCGCCACGCTTATCCTCAACCAGAATGGGGGACAGGGGGAAGAGGCGCAGCCGCCACGCTTATCCTCAACCAGAATAGGGGCCAGGGGGTACAGCCGCCACGCTTATCCGGTGCCAGGCGAAGAGGTGCAGCCGCCACGCTTATCCTCAACCAGAATGGGCCAGGGGGAAGAGGCGCAGCCGCCGCGCTTATCCTCAACCAGAATAGGGGCCAGGGGGAAGAGGCGCAGCCGCCACGCTTATCCTCAACCAGAATAGGGGCCAGGGGGTACAGCCGCCACGCTTATCCGGTGCCAGGCGAAGAGGTGCAGCCGCCACGCTTATCCTCATCCAGAATGACGCTTATCCGGTGCCAGGCGAAGAGGTGCAGCCGCCACGCATATCCTCAACCAGAATGGGGGCCAGGGGGAAGAGGCGCAGCCGCCACGCTTATCCTCAACCAGAATAGGGGCCAGGGGGTACAGCCGCCACGCTTATCCGGTGCCAGGTGAAGAGGTGCAGCCGCCACGCTTATCCTCAACCAGAATGGGGGCCAGGGGGAAGAGGCGCAGCCGCCACGCTTATCCTCAACCAGAATAGGGGCCAGGGTGTACAGCCGCCACGCTTATCCGGTGCCAGGCGAAGAGGTGCAGCCGCCACACTTATCCTCAACCAGAATGGGGGCCAGGGGGAAGAGGCGCAGCCGCCACGCTTATCCTCAACCAGAATACATGCTTATCCGGTGCCAGGCGAAGAGGTGCAGCCGCCACGCTTAGCCTCAACCAGATAGAGGCGCAGCCGCCACGCTTATCCTCAACCAGAATAGGGGCCAGGGTGTACAGCTGCCACGCTTATCCGGCGCCAGGCGAAGAGGTGCAGCCGCCACGTTTATCCTCAACCAGAATGGGGGCCAGGGGGAAGAGGCGCAGCCGCCACGCTTATCCTCGACCAGAATAGCAGCCGCCACGCTTATCCGGTGCCAGGCGAAGAGGTGCAGCCGCCACGCTTATCCTCAACCAGAAGGGGGGCCAGGGGGAAGAGGCGCAGCCGCCACGCTTATCCTCAACCAGAATAGGGGTCAGGGGGTACAGCCGCCAAGCTTATCCGGTGCCAGGCGAAGAGGTGCAGCCGCCACGCTTATCCTCAACCAGAATAGGGGCCAGGGGGTACAGCCGCCACGCTTATTATCCGGTGCCAGGCGAAGAGGTGCAGCCGCCACGCTTATCCTCAACCAGAATAGGGGCCAGGGGGTACAGCCGCCACACTTATCCGGTGCCAGGCGAAGAGGTGCAGCCGCCACGCTTATCCTCAACCAGAATGGGGGCCAGGGGCAAAAGGCGCAGCCGCCACGCTTATCCTCAACCAGAATAGGGGCCAGGGGGTACAGCCGCCACGCTTATCCGGTGCCAGGGGTGCATCAACCAGAATGGGGGCCAGGGGGAAGAGGCGCAGCCGCCGCGCTTATCCTCAACCAGAATAGGGGCCAGGGGGAAGAGGCGCAGCCGCCACGCTTATCCTCAACCAGAATAGGGGCCAGGGGGTACAGCCGCCACGCTTATCCGGTGCCAGGCGAAGTGCCAGGCGAAGAGGTGCAGCCGCCACGCTTATCCGGGGTTGGGTTCCCCCCAACCCCCACCCCACTCCCGCCCCCCCGGGCCCCCTCCCCCCACCCCCCACCCTCCTACCCGCCGCCCCCCTACCTTCCCCCCTTCAACCTGTCAGGCGCTCATCCTCAAGCAGAATGCGGAAGCCACAACAAGAGGCGCAGCCGCCACGCTTATCCTCAACCAGAATAGGGGCCAGGGGGTACAGCCGCCACGCTTATCCGGTGCCAGGCGAATCCTCAACCAGAATGGGGGCCAGGGGGAAGAGGCGCAGCCGCCGCGCTTATCCTCAACCAGAATAGGGGCCCAGGGGGTACAGCCGCCACGCTTATTCGGTGCCAGGCGAAGAGGTGCAGCCGCCACGCTTATCCTCAACCAGAATGGGGGCCAGGGGGAAGAGGCGCAGCCGCCACGCTTATCCTCAACCAGAATAAAGGGGCCAGGGGGTACAGCCGCCACGCTTATCCTCAACCAGAATGGGGGCCAGGGGGAAGAGGCGCAGCCACCACGCTTATCCTCAACCAGAATAGGGGCCAGGGGGTACAGCCGCCACGCTTATCCGGTGCCAGGCGAAGAGGTGCAGCCGCCACGCTTATCCTCAACCAGAATGGGGGCCAGGGGAAGGAGGCGCAGCCGCCACGCTTATCCTCAACCAGAATAGGGGCCAGGGGGTACAGCCGCCACGCTTATCCTGGGGCCAGGGGGAAGAGGCGCAGCCGCCACGCTTATCCTCAACCAGAATAGGGGCCAGGGGGTACAGCCGCCACGCTTATCCGGTGCCAGGCGAAGAGGTGCAGCCGCCACGCTTATCCTCAACCAGAATGGGCCAGGGGGAAGAGGCGCAGCCGCCGCGCTTATCCTCAACCAGAATAGGGGCCAGGGGGAAGAGGCGCAGCCGCCACGCTTATCCTCAACCAGAATAGGGGCCAGGGGGTACAGCCGCCACACTTATCCGGTGCCAGGCGAAGAGGTGCAGCCGCCACGCTTATCCTCAACCAGAATGACGCTTATCCGGTGCCAGGCGAAGAGGTGCAGCCGCCACGCTTATCCTCAACCAGAATGGGGGCCAGGGGGAAGAGGCGCAGCCGCCACGCTTATCCTCAACCAGAATAGGGGCCAGGGAGGACAACCGCCACGCTTATCCGGTGCCAGGCGAAGAGGTCCAGCCGCCACGCTTATCCTCAACCAGAATGGGGGCCAGGGGGAAGAGGCGCAGCCGCCACGCTTATCCTCAACCAGACTAGGGGCAAGGGGGTACAGCCGCCACACTTATCTGGTGCCACCCGAAGAGGTGCAGCCGCCACGCTTATCCTCAACCAGAATGGGGCCAGGGGGAAGAGGCGCAGCCGCCACGCTTATCCTCAACCAGAATACACGCTTATCCGGTGCCAGGCGAAGAGGTGCAGCCGCCACGCTTAGCCTCAACCAGATAGAGGCGCAGCCGCCACGCTTATCCTCTCAACCTGAAGAAGACGGAGGCGCATGCAGAAGTGGTTGCTTATCCTCAACCAATATGGTCTCCCAGGTGCTTATACTCAACCTGAAAAAAGACGAAGGCAAGGGACAAGGCCGGAGGGCTCGCATGGAGAGGTGGTGCGCTTATCCTCAACCAATATGGGGCACCAGGTGCTTATCTTCAACCTGAAGAAAGACAGAGACGGGACGAGGCCGGAGGGCTCGCATGCAGAAGTGGCTCGCTTATCCTCAACCAATATGGGGTACCAGGTGCCTGCTCATGCTCTAATGACACTCCCCCATTAAGTCTATTCTGCAACCGAGTGCACACATGTGTGCAAGTGCTCGCTATGCATGACAAGCCGAGCTAGTTCCGCTCACGTGGGCTCAATGTGAAGAGTCGTAGTCCTGCTCTGTGTCCGAGCTTCGGCCTATAGGTAGCCGCTTACGGCTGGAATCTCAGTCGTCACAACAGCGAGTGCCTAAGATCATGCCCACGGCCCTTGTTTCTGAGATCGACCGGCGCAACAGAGATGTCCCAGAACATGGGCGAAGGTTCCAGAAGCTCAGACCACTCGATTCGGGGCTCCGAACTGGAGGACTGCGAGGACCCTTTCGACTGTTGGGACTGGGTCGACGCAGAAATGCAGCACGACGCCGAGGAAGATGCACGTGGAGGAACAAGATGGAACAAAGAGATGGAGATGCAGAGGGAGTTCAGCGAGCGTCTTGCTGACCTGACGGTGAGGTACCTGAACATGCAGGGTGCCGAGATCCATTCCTCGAAGCCTTATCGCCTGCTCTGCCAACTCGAACCGCCCGGCTCTTTCCGGGAAGCTTGGCTCGCCCAGCTGCACGAGGGCAACAACCCCGATCGCTGC
>CAJNDT010003996.1:0-19063 GCA_905221615.1 Symbiodinium sp. CCMP2592
ATGCGACTTCTCAAGTTCTGCAAGGCTACCCCTTTTTGGGTGCCTGACACCACAAATAAAGGAGCAAGCTTTGGGGGCCCTGATTAGCAGGGCCGGTCGCCGTCGTGTGGCTCTGGTTTGGATCAGCAATCATAAGGAAAGCTCTGCACGTGGTGGTTGTGGATTTGGAAGAAGCAGTGATCAGGAAGCTCTGCTGCTGCGGGACAAACCACAGCCTCCAAAAAGTAAGGATTTCTTTATCAAAGGCCTCTCAAAGAATGCGATTTCTCAAGTTCTGCAAGGCTACCCCTTCTTGGGTGCCTGACACCACAAATAAAGGAGCAAGCTTTGGGGCCCTGATTAGCAGGGCCGGTCGCCGTCGTGTGGCTCTGGCTTGGATCATCAATCATAAGGAAAGCTCTGCACGTCGTGGTCGTGGGTTTGGAAGAAGCAGTGATCAAGAAAGCTCTGCTGCCGGCGAAACTGCAGGCCTCCAGGAAGTAAGGATTTCTTTATCAAAGGCCTCTCAAAGAATGCGATTTCTCAAGTTCTGCAAGGCTACCCCTTTTTGGGTGCCTGACACCACAAATAAAAGAGCAAGCTTTGGGGCCCTGATTAGCAGGGCCGGTCGCCGGCGTCCGGCTCTGGTTTGGATCAGCAATCATAAGGAAAGCTCTGCACGTGGTGGTTGTGGCTTTGGAAGAAGCAGTGATCAGGAAAGCTCTGGTGCCGGCGAAACTGCAGGCCTCCAGAAAGTAAGGATTTCTTTATCAAAGGCCTCTGAAAGAATGCGATTTTTAAGTTCTGCAAGGCTACCCCTTTTTGGGTGCCTGACACCACAAATAAAGGAGCAAGCTTTGGGGCCCTGATTAGCAGGGCCGGTCGCCGTCGTCCGGCTCTGGTTTGGATCAGCAATCATAAGGAAAGCTCTGCACGTGGTGGTTGTGGCTTTGGAAGAAGCAGTGATCAGGAAAGCTCTGCTGCCGGCGAAACTGCAGGCCTCCAGAAAGTAAGGATTTCTTTATCAAAGGCCTCTCAAAGAATGCGATTTCTCAAGTTCTGCAAGGCTACCCCTTTTGGGTGCCTGACACCACAAATAAAGGAGCAAGCTTTGGGGGCCCTGATTAGCAGGGCCGGTCGCCGTCGTGTGGCTCTGGTTTGGATCAGCAATCATAAGGAAAGCTCTGCACGTCGTGGTCGTGGGTTTGGAAGAAGCAGTGATCAGGAAAGCTCTGCTGCCGGCGAAACTGCAGGCCTCCAGAAAGTAAGGATTTCTTTATCAAAGGCCTCTCAAAGAATGCGATTTCTCAAGTTCTGCAAGGCTACCCCCCTTCGGGTGCCTGACACCACAAATAAAGGAGCAAGCTTTGGGGCCCTGATTAGCAGGGCCGGTCGCCGTCGTGTGGCTCTGGTTTGGATCAGCAATCATAAGGAAAGCTCTGCACGTGGTGGTTGTGGCTTTGGAAGAAGCAGTGATCAGGAAAGCTCTGGTGCCGGCGAAACTGCAGGCCTCCAGAAAGTAAGGATTTCTTTATCAAAGGCCTCTTAAAGAATGCGATTTCTCAAGTTCTGCAAGGCTACCCCTTTTTGGGTGCCTGACACCACAAATAAAGGAGCAAGTTTGGATCAGCAATCATAAGGAAAGCTCTGCACGTGGTGGTTGTGGATTTGGAAGAAGCAGTGATCAGGAAGCTCTGCTGCTGCGGGACAAACCACAGCCTCCAAAAAGTAAGGATTTCTTTATCAAAGGCCTCTCAAAGAATGCGATTTCTCAAGTTCTGCAAGGCTACCCCTTCTTGGGTGCCTGACACCACAAATAAAGGAGCAAGCTTTGGGGCCCTGATTAGCAGGGCCGGTCGCCGTCGTGTGGCTCTGGCTTGGATCAGCAATCATAAGGAAAGCTCTGCACGTCGTGGTCGTGGGTTTGGAAGAAGCAGTGATCAAGAAAGCTCTGCTGCCGGCGAAACTGCAGGCCTCCAGGAAAGTAAGGATTTCTTTATCAAAGGCCTCTTAAAGAATGCGATTTCTCAAGTTCTGCAAGGCTACCCCTTTTTGGGTCCTGACACCACAATAAAAGAGCAAGCTTTGGGGGGGATGATTAGCAGGGCCCGGTCGCCGGCGTCCGGCCTCTGGTTTGGATCAGCAAATCATAAGGAAAGCTCTGCACGTGGTGGTTGTGGGTTTGGAAGAAGCAGTGATCAGGAAAGCTCTGCTGCCGGCGAAACTGCAGGCCTCCAGAAAGTAAGGATTTCTTTATCAAAGGCCTCTTAAAGAATGCGATTTCTCAAGTTCTGCAAGGCTACCCCTTTTTGGGTGCCTGACACCACAAATAAAGGAGCAAGCTTTGGGGCCCTGATTAGCAGGGCCGGTCGCCGTCGTGTGGCTCTGGTTAGGATCAGCAATCATAAGGAAAGCTCTGCACGTGGTGGTTGTGGCTTTGGAAGAAGCAGTGATCAGGAAAGCTCTGCTGCCGGCGAAACTGCAGGCCTCCAGAAAGTAAGGATTTCTTTATCAAAGGCCTCTTAAAGAATGCGATTTCTCAAGTTCTGCAAGGCTACCCCTTTTGGGGTGCCTGACACCACAAATAAAGGAGCAAGCTTTGGGGTCCTGATTAGCAGGGCCGGTCGCCGTCGTCTGGCTCTGGTTTGGATCAGCAATCATAAGGAAAGCTCTGCACGTGGTGGTTGTGGCTTTGGAAGAAGCAGTGATCAGGAAAGCTCTGCTGCCGGCGAAACTGCAGGCCTCCAGAAAGTAAGGATTTCTTTATCAAAGGCCTCTCAAAGAATGCGATTTCTCAAGTTCTGCAAGGCTACCCCCCTTCGGGTGCCTGACACCACAAATAAAGGAGCAAGCTTTGGGGCCCTGATTAGCAGGGCCGGTCGCCGTCGTGTGGCTCTGGTTTGGATCAGCAATCATAAGGAAAGCTCTGCACGTGGTGGTTGTGGCTTGGGAAGAAGCAGTGATCAGGAAAGCTCTGCTGCCGGCGAAACTGCAGGCCTCCAGAAAGTAAGGATTTCTTTATCAAAGGCCTCTCAAAGAATGCGATTTCTCAAGTTCTGCAAGGCTACCCCTTCTTGGGTGCCTGACACCACAAATAAAAGAGCAAGCTTTGGGGCCCTGATTAGCAGGGCCGGTCGCCGTCGTGTGGCTCTGGTTTGGATCAGCAATCATAAGGAAAGCTCTGCACGTGGTGGTTGTGGCTTTGGAAGAAGCAGTGATCAGGAAAGCTCTGCTGCCGGCGAAACGGCGAAACTGCAGGCCTCCAGAAAGTAAGGATTTCTTTATCGAAGGCATCTTAAAGAATGCGATTTCTCAAGTTCTGCAAGGCCACCCCTTTTTGGGTGCCTGACACCACAAATAAAGGAGCAAGCTTTGGGGTCCTGATTAGCAGGGCCGGTCGCCGGCGTCCGGCTCTGGTTTGGATCAGGAATCATAAGGAAAGCTCTGCGTGTGGAGGTTGTGGATTTGGAAGAAGCAGTGATCAGGAAGCTCTGCTGCTGCGGGACAAACCACAGCCTCCAAAAAGTAAGGATTACAAGGCTAATTACCCCGTTTGGTTGCGTTTATTCACTAGCAGGACCTCTCCCCCTTTACCGAAGCCCGCCACCCCCACCCCCACCCCCATGCCTTGATGTGCTCTGCAGTGTGGCTCTCAGCTCTTCCTTCGTCTCATCAGACAGTTTCTTCAGGGCATCTCGTTGTTCTCGTCTCTTCACAGTTTTTTTCATGCGGTCTGCTCTCAGCTTTTTAGCCTCATCAGTGATGTTCTTCTCATACTCAGCCAATGACCGTCTCATGTCCAGCGGCAGCTGATATTGGGCGGCTTGTTGCCATTCAGGCTCATCAAGTTCATGATCAGGGTCATCCAATTCGATGACGGCATCTGCCTCAGTTTTCCGTGCCTCATCGTAATGCCAATGGACAAAGTCGCTGAGATCTTTTGCTCCGTCCACTCTTGCCCAATTCGGCGGACTCACGATGCCCTCATCACTCAAATGCAGGAAGCGGTTCTTGAGCCATCTCTCATCAACTCGTTTGCAGCCCAATCGCATGCCTTGTGCCCATGGCTGATCATCACATTTCTTGAGCTTTCCCGTCTCATCTGGCCGCAGTGCCAACCATCCATTCCTTCTCAAGCCGGCCAAAACCCAGTTTGTTTCCTCATTCAATTTGATCATGTGTTCCATGGCCTCATGGAGGGCTTTCGCCATCTCACGGATGCCCAGTTTCGTAAACGACTCATGCATCGGCCCATCCCTCGCATTTGTGCCTGGCTCATGCCGCCGGTGTTGCTCATCCAGGCTTCTTCTCACGGCAGCCTTGAAGGCATGGCTAAAGTCCGTGTCCGTGAGCTGAAGCAATGATGTCATCTTCGGCAACACTAATGATGGGATCTGATGGCTCAGGAACATGGATCTCATGCTCGCCTCACTGAATGCAGGTCCATAGCAGTCCCTCATCCATAAGGACAAAGGGTACTCAGCTGCGGACTCCATGATCCCCCATGGAAGAAGTACACCATCCGTGTTCGATGCTGGCTGACTCATGACGTTGAAATGCGTCAGCAGCTCAGGCGACTCACTTCTCAACTTTCTCCATGCCCCCAATGTCCTTCCAGCGCTCATTCCCTTCCTGGTCTTTCGTTTAAGAGCCCCGGGTAATGCATGATTTAGAACTTTCAGATTCGTAGTTCCACACGAAGAAAATGATTGAATGCAGCTCAATACTTCTCAACACTGACACCAAGTTTCTTATGCATCCGGTCTTGCCCATTGTAATGGAATCGCTCATCCCGAATCCAATTGCCTGTTTCATCGACGGTCTAATTAGTTAGGGTTTAACTAGGATTAAGTCGGGCTTGGGGGTTTCGGGTTTAGGGGTTAGGGTTTCTCATCCCCGATCCAGCAGCCTCGCTCATCAATGTTGGCCAAGTTCCCATGGGAGCCAGGCACAATCAGAGTGCCTCTGATCACATGGCCCGTGGGGTCTTTCTCAGGATCAAACCATGAGCTCACCAGCTGATTCGCCTCAAAGGTGACCCGAAAGCGATCTGACTTTTCCTCACGCCTCGAAGTCAAGTGCTTTCGCTGCTCATCACTGCCGGGCTTCGCCAACTCCCATGTGTCATGCGGCTGGTCCTCATGCGGCTGGTCCTCATGCGGCTGGTTTGGTGCGTCATGCGGCTGCTCCTCATGCTTTGGTTCGTGCTCATCGGCCAACATCTCGAATTCAGGCCCAGTGCTCATCTTCCTCTTCTTAGTGGGGACTTCCCACTTAGCGAAGACCTCACGACGTGAAGTTTTCTTAAGCCATAAGGGCACCTGATCGCTGAATCCCATGACACATCTCTTTCTCACCTCAGGCGTCACCTCGCTCATCTTGGCGCAAAACTTCCGCAGCTCATCGTCGCCCCGGCTGATGATGCTCATGAGGTAATCGTGGTATTGCCACGAGAGCTCAGCCCTGACCTGCATTTCAACTTCGCTGATCTGGGTGGTCAGGTTCGGCACTCTTATGGACGCACCCAACCATCTCGCCAAGATTGCCCCTCTCTTATCGGCTGATTTGGAAGTGCTCATGATCACTTTGTGCTGGCTCATGGCCTGCTTCATGGGTTTAGGGCTTAGGGTTATGGTTCAAGTTTTACTTGAGCTTTGGGATACTAAATTAATTGCCTATTTCAGGGTTCCTGATGACACTTTATAGTGCTTAAAGCTCAAGGTCTAGGTTTAGCGCTTGAGTTTAGTTCAGGGGATTGAAATCCAAATACGATAATCTAACTGATTCTTGGGTTTAGGATTTTATGAAGGGTTTGAGGGTTTAAGCTTCAGGGCTTCATTAGGGGTTTTAGGATTTGAGGTTTAGTGAAAGTTTCCATGGTTCCTCGCCTTGTCTCGCTTCAACTGATAGGCCTTTCGGTCAGGGATACTCAAGTCCTCATTCTCCAGCAGGGTGGACAGCTCATCAGCCCTCACTTTGAGGAATGACCCATAGGTCATGGCCAAATGCTTTGCCAGGACCACATGCCCATGCGACCTCTCCTTATCCAGCCAGTGCCTCACCTTCTCAACCAGCTCAGGAAATTCCCTCTTGGTGCCTCCTCCCTCTCGTCTCAAGCGAGCCTTTGTTCCCTTCATCTCATTGGCCGAGGCATTGGCTCTCCCATGCTGGCTCATCTTTGCCCATTCGGCTCTGTTTGCCCATATCTCTTGCAGCCGATCTTTTCTGATGCTTTTGGCCCGGGAAAACTCATCAAGCATGGAACTCTCGTTGGGAAATCTCAGCCGCTGCTCATACATCTCTTTGCAGATGGCATGCTTCATGCTTATCGCGATCTCAAACTGACGTGGTTTCTCATTCTTGGCCCTGCGGTTGGTTTTCCTTCCGCCCAAGACTCCTCTGAGCTCATTCGAGGATTTGATCGGCCGCCCTCGACTTGCAGTGCTCTTTCTCATCGACTCATGAACACTTCTCATGTTCTCAGCGGTCAAGCTCAACCGCTGACCACCCACACTCAGCTCACCTCTCCGCAGCATGCCTCTTATGGTATCTTCCATGCTCATCCTATTCGTCTTTCTGGGAGGCGCCTCAGGATATTCCTCCAGGTCTGCCAGCGGAGAGCCCACGGGAGAGCTCATGCTCTTGTCTGATGCTCCCGCCGGCGACCAGAATCTCATTAGGCCAACTTGCCTCATGCTCTTGTCTGAAGCTGATGAAGCCTCTGATCCGAAGCTCAGCTGTCGCCTCACCGGAGTCACGACAAGCACCTCATGCGGTGCATGCTTGACAGGAGTCATGACTTGCAAGTCATCATCCGAAGCCTCATTTGCCGCAACAAGCTGGCTCCCTTCCTCAGCAGTCCCAATGTGCTGCTCATGATCAGCCTCCTCATCCTCTTCTTGCTCCTCCTCTTGATTTTGTGTCTCATCATCGGCAGCCAGTGAGTCATCAACAGCCATGCTGTCATCAACGGCATCCTCCCCATCAGCAGGCTTCTCCTGCTCAAGATCTGTCTGCTCATCATCGCGCCCAGGCCTTTCCTTCGAGGCAGCCTCCTCATGAACGGCATCCTCCCCATCAGCAGGCTTCTCCTGCTCAAAATATGTCTGCTCATCATCGCGCCCAGCCCTTTCCTTCGAGGCAGCCTCCTCATGAGCGGCATCCTCCCCATCAGCAGGCTTCTCCTGCTCAAGATCTGCCTGCTCATCTTCGGGCACAGGCTTTTCCTCAGAGACAGCCTCCTCATTCGTCGCTTCTAGGTCTACATCGCTTGTCTCTTCCATCGTCTCATGTGTGTCCGATCGCTGAGTCTCACCTCCTCCTCCTCCTCTCATCTTCATCATGGCACTCCAATGCTGTCTCTGCTGTTCTGCCTGATGTCAGGAAAAAAATAGCCGCACCACTATAAAATCTAAGTCTGTGTATGTATGTTAACTATGCATGTGTAACTATCTATGTCAAGTAAGCATGTGTAACTATCTATGTCAACTAAGCATGTGTAACTATCTATGTCGACTATGCATGTGTAACTATCTATTGAATCGAACTCGAAAGGAGCAAGCTCTGGGGTCCTGATTAGCAGGGCCGGTCGCCGGCCTGTGGCTCTGGTTTGGATCAGCAATCAAAAGGAAATGTGCATGTACACCACAAATAAAGGAGCAAGCGTTGAAATCCTCATTAGCAGGGCCGGTCGCCGGCGTGTGGGTCTGGTTTGGATCAGCAATCATAAAGAAAGCTGTGCATGTGGTGGTTGTGGAAAGTTCTGCTGCCGGCCAAACCGCAGGCCTCCAGAAAGCATTGATTTCTTTATCAAAGGCCTCTCAAAGAAAGCGATTTCTCAAGTTCTGCAAAGCTACCCCCCTTTGGGTGCCTGACACCACAAATATAAAGGAGCAAGCTCTGGGGTCCTGATTAGCAGGGCCGGTCGCCGGTGTGTGCGGTCGGAAGGTGCCTCTGGCTTTGCAATCAGCAATCATCAGGGAAAGCTCTGCATGCGGGAGTGGGTGTGGGTTTGGCAAAAGCAATGATCAAGAAAGTTCTTCTGCCGGCCAAACTGCAGGCCTCCAGAAAGTAATGATTTCTTTATCAAAGGCCTCTCAAAGAAATGCGATTTCTCAAGTTCTGCAAGGCTACCCCCCTTTGGGTGCCTGACACCACAAATAAAGGAGCAAGCTCTGGGGTCCTGATTAGCAGGGCCGGTCGCCGGTGTGTGCGGTCGGAAGGTGCCTCTGGCTTTGCAATCAGCAATCATCAGGGAAAGCTCTGCATGGGGGAGTGGTTCTGGGTTTGGCAAAAGCAATGATCAGGAAAGTTCCTGCCGGCCAAACTGCAGGCCTCCAGAAAGTAATGATTTCTTTATCAAAGGCCTCTCAAAGAATGCGATTTCTCAAGTTCTGCAAGGCTACCCCCCTTTGGGTGCCTGACACCACAAATAAAGGAGCAAGCTCTGGGGTCCTGATTAGCAGGGCCGGTCGCCGGTGTGTCCGGTCGGAAGGTGCCTCTGGCTTTGCAATCAGCAATCATCAGGGAAAGCTCTGCATGGGGGAGTGGTTGTGGGTTTGGCAAAAGCAATGATCAGGAAGGTTCCGCAGGCCTCCAGAAAGTAATGATTTCTTTATCAAAGGCCTCTCAAAGAATGCGATTTCTCAAGTTCTGCAAGGCTACCCCCCTTTGGGTGCCTGACACCACAAATAAAGGAGCAAGCTCTGGGGTCCTGATTAGCAGGGCCGGTCGCCGGTGTGTCCGGTCGGAAGGTGCCTCTGGCTTTGCAATCAGCAATCATCAGGGAAAGCTCTGCATGGGGAGTGGGTGTGGGTTTGGCAAAAGCAATGATCAGGAAAGTTCTTCTGCCGGCCAAACTGCAGGCCTCCAGAAAGTAATGATTTCTTTATCAAAGGCCTCTCAAAGAATGCGATTTCTCAAGTTCTGCAAGGCTACCCCCCTTTGGGTGCCTGACACCACAAATAAAGGAGCAAGCTCTGGGGTCCTGATTAGCAGGGCCGGTCGCCGGTGTGTGCGGTCGGAAGGTGCCTCTGGCTTTGCAATCAGCAATCATCAGGGAAAGCTCTGCATGGGGGAGTGGTTGTGGTTTTGGCAAAAGCAATGATCAGGAAAGGTTCCGCAGGCCTCCAGAAAGTAATGATTTCTTTATCAAAGGCCTCTCAAAGAATGCGATTTCTCAAGTTCTGCAAGGCTACCCCCCTTTGGGTGCCTGACACCACAAATAAAGGAGCAAGCTCTGGGGTCCTGATTAGCAGGGCCGGTCGCCGGTGTGTGCGGTCGGAAGGTGCCTCTGGCTTTGCAATCAGCAATCATCACAGAAAGCTCTGCATGGGGGAGTGGTTGTGGTTTTGGCAAAAGCAATGATCAGGAAATTTCCGCAGGCCTCCAGAAAGTAATGATTTCTTTATCAAAGGCCTCTCAAAGAATGCGATTTCTCAAGTTCTGCAAGGCTACCCCCCTTTGGGTGCCTGACACCACAAATAAAGGAGCAAGCTCTGGGGTCCTGATTAGCAGGGCCGGTCGCCGGTGTGTCCGGTCGGAAGGTGCCTCTGGCTTTGCAATCAGCAATCAATCAGGGAAAACTCTGCATGGGGGAGTGGTTGTGGTTTTGGCAAAAGCAATGATCAGGAAAGTTCTGCTGCCGGCCAAACCGCAGGCCTCCAGAAAGTAATGATTTCTTTATCAACGGCCTCTCAAAGAATGCGATTTCTCAAGTTCTGCAAGGCTACCCCCCTTTGGGTGCCTCACACCACAAATAAAGGAGCAAGCTCTGGGGTCCTGATTAGCAGGGCCGGTCGCCGGTGTGTGCGGTCAGGAGGTGCCTCTGGCTTTGCAACCAGCTATCATCAGGGAAAGTTCTGCAGGGGGGAGTGGTTGTGGGTTTGGCAAAAGCAGTGATCAGGAAAGTTCCGCAGGCCTCCAGAAAGTAATGATTTCTTTATCAAAGGCCTGTCAAAGAATGCGATTTCTCAAGTTCTGCAAGGCTACCCCCCTTTGGGTGCCTGACACCACAAATAAAGGAGCAAGCTCTGGGGTCCTGATTAGCAGGGCCGGTCGCCGGTGTGTGCGGTCGGAAGGTGCCTCTGGCTTTGCAATCAGCAATCATCAGGGAAAGCTCTGCATGGGGGAGTGGTTCTGGGTTTGGCAAAAGCAATGATCAGGAAAGTTCCGCAGGCCTCAAGAAAGTAATGATTTCTTTATCAAAGGCCTCTCAAAGAATGCGATTTCTCAAGTTCTGCAAGGCTACCCCCCTTTGGGTGCCTGACACCACAAATAAAGGAGCAAGCTCTGGGGTCCTGATTAGCAGGGCCGGTCGCCGGTGTGTGCGGTCGGAAGGTGCCTCTGGTTTTGCAATCAGCAATCATCACAGAAAGCTCTGCATGGGGGAGTGGTTGTGGGTTTGGCAAAAGCAATGATCAGGAAAGTTCTGCAGGCCTCCAGAAAGTAATGATTTCTTTATCAAAGGCCTCTCAAAGAATGCGATTTCTCAAGTTCTGCAAGGCTACCCCCCTTTGGGTGCCTGACACCACAAATAAAGAAGCAAGCTCTGGGGTCCTGATTAGCAGGGCCGGTCGCCGGTGTGTGCGGTCGGAAGGTGCCTCTGGCTTTGCAATCAGCAATCATCAGGGAAAGCTCTGCATGGGGGAGTGGGTGTGGGTTTGGCAAAAGCAATGATCAGGAAAGTTCTCCTGCCGGCCAAACTGCAGGCCTCCAGAAAGTAATGATTTCTTTATCAACGGCCTCTCAAAGAATGCGATTTCTCAAGTTCTGCAAGGCTACCCCCCTTTGGGTGCCTCACACCACAAATAAAGGAGCAAGCTCTGGGGTCCTGATTAGCAGGGCCGGTCGCCGGTGTGTGCGGTCAGGAGGTGCCTCTGGCTTTGCAATCAGCTATCATCAGGGAAAGTTCTGCAGGGGGGAGTGGTTGTGGGTTTGGCAAAAGCAGTGATCAGGAAAGTTCCGCAGGCCTCCAGAAAGTAATGATTTCTTTATCAAAGGCCTCTCAAAGAATGCGATTTCTCAAGTTCTGCAAAGCTACCCCCCTTTGGGTGCCTGACACCACAAATAAAGGAGCAAGCTCTGGGGTCCTGATTAGCAGGGCCGGTCGCCGGTGTGTGCGGTCGGAAGGCGCCTCTGGCTTTGCAATCAGCAATCATCAGGGAAAGCTCTGCATGGGGGAGTGGTTGTGGGTTTGGCAAAAGCAATGATCAGGAAAGTTCTGCTGCCGGCCAAACCGCAGGCCTCCAGAAAGTAATGATTTCTTTATCAAAGGCCTCTCAAAGAATGCGATTTCTCAAGTTCTGCAAGGCTACCCCCCTTTGGGTGCCTGACACCACAAATAAAGGAGCAAGCTCTGGGGTCCTGATTAGCAGGGCCGGTCGCCGGTGTGTGCGGTCGGAAGGTGCCTCTGGCTTTGCAATCAGCAATCATCAGGGAAAGCTCTGCAGGGGGGAGTGGTTGTGGGTTTGGCAAAAGCAATGATCAGGAAAGTTCTGCTGCCGGCCAAACCGCAGGCCTCCAGAAAGTAATGATTTCTTTATCAAAGGCCTCCTTTAGAATGCGATTTCGCAAGTTCTGCAAGGCTACTATCCTTTGGGTGCCTGACACCACAAATAAAGGACCAAGCATCAAGCTCTGGCAGAGCTTGATGCGTGCAGATCAGCGACTTCTCAGAGCTTTACACAAGCATATCAGCGATGTCGCAGAGCTTGGAACCAGGTTGATTGGCGATTTTGCAGGGTTTGATGCGTGCAGATCAGCGACTTCTCACAGCTTCATAGCTGCAGATCAGCGACTTCTCAGAGCTTTAAACAAGCATATCAGCGATGCCGCAGAGCTTGGAACCAGGTTGATTGGCGACTTTGCAGGGTTTGATGCGTGCAGATCAGCGACTTCTCAGAGCTTGATAACTGCAGATCAGCGACTTCTCAGAGCTTTAAACAAGCATATCAGCGATGCCGCAGAGCTTGGAACCAGGTTGATTGGCGACTTTGCAGAGCTTGATGCGTGCAGATCAGCGACTTCTCAGAGCTTCATAGCTGCAGATCAGCGACTTCTCAGAGCTTTAAACAAGCATATCAGCGATGCCGCAGAGCTTGGAACCAGGTTGATTGGCGACTTTGCAGGGTTTGATGCGTGCAGATCAGCGACTTCTCAGAGCTTCATAGCTGCAGATCAGCGACTTCTCAGAGCTTTAAACAAGCATATCAGCGATGTCGCAGAGCTGTTCCAGGTTGATTGGCGACTTTGCAGAGCTTGATGTGTGCAGATCAGCCGGTCGCCGGTCGGAAGGTGCCTCTGGCTTTGCAATCAGCAATCATCAGGGAAAGCTCTGCATGGGGGAGTGGTTGTGGGTTTGGCAAAAGCAATGATCAGGAAGGCTCCGCAGGCCTCAAGACTGGATGGTATTGACTGCACTACTGGTCATTGCTGCACTACTGCCAATTACCACACTGCTGCCAATTGCTGCACTACTGCCAAATACAGGTGTTGTGGAAGTGTTGTGGATGTGTTGTGGAAGTGTTGTGTGGGTGTTGTGGAAGTGTTGTGGAGTGTTGTGGAAGTTTAATGGAATGGGGATTGTGAAAGTGTTGTGGAAGAGTTAAACCTCACCCCAGCAAAGATCGTCAGGGACAGGCAATGATCTTGTCCGTGCATGGCTGGCTTTTTGTGCACGTCCTCTCATATTGCTGTTTGTGTGTTACTGGCTGAAACTGGCTGATCCTGGCTGATACTGGCTGATACTGATCCTGAATGATATTGGCTGATCCTGGCTGAAACTGGCTGATACTTGCTGATGCTGGATGGTATTGACTGCACAACTCGTCATTGCTGCACTACCGCCAATTACCACACTACTGCCAATTGCTGCACTACTGCCAATACAGTGGGTGTGGGAGAGAACTCATCAGGGCATCCCTTCTGGCGGCTCCGGAGACATGAACAAGACCCTTCGTTCGTCCTGCTGCCCAGGATCTGTCGCGCTTCCGAAGCAAACCAGCTCAGCATCTTAACCACTAGACCATTAAAAACCCTACTTCCCTGCGGTTTGCGCTGATCTACCCGTAAAGGTAAGTCTTTTGATCTAAGGCTCGGGCAACAAGCCCAATCCTTAACCACTGAGCCAAAATTGGTTTTGCAGCTCTGCCCGGCAGCTTTATCCTAGAAAGGTCGGCTCAGGTGTGAGGTTATCTGGCACAAATCAACACATCAAATCTATTACGGAACATGATTCATCGTTTTTCCGCCTGTCTTGTGTAGCCCGGTGGTCTTCGCGGCGCCTCGTGGTCCAAAGCTCGGTGCCCACGGGCTCGAATCCCCCCCCTCGCAAATCCTTAAGGAGTTCGATTGTCATCCATGGAGGTGTTAGCACTGCTCCTTATTTTTGGTATAGGCTAGTTAGAGTTCAGGGCACCCTAACCCGAACTGTTGAGCAGCTGACCAATGGAACTGGATGCTGGAACTTGATCCCAACAGCATGGTGGAGTTCACCAGAGGAGTTGGAATGGAGTCCAAATCTGGACCTGTGGCTCGAATCCGAGCTGGCCAGGGGCAGACGGCAGTACGGCCCGCCCGCCACACCAAAAGGCACGGGACTGGTGACTACATGAACTCACCCGGACTCCCGCCGGGGCTGCGTCTTGTACTTTGTTTTTGTAAAGCCGACCAAAACCCAAAAAACGGACAGCGGGGATTGAACCCAGGGTTCAGTTAGCATAGTGGTTAGTAGCTCGCCCCTGGCAGATCGAAGCTGCCAAAGCCTGGGCCGAGTATGGAGACCACGGCCAAGCACTTCTTGCAGTAGTCACAAGTAGCACAATGGTACATAACATTCCCTGCATGAGGCAGATGCCGATGGCCGCCCCTTTCAGAGCAAAGGACGCTGCCGCCGAGCGCAGCGAGCCTAGCTTTTGCAAAGCTGAGCACAAGTCACCCGTGTGCATGAGAAGATTCTTGACTTTGTGAATAAGAAGATTGTCAGCCAGTAGCCAGGCAGTGCAGAACAGGCAGCATCAGTGATTTCACCCAAGTTCAGCAGCTCTCAAGCAATACCAATCACACAGCAACGGCCAGTGTCAGCCAAGATTACCCCAAGCAACCGGCATGGAAAGCTGATGCCTCAGGGTGCGAGGTTTTCCTCGCAAGCAGGGGGTTGGACGTAACATTCCCAACCGGTGGGGCCCTGAGGCTTGTGATGACCATGTTGGAGGGCCCTGCAGAATAAGGATTCAAATGAACGGATCCTTGAGCCGTACCGCACAGCGGGTGAGCGGCTGAGAAATCACTGTGTCGAAGGGCCACGACACAGCAGGAGGAAAACTCCAGTGGACTGGAGCAAAACTGGGCCCATTTTGTTGTCACTTTCCTCTTCTCTTCATCCTCTTTCCTTATGAATTCACTTTCCTCTTCTCTTCATCCTCTATCCTCTATCCTTATGAATTCACTTTCCTCTTCTCTTCATCCTCTATTCTTATGAATTCACTCTATCCTTATGAATTCATTTTCCTTTTCTCTTCATCCTCTCTCCTCTATCCTTATGAATTCACTTTCCTCTTCTCTTCATCCTCTATCCTTATGAATTCACTTTCCTCTTCTCTTCATCCTCTATCCTTATGAATTCACTTTCCTCTTCTCTTCATCCTCTATTCTTATGAATTCACTTTCCTCTCCTCATTCACTCTTCCTCTCCTCTTCATCCTCTATCCTCTATCCTTATGAATTCACTTTCCTCTTCTCTTCATCCTCTATCCTCTATCCTTATGAATTCACTTTGCTCTTCTCTTCATCCTCTATCCTTATGAATTCACTTTCCTCTTCTCTTCATCCTCTGTCCTTATGAATTCACTTTCCTCTTCTCTTCATCCTCTATCCTCTATCCTTATGAATTCACTTTCCTCTTCTCTTCGGCAGTCGTTTTCTTCTGGCCTGTGAACCTAATTCTTTGTTGCGGCAAAGGATACACGTAACTGCCGCTTGTGCGGTACAGCGTCTGTCGGCTGAAAAATCACTTTGTCCAATGGACATGACACAGCAGGAAGTAAATTCCAGTGAACTGTTTGGCCTCAAGCACAGCGGGTCATGTGCGGCTCAGAAATCGTTGTGTCTAAAGGGACATGCACGGCAGAAGGGGAACTCGAGTGGACGTGAACTCGTTCCTTTCCTTTTCTTCTGCTCAGCCTCCTCCTTGCAGGACTTCAACAACTCGTCCATTTCCGTTCCGAGAGCGTAGAGTCGAAGAAGCCGAGGTCGTCCATGGCTGCACCACCGCCAGCGGTTGACTCAGAAATCATTGTGTCTCATGAACAGGACACAGCAAGAGGTAAATTCCAGGAGACGTAAGCAAAACTGAGGAATACTTCGTCCTTGCTCATACTTAAAATCTGGTTGCTTCCGTGATCTGAGCTCTTTGCGGACCCCGAACTTGGGGCCTCAAGCACAGCGGGTCATGTGCGGCTCAGAAATCATGGTGTCTAAGGAACATGCACAGCAGGAGGTAAATTCCGGTGTATGTGAGCAAAGCTGCAAGGAGCGGGAGCAGCCTAAGAGCATCCCGGGGCCGGAAATGCTTTATCCACCATTGCACAACGGTTAACTCAGAAATCACTGTTTCTAATGGACATGACACAGCAGGAAGTAAATTCAAGTGTGCATGAGCAAAACTGGGGTCCAAAACTGGGGTCCAAAAGCAGCTCGTTCACGTGGGGTGCGTGTGCTTTCCGAGTCAGCCGGAAGCACAGCGGCAAACTCAGAAATCACTGTTTCTAATGGACATGACACAGCAGGAAGTAATTCAAGTGTGCGAGAGCAAAACTGGGGTCCAAAACTGGGGTCGAAGAGCAGTTCGTTGACGTGGGGTGCGTTTGCTTTCCGCGTAAGCCGGAAGCACAGCGGCAAACTCAGAAATCACGGTGTCTAATGGACATGACACAGCAGGAGGTAAATTCCAGGGTACATGAGCAAAACTGAGGATCAATACTTGTCTGGTCGACACGAGCTTCGTGTGTACTATAGAGGCCTTAATAACGAGACTACAGAGCTGTCTCCTCAAGCACAGCGGGTCATGTGCGGCTCAGAAATCATGGTGTGTAAAGGGACATGCACCGCAGAAGGAAAACTCGAGTGGACGTGAACAAAAAACAGGCCCATTGAGCCGCTGGTCCGTGAACCCAAAATACATAGCGCTGGTCCACCATCACGTGCGGTTCCACCACCACTAGGCTCCTCGTAGGCCATTTCCACGACGGACTCCAGATTCGGATCGAGGCGTCGGATCCTGCACCAGACCGGCCATCGGTTGACTCTGAAATCACTGTGTCTCATGAACATGACACAGCAGGAGGTAAATTCCAGGGTACATGAGCAAAACTGAGGAATACTGTACTTTCAATCTTGTGACCATGACGTGAGGCATCGACCAGCGAAACGATGTGAGCTTGCGAGCTCTACATTTGGCATGCATGCGGAGTTGAATGCCCGAACATGCTTCGGTAAATCTGTCAACTGTGTGCTGCCACTGATTGGGCAGTCTCCGGTGAAAGCACCAGCCCCATTTTGTGCTGGCGTGGTGGTTCGCCGCGTTCAGCCAAGGGCGCATACTCAGAAATCACTGTGTCTAATGGACATGATACAGCAAGAGGTAAACTCAAGTGAACGTGAGCAAAACTCTCTACATTTGGCATGCATGCTAGGTTGGCCGGAAGGCAGTGCACTGCCCCACACCCGACCAACGGTGTGACCACATGCAGAAAAATCACTGTGTCCAATGGACATGACACAGCAGGAAGTAAATTCGAGTGTACGTGAGCAAAACTGGGTGGGGAGTTGAATGCCCGAACATGCTTCGGTAAATCTGTCAACTGTGTGCTGCCACTGATTGGGCAGTCTCCGGTGAAAGCACCAGCCCCATTTTGTGCTGGCGTGGTGGTTCGCCGCGTTCAGCCAAGGGCGCATACTCAGAAATCACTGTGTCTAATGGACATGATACAGCAAGAGGTAAACTCAAGTGAACGTGAGCAAAACTGGGAACCCTTGCACATTGACAGCAAAGACCTTGTACTGCGCGAAATGCACGCCACAAGCTGGCGTGCATTTCACTCAGAAATCACTGTGTCTAATGGACATGATACAACAGGAGGTAAACTCAAGTGAACGTGAGCAAAAATGGGGAGGGCTACAATACGGCAGCGACTTCAGGGGGCCGCGAGCACTGTAGAGAATGTTGGGAGCAGACACGGCCTTGCGGTGGGTTGGGGCCTCCATCCACGTACAGACCTTCAATAATTAGGAAGCCCCCGATGCGATGCCCCAGGACATAAGTGTTGTACCCAAAGCACACCAGAAATCACCGTGTCTAATGGACATGATACAGCAGGAGGTAAACTCAAGTGAACGTGAGCAAACATGGGAACCCTTGCGCATCACCAGGAGTAGTGCTCGTGGTATGGCACGGAGGGCTACAGCTCGCAGCCGCACTTTGCGGCGCGACAAATCACCGTGTCTAATGGACATGATACAGCAGGAGGTAAACTCAAGTGAACGGGAGCAAAACTGGGAACCCTTGTGTCTTTCATAGCACCTTTTGCCTTGGTAGGTCTTTCCGCAGCCGCAGGTGAATCCTGACATGCACTCTGCAGGGCACGAGCTGCACGGTGCACTCACTCTTTCTGAATGCCGTAAGCTGACAAACTCCGTTCGTCTTCTGAAAAAATCACTCTATCCAACGGACATGACACAGCAGGAGGCAAACTCCAGGAGACGTGAGCAAAACTGAGCAACACTTCGTCCTTGCTCATACTTAAAATCTGGTTGCTTCCGTGATCTGAGCTCTTTGCGGACCCCGAACTTGGGGCCTCAAGCACAGCGGGTCATGTGCGGCTCAGAAATCATGGTGTCTAAGGAACATGCACAGCAGGAGGAAAATTCGAGTGGACAAGTTTCTGCCTCCAGTGGCTCCAGGCCGCCCTCTCTATGCCGGGGGCAGGAGAGCAGGCAAAGGCTGCAGGCGGGCACAGAACTGGCCCCATTGCACTCTGAGTCGCTGAATCCACTCGTTTGTCCGCTGCAGGTCCCGTCTGTGCTTGTGGCACTGCACCACTACCATACCAGTTGCTGCACCATTGCTATTGCTGAAGTTGCGCACTACTGGTACTTGCTGCACAACTAGTACTACCAATTGGTTTATTGTTGATGCCATACTACTAACACCACTGCTAATTGCTGCACTACTGCCAATGCTGCTAATTGTTAGTTTATTGTTGATGACTAACATATCAGGGTCTCAGGAAACTCAAATCACGGAGGGCGGGTGGGAGGGGCAGTTCGAAGGGCTCTTCCCTCCGACCCCCTCCCCAGTCCCACCCTCATTTAGAGGAGCATCCTTGCTCATACTCTAAATCCAGTTGCTTCCGTGATTTGAGCTGAGTCGACCCCGAACTTTCGGGATGCGGAAGCTGAGTGTTTATGAAGTGATGCTTTGATACTCCAATTGGAAACTTTCAGTTTGTGAACAATTTGCAAAAATGCACAAGGAGGGATTGAGCCAGGGACCTACGCAACACAGACTGTGTGCTAGACCGCTCTGGCACCCGGGGCATAGTTTACCAGAAAATCTTTGAGCAATCCTTGAAGCTTTATGTTTTGGGTGCAAAACACACTCACAACTGCCAAATACTGCACTACTGTCAATTGCTGTACTACCAATTATTGCACTGCTGCTGATTGCTGTGGAGGTATTGTGGAAGTGTTGTGGAAGTGTTGTGGAGGTGTTGTGGAGGTGTTGTGGAGGTGTTGTGGAGGTGTTGTGGAGGTGTTGTGGAGGTGTTGTGGAAGTGTTGTAGAAGTGTTGTGGAAGTTGTGGAGGTGTTGTGGAGGTGTTGTGGAGGTGTTGTGGAAGTGTTGTAGAAGTGTTGTGGAAGTGTTGTGGAGGTGTTGTGGAGGTGTTGTGGAAGCGTTGTGGAAGTGTTGTGGGTGTTGTGGAGGTGTTGCTTGAAACTGGCCGAAACTTGCTGATGTTGGATGATATTGCTGGATGAAACTGGCTGATCCTGTACTGACTGATGCCAGCTGATACTGGCCAACAGCT
>CAJNDT010003997.1:0-19040 GCA_905221615.1 Symbiodinium sp. CCMP2592
TTTGCCTTTGCTTCTTCTTCTTCTTGGGATCCTCTGCAGCCTTTCTCTCCGGGCTGCTTTGCCTTTGCTTCTTCTTCTCCTTGGGATCCTCTGCAGCCTTTCTCTCCGGGCTATTTTGCCTTTGCTTCTTCTTCTGAGGGATCCTCTACAGGCTTTCTCTGCGGGCTATTTTGCCTTTGCTTCTTCTTCTTCTTGGGATCCTCTGCAGCCTTTCTCTCCGGGCTACTTTGCCTTTGCTTCTGCTTCATCTTGGGATCTTCTGCCGCTTTTCTCTCCGGACTATTTTGCCTTTGCTTCTTCTTCTTCTTGGGATCCTCTGTAGTCTTTCTCTCCGGGCTACTTTGCCTTTGCTTCTTCTTCTTGTTGGAATCCTCTGCAGCGTTTCTCTCCGGGCTTCTTTACCTTTGCTTCTTCTTCTTGGGGTCCTCTGCAGCCTTTCTCTCCGGACTACTTTGCCTTTATTTCTTCTTCTTCTTTTTGGGATCCTCTGCCGCCTTTCTCTCCGGACTACTTTGCTTTTGCCTCTTCTTCTTGGGATCCTCTATAACTTTTCTCTCCGGACTACTTGGCCTTTGCTTCTTCTTCTTCCTGGGATCCTCTGCAGCTTTTCTCTCCTAGCTACTTTGCCTTTGCTTCTTCTTCTTGGGATCCTCTGTAGCTTTTCTCTCCTGACTACTTTGCCTTTGCTTCTTCTTCTCCTTGGGATCCTCTGCAGCCTTTCTCTCCGGGCTACTTTGCCTTTGCTTCTTCTTCTTCTTGGGATCCCCTGCAGTCTTTCTCTGCGGGCTATTTTGCTTTTGCTTCTTCTTCTTCTTGGGATCCTCTGTAGCCTTTCTCTCCGGGCTACTTTGCCTTTGTTTCTTCTTCTTCTTGGGATCCTCTGCAGTCTTTCTCTCCGGGCTACTTTGCCTTTGCTTCTTCTTCTTGGGATCCTCTGCAGCCTTTTTCTACGGACTTTTTTGCCTTTGCTTCTTCTTCTTCTTCTTGGAATCCTCTGCAGCCTTTCTCTCCGGGCTACGTTGCCTTTGCTTCTTCTTCTTTTTGGGATCCTCTGCAACCTTTCTCTCCGGGCTACTTTGTCTTTGCTTCTTCTTCTTCTTGGGATCCTCTGCAGCCTTTCTCTCCGGGCTACTTTGCCTTGACTTCTTCTTCTTGGGATCCTCTGCAGCCTTTCCCTCCGGGCTATTTTGCCTTTGTTTCTTCTTCTTCTTCTTCTTTTTCTTCTTCTTCTTCTTCTTGGAATCCTCTGCAGCCTTTCTCTGCGGGCTACTTTGCCTTTGCTTCTGCTTCTTGGGATCCTCTCTATCCTTTCTCTCCGGGCTCTTTTGCCTTTGGTTCTTCTTCTTGGGATCCAATGCAGCCTTTCTCTCTGGGCTACCAATATTTTGCCTTTGCTTCTTCTTCTTTTTAGGATCCTCTGCAGCCTTTCTCTCCGGGCTACTTTGCCTTTGTTTCTTCTTCTTCTTGGGATCCTCTGCAGCTTTTCTCTCCGGGCTTCTTTGTTTTTGCTTCTTCTTCTTCTTGCGATCCTCTGCAGCCTTTCTCTCCGGGCTACTTTGTCTTTGCTTTTTCTTCTTGGGATCCTCTGCAACCTTTCTCTCCGGACTGTATTGCCTTTGCTTCTTCTTCTTCTTGGGATCCTCTGCAGTCTTTCTCTCCGGACTATTTTACCTTTGCTCCTTCTTCTTCTTGGGATCCTCTGCAGCCTCTCTCTCCGGGCTACTTTACCTTTGCTTCTTCTTCTTCTTGGGATCCTCTGCAGCCTTTCTCTCCGAACTACTTTGCTTTTGCTTCTTCTTGGGATCCTCTGCAACCTTTCTCTCCGGACTACTTAGCCTTTGCTTCTTCTTCTTGGGGTCCTCTACAGTCTTTCTCTCCGGACTTTTTCGCCTTTGCTTCCTTCTTCTTCTTGGGATCCTCTACAGGCTTTCTCTCCGGGCTACTTTGCCTTTGCTTCTTCTTCTTCTTGGGATCCTCTGCAGCCTTCCTCTCCGGGCTACTTTGCCTTTGCTTCTTCTTCTTCTTCTTCTTCTGCTTCTTGGGATCCTCTGCAGCCTTTCTCTCCGGACTATTTTACCTTTGCTTCTTCTTCTTCTTGGGATCCTCTACATCTTTTCTCTCCGGGCTTTTTTGCCTTTGCTTCTTCTTCTTGGGATCCTCTGCAGCCTTTCTCTCCGGGCTAGGTTGTTTTTGCTTCTTCTTCTTGGGATTCTCTATAACCTTACTCTCCGGGCTACTTTGTCTTTGCTTCTTCTTCTTCTTGGGATCCTCTGTAGGGCTATTTTTTGCCTTTGCTTCTTCTTCTTGGGGTCCTCTGCAGCCTTTCTCTCCGGACTACTTTATCTTTGCTTCTTCTTCTTCTTGGGGTCCTCTGCAACCTTTCTCTCCGGACTACTTTGCCTTTATTTCTTCTTCTTCTTTTTGGGATCCTCTGCAGCCTTTCTCTCCGGACTACTTTGCCTTTGCTTCTTCTTCTTCTTGGGACCCTCTGTAACTTTTCTCTCCGGACTACTTTGTCTTTGCTTCTTCTTCTTGGGACCCTCTGCAGCCTACCTCTCCGGGCCACTTTGCCTTTGCTTCTTCTTCTTCCTGGGATCTTCTGCAGCTTTTCTCTCCGGGCTATTTTATCTTTGCTTCTTCTTGTTCTTCTTGGGATACTCTACAGGCTTTCTCTCCGGGCTACTTTGCCTTTGCTTCTTCTTCTTCTTGGGATCCTCTGCAGCCTTTCTCTCCGGGCTACTTTGCCTTTGCTTCTTCTTCGTCTTGGGATCCTTTGCAGCCTTTCTTTCCGGGCTTCTTTGCCTTTGTTTCTTCTTCTTCTTGGGATCCTCTACAGCCTTTCTCTCCGGGCTACTTTGCCTTTGCTTCTTCTTCTTCTTGGGATCCTCTGCAGCCTTTCTCTCCGGACTATTTTGCCTTTTCTTCTTCTTCTTGGGATCCTCTGCAGTCTTTCTCTCCGGGCTACTTTGTCTTTGCTTCTTCGTCTTCTTGCGATCTTCTGCAGCCTTTCTCTCCGGGCTATTTTGCCTCTGCTTCCTCTTCTTCTTCTTCTTCTTGGGATCCTCTGCAGCCTCTCTCTCCGGGCTATTTTGCCTTTGCTTCTTGTTCTTCTTGGGATCCTCTGCAGCCTTTCTCTCCTCGCTATTTTGTCTTTGCTTCTTCTTCTTCTTGGGATCTTCTGCAGCCTTTCTCTCCGGGCTACTTTGCCTTTGCTTCTTCTTCTTGGGCTCCTCTGCAACCTTTCTACTTTGCCTTTGCTTCTTCTTCTTCTTGGGATCCTCTGCAGCCTTTTTCTCCGGGCTAGGTTGCCTTTGCTTCTTCTTCTTCTTCTTCTTGGCATCCTCTGCAGCCCTTCTTTCCGGGCTACTTTGTCTTTGCTTCTTCTTCTTCTTGGGATCCTCTGCAATCTTTCTACTTAGCCTTTGCTTCTTCTTCTTGGGAATCCCCTGTAGCCTTTCTCTGCGGGCTATTTTGCCTTTGCTTCTTCTTCTTCTTGGGATCCTCTGCAGCCTTTCTCTCCGGGCTACTTTGCCTTTGCTTCTGCTTCATCTTGGGATCTTCTGCGGCTTTTCTCTCCGGGCTACTTTGCCTTTGCTTCTTCTTCTTGGGATCCTCTACAACCTTTCTCTCCGGGCTACTTTGCCTTTGCTTCTTCTTCTTGGGATCCTCTGCAACCTTTGTCTCCGGGCTTCTTTACCTTTGCTTCTTCTTCTTGGGGTCCTCTGCAGCCTTTCTCTCCGGACTACTTTGCCTTTATTTCTTCTTCTTCTTTTTGGGATCCTCTGCCGCCTTTCTCTCCGGACTACTTTGCTTTTGCTTCTTCTTCTTGGGATCCTCTATAACTTTTCTCTCCGGACTACTTTGCTTTTGCTTCTTCTTCTTCTTGGGATCCTCTGCAGCCTTTCTCTCCGGGCTACTTTATCTTTGCTTCTTCTTCTTCTTGGGATCCTCTGCAATCTTTCTCTCCGGGCTACTTTGCCTTTGCTTCTTCTTCTTCTTGGGATCCTCTGTAGCTTTACTCTCCTGACTACTTTGCCTTTGCTTCTTCTTCTCCTTGGGATCCTCTGCAGCCTTTCTCTCCGGGCTACTTTGCCTTTGCTTCTTCTTCTTCTTGGGATCCCCTGCAGTCTTTCTCTGCGGGCTATTTTGCCTTTGCTTCTTCTTCTTCTTGGGATCCTCTGCAGCCTTTCTCTCCGGGCTACTTTGCCTTTGTTTCTTCTTCTTCTTGGGATCCTCTGCAGTCTTTCTCTCCGGGCTACTTTGCCTTTGCTTCTTCTTCTTCTTCTTGGTATCCTCTGCAGCTTTTTTCCACGGACTTTTTTGCCTTTGCTTCTTCTTCTTCTTCTTGGAATCCTCTGCAGCCTTTCTCTCCGGGCTACGTTGCCTTTGCTTCTTCTTCTTCTTCTTTTCCTTCTTCTTCTTCTTGGGATCCTCTGCAGCCTTTCTCTCCGGGCTACTTTTCCTTTGCTTCTTCTTCTTCTTGGGATCCTCTGTAGCCTTTCTCTCCGGGCTTTTTTGCCTTTGCTTCTTTTTCTTCTTCTTGGGATCCTCTGCAGCCTTTCTCTCCGGGCTACTTTGCCTTTGCTTCTTCTTCTTCTTGGGATCTTCTGCGACCTTTCTCTCCGGTCTACTTTGCCTTTGCTTCTTCTTCTTCTTTGGGATCCGCTATCACCTTTCTCTCCGGGTCTATTTTGCCTTTGCTTCTTCTTCTTGGGAGCCTCTGGCAGTCCCCCTTTCTCTCCGGGCTACTTGGCCTTTGCTTCTTCTTCTCTTGGGATCTCTCTGCAGCCTTTCCTCCCGGCACTTTGCCTTGCTTCTTCTTTCTGCTTGTAGTCCTCTGGCAGCCTTTCTCTCCGTGCTATTTTGCCTTTGCTTTTTTTCCTTTCTCTCCGGGCCTTGCGTCTTCTTCTTGGGATCCTCTGCAGCCTTTCTCTCCGGGCCACTTTGCCTTTGCTTCTTCTTCTTGGGATACTCTGCAGCCTTTCTCTCCGGACTACTTTGCCTTTGCTTCTTCTTCTTCTTGGGATCCTCTGCAGCCTTTCTCTCCGGGCTACTTTGCCTTTGCTTCTTCTTCTTCTTGGGATCCTCTGCAGTCTTTCTCTCCGGGCTACTGTGCCTTTGCTTCTTTTTATTCTTCTTGGGATCCTCTGCAGCCTTTCTCTCCGGGCTACTTTATCTTTGCTTCTTCTTCTTCTTGGGCTCCTCTGCAGCCTTTCTCTCCGGGCTATTTTGCCTTTGCTTTTTCTTCTTGGGATCCTCTGCAGCCTTTCTCTCCGGGCCTTTGCTTCTTCTTCTTGGGATCCTCTGCAGCCTTTCTCTCCGGGCTATTTTGCCTTTGCTTTTTCTTCTTGGGATCCTCTGCAGCCTTTCTCTCCGGGCCTTTGCTTCTTCTTCTTGGGATCCTCCATAGCCTTTCTCTCCGGGCTATTTTGCCTTTACTTCTTCTTCTTCTTCTTCTTCTTTGGATCCTCTGCAGCCTTTCTCTCCGGGCTACTTTGCCTTTGCTTCTTCTTCTTCTTCTTGTGATCCTCTGCAGCTTTTCTCTCCGGGCAATTTTGCCTTTGCTTCTTCTTCTTGGGATCCTCTGCAGCCTTTCTCTCCGGGCTACTTTGCCTTTGCTTCTTCTTCTTCTTGGAATCCTCTGCAGCCTTTCTCTCCGGGCAATTTTGCCTTTGCTTCTTCTTCTTCCTGGGATCCTCTGCAGCCTTTCTCTCCGGACAATTTTGCCTTTGCTTCTTCTTCTTCCTGGGATCCTCTGCAGCCTTTCTCTCCGGACTACTTTGCCTTTAATTCTTCTTCTTCTTGGGATCCTCTGCAGGTGTTCTCTCCGGGCTACTTTGCCTTTACTTCTTCTTCTTCTTGGGATTCTCTGCAGCCTTTCTCTCTGGGCTCCTTTGCCTTTGCTTCTTCTTCTTCTTCTTGGGATCCTCTGCAGCCTTTCTCTCCGGGCTACTTTGGCTTTGCTTCTTCTTCTTGGGATCCTCTGCAGCCTTTCTCTCCGGGCTATTTTGCCTTTGCTTCATCCTCTGCAGCCTTTCTCTCCGGGCTACTTTGCCTTTGCTTCTTCTTCTTCTTGGGATCCTCTGCAGCCTTTCTCTCCGGGCTACTTTGCTTTTGCTTCTTCTTCTTCTTGGGATCCTCTGCAGCCTTTCTCTCCCGGCTACTTTGCCTTTGCTTCTTCTTCTTCTTGGGCTCCTCGGCAGCCTTTCTCTCCGGGCTGATTTGCCTTGGCTTCTTCTTCTCCTTGGGATCCTCTGCAGCCTTTCTCTTCGGGCTACTTTGCCTTTGCTTCTTCTTCTTGGGATACTCTGCAGCCTTTCTCTCCGGGCTACTTTACCTTTGCTCCTTCTTCTTTTTGGGATCCTCTGCAGCCTTTCTCTCCAGGCTACTTTGCCTTTGCTTCTTCTTCTTCTTGGGATCCTCTGCAGCCTTTCTCTCCGGGCTACTTTGCCTTGGCTTCTTCTTCTTCTTCTTGGGATCCTCTGCAGCCTTTCTCTGCGGGCTACTTTGCCTTTGCTTCTTCTTCTTCTTCTTCTTTTCCTTCTTCTTCTTCTTGGGATCCTCTGCAGCCTTTCTCTCCGGGCTACTTTGCCTTTGCTGCTTCTTCTTGGGATCCTCTGCAGCCTTTCTCTCCGGGCTACTTTGCCTTTGCTTCTTCTTCTTCTTGGGATCCTCTGCAGCCTTTCTCTCCGGACTACTTTGCCTTTGCTTCTTCTTCTTCTTGGGATCTTCTGCGACCTTTTCTCTCCGGGCTACTTTGCTTTGCTTCTTTCTTCCTTCTTGGGATCCTCTGCAGCTACTTTTGCCTTGACTTTTTCTTCTTTGGATTCCTTTGCAGCCTTCTCTCCGGGCTATTTTGCCTTTGCTTCTTCTTCTTGGGATCCTCTACATCCTTTCTCTCCGTGCTACTTTGCTTTGCTTCTTCTTCTTGGGATCCTTCTGAGCCGTTCTCTCCTCGGACACTTTTGCCTTTGATTCTTCTTCTCTTGGGATCCTCTGCAGCCTTTCTCTCCGGGCTACTTTTTCCTTTGCTTCTTCTTCTTCTTCTTCTTGGGATCCTCTGCAATCTTTCTCTCCGGGCAATTTTGCCTTTGCTTCTTCTTCTTGGGATCCTCTGCAGCCTTTCTCTCCTTTCTCTCCGGGCTACTTTGCCTTTGCTTCTTCTCTTCCTGGAATCCTCTGCAGCCTTTCTCTCCGGGCTATTTTGCCTTTGCTTCCTCTTCTTCTTCTTGGGATCCTCTACAGCCTTTCTCTCCGGGCTACTTTGCCTTTGCTTCTTCTTCTTCTTGGGATCCTCTGCAAGGCTACTTTGCCTTTACTTTTTCTTCTTGGGATCCTTTGCAGCCTTTCTCTCCGGGATATTTTGCCTTTGCTTCTTCTTCTTGGGATCCTCTGCAGCCTTTCTCTCCGGGCCACTTTGCCTTTACTTCTTCTTCTTGGGGTCCTCTGCAGCCTTTCTCTCCGGGCTACTTTGCCTTTGCTTCTTCTTCTTGGGATCCTCTATAGCCTTTCTCTCCGGGCTATTTTGCCTTTGTTTCTTCTTCTTCTTGGAATCCTCTGCAGCCTTTCTCTCCGGGCCACTTTGCCTTTGCTTCTTCTTCTTCTTCGGATCCTCTGCAGCCTTTCTCTCCGGGCTATTTTGCCGTTGCTTCTTCTTCTTCTTGGAGTCCTCTGCAGCCTTTCTCTCCGGGCTACTTTGCCTTTGCTTCTTCTTCTTCTTGGGATCCTCTGCAGCCTTTCTCTCCGGGCTATTTTATCTTTGCTTCTTCTTCGTCTTGGGATCCTCTGCAGCCTTTCTCTCCGGGCTACTTTGCCTTTGCTTCTTCTTCTTGGGATCCTCTGCAGCCTTTCTCTCCGGGCTACTTTGCCTTTGCTTCTTCTTTTTGGGATCCTCTGCAGCCTTTCTCTCCGGGCCACTTTGCCTTTACTTCTTCTTCTTCTTGTGATCCTCTGCAGCCTTTCTCTCCGGGCATATTTGTGTTTGCTTCTTCTTCTTCTTGGGATCCTCTGCAGCCTTTCTTTCCGGGCTATTTTGCCTTTGCTTCTTCTTCTTCTTGGGATCCTCTGCAGCCTTTCTCTCCGGGCTACTTTGCCTTTGCTTCTTCTTCTTGGGATCCTCTGCAGCCTCTCTCCGGGCTACTTTGCCTTTGCTCCTTCTTCTTCTTGGGATCCTCTGCAGCCTTTCTCTCCGGGCTACTTTGCCTTTGCTTCTTCTTCTTCTTCTTCTTGCGATCTTCTGCAGCCTTTCTCTCCGGGCTATTTTGCCTTAGCTTCTTCTTCTTCTTGGGATCCTCTGCAGCCATTCTCTCCTCGCTATTTTGCCTTTGCTTCTTCTTCTTGGGATCTTCTGCAGCCTTTCTCTCCGGGCTACTTTGCCTTTGCTTCTTCTTCTTCTTGGGATCCTCTGCAACCTTTCTACTTTGCCTTTGCTTCTTCTTCTTCTTGGGATCCTCTGCAGCCTTTCTCTCCGGGCTAATTTGCCTTTGCTTCTTCTTCTTCTTGGAATCCTCTGCAGCCGTTCTTTCCGGGCTACTTTGTCTTTGCTTCTTCTTCTTCTTGTGATCCTCTGCAACCTTTCTCTCCGGACTACTTTGCCTTTGCTTCTTCTTCTTCTTGGGATCCTCTGCAGCCTTTCTCTCCGGGTTACTTTGTCTTTGCTTCTTCTTCTTCTTGGGATTCTCTATAGTCTTTCTCTCCGGGCTATTTTGCCTCTGCTTCTTCTTCTTGGGATCCTCTGCAGCCTTTCTCTCCAGGCTATCAATACTTTGCCTTTGCTTCTTCGTCTTCTTCTTGGGATCCTCTGCAGCCTTTCTCTCCGGGCTACTTTGCTTCTTCTTCTTCTTCTTCTTGGGATCCTCTGCAGTCTTTCTCTCCGGGCTACTTTGCCTTTGCTTCTTTTTATTCTTCTTGGGATCTTCTGCAGCCTTTCTCTCCGGGCTTTTTTGCCTTTTCTTCTTCTTCTTCTTGGGATCCTCTGCAGCCCTTCTCTCCGGGCTATTTTGCCTTTGCTTCTTCTTCTTCTTCTTGGGATCCTCTGCAGCCTTTCTCTCCGGGCTACTTTGCCTTTACTTCTTCTTCTCTTGGGATCCTCTGCAGCCTTTCTCTGCGGGCTACTTTGCCTTTGCTTCTTCTTCTTCTTGGGATCCTCTGCAGCCTTTCTCTCCGGACTACTTTGCCTTTGCTTCTTGTTCTTCTTGGGATCCTCTGTAGTCTTTCTCTCCGGGCTGCTTTGCCTTCGCTTCTTCTTCTTTTTGGGATCCTCCGCAGCCTTTCTCCTCTCCGGGCTACTTTGCCTTTGCTTCTTCTTCTTTTTGGGATCCTCTGTAGTCTTTCTCTCCGGGCTTCTTTGCCTTTGCTTCTTCTTCTTCTTGGGATCCTCTACAGCCTTTCTCTCCGGGCTACTTTGCCTTTGCTTCTTCTTCTTGGGATCTTCTGCAGCCTTTCTCTCCGGACTATTTTGCCTTTGCTTCTTCTTCTTGGGATCCTTTGCTTCATCTTCTTCTTGGGATCCTCTGCAGCCTTTCTCTCCGGGCTACTTTGCCTTGGCTTCTTCTTCTTGGGATCCTCTGCAGCCTTTCTCTCCGGGCTACTTTGCCTTTATTTCTTCTTCTTCTTGGGATCCTTTGCAGCCTTTCTCTCCGGGCTATTTGCCTTTGCTTCTTCTTCTTCTTGGGATCCTCTGCAGCCTTTCTCTCCGGACTACTTTGCCTTTGCTTCTTCTTCTTGGGATCCTCTGCAGCCTTTCTCTCCGGGCTACTTTGCCTTTGCTTCTTCTTCTTCTTGGGATCCTCTGCAGCCTTTCTCTCCGGGCTATTTTATCTTTGCTTCTTCTTCTTCTTGGGATATTCTGCAGCCTTTCTCTCCGGGCTACTTTGCCTTTGCTCCTTCTTCTTCTTTTTGGGACCCTCTATAGCCTTTCTCTCCGGGTTACTTTGCTTTTGCTTCTTCTTCTTCTTGGGATCCTCTGCAGCCTTTCTCTCCGGGCTACTTTGCCTTAGCTTCTTCTTCTTGGGGTCCTCTGCAGCCTTTCTCTCCGGGCTACTTTGCCTTTGCTTCTTCTTCTTCTTCTTTTTCTTCTTCTTTTTGGGATCCTCTGCAACCTTTCTCTCCGGGCTAGTTTGCCTTTGCTTCTTCTTCTTGGGATCATCTGTAGTCTTTCTCTCCGGGCTTTTTTGCCTTTGCTTCTTCTTCTTCTTGGGATCCTCTGCAGCCTTTCTCTCCGGGCTATTTTGCCTTGGCTTCTTCTTCTTGGGATCCTCTGCAGCCTTTCTCTCCGGGCTACTTTGCCTTTGCTTCTTCTTCTTCTTCTTTTTTTTGTTCTTCTTTTTGGGATCCTCTGCAACCATTCTCTCCGGGCTACTTTGCCTTTGCTTCTTCTTCTTGGGATCCTCTATAGCCTTTCTGTCCGGGCTATTTTGCCTTTGCTTCTTCTTCTTCTTGGGATCCTCTGCAGCCTTTCTCTCCTGGCTACTTTGCCTTTACTTCTTCTTCTTCTTCTTCTTCTTGGGATCCTCTGCAGTCTTTCTCTCCGGGCTACTTTGCCTTGGCTTCTTTTTATTCTTCTTGGAATCCTCTGCAGCCTTTCTCTCCGGGCTACGTTGCCTTTGCTTCTTCTTCTTTTTGGGATCCTCTGCAACCTTTCTCTCCGGGCTACTTTGTCTTTGCTTATTCTTCTTCTTGGGATCCTCTGCAGCCTTTCTCTCCGGACTACTTTGCCTTTGCTTCTTCTTCTTCTTGGGGTCCTCTGCAGCCTTTCTCTCCGGGCTACTTTGCCTTTGCTTCTTCTTCTTCTTGGGATCCTCTGCAGCCTTTCTCTCCGAACTTTTTTGCCTTTGCTTCTTCTTCTTTTTCTTGGGATCCTCTGCACCTTTCTCTCCGGGCCACTTTGCCTTTGCTTCTTCTTCTTCTTGGGCTACTTTGCCTTTGCTTCTTCTTCTTCTTGGAAGCCTCTGCAGCGTTTCTCTCCGGGCTACCTTGCCTTTTCTGCTTCTTCTTCTTCTTGGGATCCTCTGCAACCTTTCTCTCCGGGCTACTTTGCCTTTTCTGCTTCTTCTTCTTCTTGGGATCCTCTGCTACTTTTTGCTGGGATCTTTGCTTCTTCTTCTTCTTCTTCTGCAGCCTTGGGCTACTTTGCCTTTGCTTCTTCTTCTTGGGATCCTCTGCAGCCTTTCTCTCCGGACCCCTTTTTTTGTTCTTTGCCTTTTGTTCTTCTTCTTCTTGGGATCCTCTGCAGCCTTTCTCTTCGGGCTACTTTGCCTTTGCTTCTTCTTCTTGGGATCCTCTATAGCCTTTCTCTCCGCGTTATTTTGCCTTTGCTTCTTCTTCTTCTTCTGCTTCTTGGGATCCTCTGCCGCCTTTCTCTCCGGGCTACTTTGCCTTTGCTTCTTCTTCTTGGGATCCTCTGCAGCCTTTCTCTCCGGCCTTTTTTGCCTTTGCTTCTTCTTCTTCTTCTTGGGATCCTCTGCAGCCTTTCTCTCCGGACTACTTTGCCTTTGCTTCTTCTTCTTGAAATCCTCTGCAACCTTTCTCTCCGGGCTACTTTGCCTTTGCTTCTTCTTCTTGGGATCCTCTGTAGCCTTTCTCTCCGGGCTATTTTGCCTTTGCTTCTTCTTCTTCTTGGGATCCTCTGCAGCCTTTCTCTCCGGGCTACTTTGCCTTTGCTTCTTCTTCTTCCTCTTGGGATCTTCTATAGCCTTTCTCTCCGGGCTACTTTTCCTTTGCTTCTTCTTCTTGGGATCCTCTATAGCCTTTCTCTCCTTCTTCTTCTTGGGATCCTCTGCAGCCTTTCTCTCCGGACTATTTTGCCTTTTCTTCTTCTTCTTCTTCTTCTGCAGTCTTTCTCTCCGGGCTACTTTGTCTTTGCTTCTTCGTCTTCTTGCGATCTTCTGCAGCCTTTCTCTCCGGGCTATTTTGCCTCTGCTTCCTCTTCTTCTTCTTCTTGGGATCCTCTGCAGCCTTTCTCTCCAGGCTATTTTGTCTTTGCTTCTTGTTCTTCTTGGGATCCTCTGCAGCCTTTCTCTCCTCGCTATTTTGTCTTTGCTTCTTCTTCTTGGGATCTTCTGCAGCCTTTCTCTCCGGGCTACTTTGCCTTTGCTTCTTCTTCTTGGGCTCCTCTGCAACCTTTCTACTTTGCCTTTGCTTCTTCTTCTTCTTGGGATCCTCCGCAGCGTTTCTCTCCGGGCTAGTTTGCCTTTGCTTCTTCTTCTTCTTGGAATCCTCTGCAGCCGTTCTTTCCGGGCTACTTTGTCTTTGCTTCTTCTTCTTCTTGGGATCCTCTGCAATCTTTCTACTTAGCCTTTGCTTCTTCTTCTTGGGAATCCCCTGTAGCCTTTCTCTGCGGGCTATTTTGCCTTTGCTTCTTCTTCTTCTTGGGATCCTCTGCAGCCTTTCTCTCCGGGCTACTTTGCCTTTGCTTCTGCTTCATCTTGGGATCTTCTGCCGCTTTTCTCTCCGGACTATTTTGCCTTTGCTTCTTCTTCTTGGGATCCTCTGTAGTCTTTCTCTCCGGGCTACTTTGCCTTTGCTTCTTCTTCTTGTTGGAAGCCTCTGCAGCGTTTCTCTCCGGGCTTCTTTACCTTTGCTTCTTCTTCTTGGGGTCCTCTGCAGCCTTTCTCTCCGGACTACTTTGCCTTTATTTCTTCTTCTTCTTTTTGGGATCCTCTGCCGCCTTTCTCTCCGGACTACTTTGCTTTTGCCTCTTCTTCTTGGGATCCTCTATAACTTTTCTCTCCGGACTACTTGGCCTTTGCTTCTTCTTCTTCCTGGGATCCTCTGCAGCTTTTCTCTCCTAGCTACTTTGCCTTTGCTTCTTCTTCTTGGGATCCTCTGTAGCTTTTCTCTCCTGACTACTTTGCCTTTGCTTCTTCTTCTTCTTGGGATCCTCTGCAGCCTTTCTCTCCGGGCTACTTTGCCTTTGCTTCTTCTTCTTGGGATCCTCTGCAGTCTTTCTCTCCGGACTTCTTTGCCTTTGCTTCTTCTTCTTCTTGGGATCCTCTGTAGCCTTTCTCTCCGGGCTACTTTGCCTTTGTTTCTTCTTCTTCTTGGGATCCTCTGCGGTCTTTCTCTCCGGGCTACTTTGCCTTTGCTTCTTCTTCTTCTTGGGATCCTCTGCAGCCTTTTTCTACGGACTTTTTTGCCTTTGCTTCTTCTTCTTCTTCTTGGAATCCTCTGCAGCCTTTCTCTCCGGGCTACGTTGCCTTTGCTTCTTCTTCTTTTTGGGATCCTCTGCAGCCTTTCTCTCCGGGCTACTTTGTCTTTGCTTCTTCTTCTTCTTGGGATCCTCTGCAGCCTTTCTCTCCGGGCTACTTTGCCTTGACTTCTTCTTCTTGGGATCCTCTGCAGCCTTTCCCTCCGGGCTATTTTGCCTTTGTTTCTTCTTCTTCTTCTTTTTCTTCTTCTTCTTGGGATCCTCTGCAGCCTTTCTCTGCGGGCTACTTTGCCTTTGCTTCTGCTTCTTGGGATCCTCTCTATCCTTTCTCTCCGGGGTCTTTTGCCTTTGCTTCTTCTTCTTGGGATCCAATGCAGCCTTTCTCTCTGGGCTACCAATATTTTGCCTTTGCTTCTTCTTCTTTTTAGGATCCTTTGCAGCCTTTCTCTCCGGGCTACGTTGCCTTTGTTTCTTCTTCTTCTTGGGATCCTCTGCAGCTTTTCTCTCCGGGCTTCTTTGTTTTTGCTTCTTCTTCTTCTTGCGATCCTCTGCAGCCTTTCTCTCCGGGCTACTTTGTCTTTGCTTTTTCTTCTTGGGATCCTCTGCAACCTTTCTCTCCGGACTGTTTTGCCTTTGCTTCTTCTTCTTCTTGGGATCCTCTGCAGTCTTTCTCTCCGGACTATTTTACCTTTGCTCCTTCTTCTTCTTGGGATCCTCTGCAGCCTCTCTCTCCGGGCTACTTTACCTTTGCTTCTTCTTCTTCTTGGGATCCTCTGCAGCCTTTCTCTCCGGACTACTTTGCTTTTGCTTCTTCTTCGTCTTGGGATCCTCTGCAACCTTTCTCTCCGGACTACTTAGCCTTTGCTTCTTCTTCTTGGGAACCTCTACAGTCTTTCTCTCCGGACTTTTTCGCCTTTGCTTCCTTCTTCTTCTTGGGATCCTCTACAGGCTTTCTCTCCGGGCTACTTTGCCTTTGCTTCTTCTTCTTCTTGGGATCCTCTGCAGCCTTCCTCTCCGGGCTACTTTGCCTTTGCTTCTTCTTCTTCTTCTTCTTCTGCTTCTTGGGATCCTCTGCAGCCTTTCTCTCCGGACTATTTTACCTTTGCTTCTTCTTCTTCTTCTTGGGATCCTCTGCATCTTTTCTCTCCGGGCTACTTTGCCTTTGCTTCTTCTTCTTGGGATCCTCTGCAGCCTTTCTCTCCGGGCTAGGTTGTTTTTGCTTCTTCTTCTTGGGATCCTCTATAACCTTACTCTCCGGGCTACTTTGTCTTTGCTTCTTCTTCTTCTTGGGATCCTCTGTAGGGCTATTTTTTGCCTTTGCTTCTTCTTCTTGGGATCCTCTGCAGCCTTTCTCTCCGGACTACTTTATCTTTGCTTCTTCTTCTTCTTGGGGTCCTCTGCAACCTTTCTCTCCGGACTACTTTGCCTTTATTTCTTCTTCTTCTTCTTTTTGGGATCCTCTGCAGCCTTTCTCTCCGGACTACTTTGCCTTTGCTTCTTCTTCTTCTTGGGACCCTCTGAAACTTTTCTCTCCGGACTACTTTGTCTTTGCTTCTTCTTCTTGGGATCCTCTGCAGCCTACCTCTCCGGGCCACTTTGCCTTTGCTTCTTCTTCTTCCTGGGATCTTCTGCAGCTTTTCTCTCCGGGCTATTTTATCTTTGCTTCTTCTTGTTCTTCTTGGGATACTCTACAACCTTTCTCTCCGCGCTACTTTGCCTTTGCTTCTTCTTCTTCTTGGGATCCTCTGCAGCCTTTCTCTCCGGACTACTTTGCCTTTGCTTCTTCTTCGTCTTGGGATCCTTTGCAGCCTTTCTCTCCGGGCTTCTTTGCCGTTGTTTCTTCTTCTTCTTGGGATCCTCTACAGCCTTTCTCTCCGGGCTACTTTGCCTTTGCTTCTTCTTCTTCTTGGGATCCTCTGCAGCCTTTCTCTCCGGACTATTTTGCCTTTTCTTCTTCTTCTTGGTATCCTCTGCAGTCTTTCTCTCCGGGCTACTTTGTCTTTGCTTCTTCGTCTTCTTGCGATCTTCTGCAGCCTTTCTCTCCGGGCTATTTTGCCTCTGCTTCCTCTTCTTCTTCTTCTTCTTGGGATCCTCTGCAGCCTCTCTCTCCAGGCTATTTTGCCTTTGCTTCTTGTTCTTCTTGGGATCCTCTGCAGCCTTTCTCTCCTCGCTATTTTGTCTTTGCTTCTTCTTCTTCTTGGGATCTTCTGCAGCCTTTCTCTCCGGGCTACTTTGCCTTTGCTTCTTCTCCTTGGGCTCCTCTGCAACCTTTCTACTTTGCCTTTGCTTCTTCTTCTTCTTGGGATCCTCTGCAGCCTTTTTCTCCGGGCTAGGTTGCCTTTGCTTCTTCTTCTTCTTCTTGGAATCCTCTGCAGTCCTTCTTTCCGGGCTACTTTGTCTTTGCTTCTTCTTCTTCTTGGGATCCTCTGTAATCTTTCTACTTAGCCTTTGCTTCTTCTTCTTGGGATCCCCTGTAGCCTTTCTCTGCGGGCTATTTTGCCTTTGCTTCTTCTTCTTCTTGGGATCCTCTGCAGCCTTTCTCTCCGGGCTACTTTGCCTTTGCTTCTGCTTCATCTTGGGATCTTCTGCGGCCTTTCTCTCCGGGCTACTTTGCCTTTGCTTCTTCTTCTTGGGATCCTCTACAGCCTTTCTCTCCGGGCTACTTTGCCTTTGCTTCTTCTTCTTGGGATCCTCTACAGGCTTTCTCTCCGGACTACTTTGCCTTTGCTTCTTCTTCTGGGGGTCCTCTATAGCCTTTCTCTCCGGACTACTTTGCCTTTATTTCTTCTTCTTCTTTTTGGGATCCTCTGCCGCCTTTCTCTCCGGACTACTTTGCTTTTGCTTTCTTCTTCTTGGGATCCTCTATAACTTTTCTCTCCGGACTACTTTGCCTTTGCTTCTTCTTCTTCCTGGGATCCTCTGCAGCTTTTCTCTCCTAGCTACTTTGCCTTTGCTTCTTCTTCTTCTTGGGATCCTCTGTAGCTTTACTCTCCTGACTACTTTGCCTTTGCTTCTTCTTCTCCTTGGGATCCTCTGCAGCCTTTCTCTCCGGGCTACTTTGCCTTTGCTTCTTCTTCTTCTTGGGATCCCCTGCAGTCTTTCTCTGCGGGCTATTTTGCCTTTGCTTCTTCTTCTTCTTGGGATCCTCTGCAGCCTTTCTCTCCGGGCTACTTTGCCTTTGTTTCTTCTTCTTCTTGGGATCCTCTGCAGTCTTTCTCTCCGGGCTATCAATACTTTGCCTTTGCTTCTTCTTCTTCTTCTTGGAATCCTCTGCAGCTTTTTTCCACGGACTTTTTTGCCTTTGCTTCTTCTTCTTCTTCTTGGAATCCTCTGCAGCCTTTCTCTCCGGGCTACGTTGCCTTTGCTTCTTCTTCTTCTTCTTTTCCTTCTTCTTCTTCTTGGGATCCTCTGCAGCCTTTCTCTCCGGGCTACTTTGCCTTTGCTTCTTCTTCTTCTTGGGATCCTCTGTAGCCTTTCTCTCCGGGCTATTTTGCCTTGGCTTCTTCTTCTTGGGATCCTCTGCAGCCTTTCTCTCCGGGCTACTTTGCCTTTGCTTCTTCTTCTTCTTGGGATCTTCTGCGACCTTTCTCTCCGGGCTACTTTGCCTTTGCTTCTTCTTCTTGGGATCCTCTACAGCCTTTCTCTCCGGGCTATTTTGCCTTTGCTTCTTCTTCTTCTTGGGATCCTCTGCAACCTTTCTCTCCGGGCTACTTTGCCTTTGCTTCTTCTTCTTCTTGGGATCCTCTGCAGCCTTTCTCTCCGGGCAATTTTGCCTTTGCTTCTTCTTCTTCTTGGGATCCTCTGCAGCCTTTCTCTCCGGGCTATTTTGCCTTTGCTTTTTCTTCTTGGGATCCTCTGCAGCCTTTCTCTCCGTGCCTTTGCTTCTTCTTCTTGGGATCCTCTGCAGCCTTTCTCTCCGGGCTATTTTGCCTTTGCTTTTTCTTCTTGGGATCCTCTGCAGCCTTTCTCTCCGGGCTATCCATACTTTGCCTTTGCTTCTTCTTCTTCTTCTTGGGATCCTCTGCAGCCTTTCTCTCCGGGCTACTTTGCCTTTACTTCTTCTTCTTCTTCTTGGGATCCTCTGCAGTCTTTCTCTCCGGGCTACTGTGCCTTTGCTTCTTTTTATTCTTCTTGGGATCCTCTGCAGCCTTTCTCTCCGGGCTACTTTATCTTTGCTTCTTCTTCTTCTTGGGATCCTCTGCAGCCTTTCTCTCCGGGCTATTTTGCCTTTGCTTTTTCTTCTTGGGATCCTCTGCAGCCTTTCTCTCCGGGCCTTTGCTTCTTCTTCTTGGGATCCTCTGCAGCCTTTCTCTCCGGGCTATTTTTCCTTTGCTTTTTCTTCGTGTGATCCCTTCAAGCCTTTCTCGTCTCCGGGCCTTGCTTCTTCTTCTTGGGATCTCCATAAGCCTTTGCGCACCCCCGGGCTACTTTGCCTTTGCTTCTTCTTCTTGGGGTCCTCTGCAGCCTTTCTCTCCGGGCTATTTTATCTTTGCTTCTTCTTCATCTTGGGATCCTCTGCAGCCTTTCTCTCTGGACTACTTTGCCTTTGCTTCTTCTTCTTCTTCTTGGGATATTCTGCAGCCTTTCTCTCCGGGCTACTTTGCCTTTGCTTCTTCTTCTTCTTCTTGGAATCCTCTGCAGCCTTTCTCTCCGGGCAATTTTGCCTTTGCTTCTTCTTCTTCCTGGGATCCTCTGCAGCCTTTCTCTCCGGACAATTTTGCCTTTGCTTCTTCTTCTTCCTGGGATCCTCTGCAGCCTTTCTCTCCGGACTACTTTGCCTTTAATTCTTCTTCTTCTTGGGATCCTCTGCAGGCGTTCTCTCCGGGCTACTTTGCCTTTACTTCTTCTTCTTCTTGGGATTCTCTGCAGCCTTTCTCTCTGGGCTCCTTTGCCTTTGCTTCTTCTTCTTCTTGGGATCCTCTGCAGCCTTTCTCTCCGGGCTACTTTGGCTTTGCTTCTTCTTCTTGGGATCCTCTGCAGCCTTTCTCTTCGGGCTACTTTGCCTTTGCTTCATCCTCTGCAGCCTTTCTCTCCGGGCTACTTTGCCTTTGCTTCTTCTTCTTCTTGGGATCCTCTGCAGTCTTTCTCTCCGGGCTACTTTGCTTTTGCTTCTTCTTCTTCTTGGGATCCTCTGCAGCCTTTCTCTCCCGGCTACTTTGCCTTTGCTTCTTCTTCTTCTTCTTGGGCTCCTCGGCAGCCTTTCTCTCCGGGCTGCTTTGCCTTGGCTTCTTCTTCTCCTTGGGATCCTCTGCAGCCTTTCTCTTCGGGCTACTTTGCCTTTGCTTCTTCTTCTTGGGATACTCTGCAGCCTTTCTCTCCGGGCTACTTTACCTTTGCTCCTTCTTCTTTTTGGGATCCTCTGCAGCCTTTCTCTCCAGGCTACTTTGCCTTTGCTTCTTCTTCTTCTTGGGATCCTCTGCAGCCTTTCTCTCCGGGCTACTTTGGCTTCTTCTTCTTCTTCTTGTGATCCTCTGCAGCCTTGCTCTCCGGGCTACTTTGCCTTTGCTTCTTCTTCTTCTTCATCTTCTTATTTTCCCTTTTTGTTTTCTTCTCTTCTTGGATCGCTCTGCATACTTTCTCTCCGGCTTACTTGCCTTTGCTTCTTCTATCTTCTTGGGATCCTCTGTAGCCTTTCTCTCCGGGCTACTTTGCCTTTGCTTCTTCTTCTTCTTGGGATCCTCTGCAGCCTTTCTCTCCGGACTACTTAGCCTTTGCTGCTTCTTCTTGGGGTCCTCTGCAGCTGTCTTTCCGGGCTACTTGGCCTTTGCTCCTTCTTCTTGTTCTTGGGATCCTCTGCAGCCTTTCTCTCCGGACTTTTTTGCCTTTGCTTCTTCTTTTTCTTTGGACCTCTGCAGCCTTTCTCTCCGGGCTACTTTACCTTTGCTTCTTCTTC
>CAJNDT010003998.1:0-19037 GCA_905221615.1 Symbiodinium sp. CCMP2592
AGGGCACCCCAGACGACATGACGATCGAACAAGCGATAGCAGATCACTGCAGCTTCTGGAGCCGTCAAAAGGACACGAGCATGATCGACAGCACAGCTCAGAATCCGGCATCGACGGAACTAAAGGAAGGGCAACTGTTTAGAACTTCGCCTCACACCCACTCAGCAGCTTTTTGCACAAAGGGTCGGTGTGCTGGCCAGCCAGCAATCACTGCTGCGTGCAGAGGCTAGGCGCAATGCGGCTTTCGCAAGACAGCGTCGACCGCGTCAATGGGCCCAAACCTTCTTTCACAGCACAGACGGGCAGCTCTTCCACACGTCTCATCTCGCCCGACCTTGCAAGCCACGTCATTCGATCGCTTGCAATCCGGCAGTCACCGAATTAGGCGAATTACAAATTCAGAAGCCAGCAGGTCTTTGACGCTGCTCCAATGACCTCTTGCGGCGACTGCCGCGTCGAATTATGCGAGAGCGCAGCTACACGTTGTCCGGCTCAGTACAAGTTGCCCAGGTCAATGTCAAAGAGCGATTCCTCGTCGGATTCCTCTACATGAAGAGGAGCAAGTCCAGAGCACCTCTCGAATCGGCGTTTTCGTTCCTTTTTGCCAACGACGGGCGGTGCACCGAGACCGTGCCAACACACATCCATGTAATCTTCGATGTGCACCATAGCAAAACATTTGCCTTCGTAGTGGACCCACCAAGCGGCCTCACGTCCTAGCGGCACCAAGAACGGGAACACGATCTTCTGGCCGGACATCGCCGTCAGGTCGAGAGAAAGCTTTCTAGTCAAGAAGAGGAGCGATCGCGTCAGCCGAGGGCACCATTTACGAGCTGTCAGTTGGAAGCCGGCTCTTGCACAGGGATGTTCTCTGAGAGGCATGATTTCGAAACTGGACATCGTGCCAGCGCAAACAAGTCGATGGCAGGAAGCATCGCAACGCTGCACCAGCTGCATGTGTGCATCCAGGTCCTCCACCTCGGACCAGTCCCATATCAAGTCAAGCTCAAAAATCACGCCTGCGAAATCCAGCACAAACGACCATGGCACTCCGGAAGGCATGGCGCCCTAAACCCGGTCGGGCTTCCTCATGCTTGCAGCAACAAATAATTCGGCGCAACCATGGAAAGAATAACCGATGAAGCAAGTCAACGAATCTCACACACACGAACACGTCTCGATCGAACGACTCCAAGCCTGTCTTTCTTCAACACAGTGAACGTGACGACGATACCGAAACGTGCAGCCGAGGTACAGCGGGCCCGAACCAGCTCGTGCCGGACGATACAATGCTTCGTCGCGCGTGGCTCGGCGGAGGCAAGCATGCAAGAATCATGCAAGAACTGCAAGTCCGTTGTTTTCTTGTCCCCAGCACGATGCTGTCGCGACAAGATTCCCGGCCTCGACCCTGGGCTCGGGCTTTACCCAAGCTCTGCCAGCCAAGCATCTTCCGGTGACTCCTTTGGCCAAAGGAAATCGCAAATGAGGGCGGCGGCGTCGTCGCCCAGCTCGTTCTTGTAGTGGAGCCATCCAGCCTCGTAGCACGTGTCACAAATTGTCCAGGGGTAGTGATGCCACAACGTGTCTCGGCAAAGCAGACAGTGTTCAGGGCTGCAGGACCAAGAGCTGCGCCGGGTACACCATTCAAAAACCCTGTAGCCGAACACCCTCTCGCTTGGAGAGGCCTTTTCGACTCGTTGTTGCATCAAGTCGGGCCGAACGGCGATGAGCTCACCATGCGTGCATCCGATCCCTCTTTCGAGTGATGCAAGCGGTCGCGCCGCTGAATCCATGCTTCGGGATATCTTACAGCTGTCACCGGCACGCCAAGCTTTCGCAAGACAGCGTCCACTGGCCTGTGCACCGTCGAGTCTATAGCAGAACCACAGAACTCGAGCACGAGCCGCTCAGCTCGAAGAAAAAGGAAACATGCGAAGCTGCCTAACAACAGCGCCCCCTCAGAGTGGACATCGCGAACCTGATGATGCAACATCGAGAGGATGCGAAAAGCAGAAAGCTCAGCACAGGGGACACCGAACGGCGTTTTTTTTTTCGAGCAGAAGCAAAGCCAGCCCCGCGAGGGATTACTGCTTCGGCAATGAAGTGGCCGCGGCGTTGAAGATGTGGCGACAACAGTGGGGCAGACTCACAACCGCGTTCTAGTGGGCAGGGTGAGAGTATCGAGGAAGGGTGGACACCTTGTCGCGAACATCTTGGATGAGATTCGTGACTGTATTCTCTAGAATTTTGATGCTCCTAGACTGTTGGGCCACGGACTCGCGAATTTCGCTCAGTTCCTGTTCCTGATCTCGAACTTGTCGTTGTAAGCCGTCCAATAGTTGTTGCTGAATCTGTCGAACAGAGGCTTCTTCGACTCGCTGTTGCATCAAGTCGGAACGAACGGCGATGAGCTCGACCTGCGTGTATCTGATCCATCTTTCCAGTGATGCGAGCGGCTGAAACGCCGAGTCCATGCTTCGGGATATCCGTCAGTCGTGACGGACACGCAGGCACACCGAACCTTCGCAAGACAGCGTCCACCCGGCCGCACTGCGGAGACTAGCAGGACCACAGAAATCGAGCCCAAACTAAGCAGCGCGTTCCAAGGACAGTAGCTAAATTGAACCTCACTGAGCCAAATGCAGCGTCGCCTCAGAACGGACATCGTGTACCTGATGCCAACCACATGGAAGCTGTGAACAGCAACGCACAGCACAGGGGACACCGAACAGCTTTTTGGGCAGAAGCACAGCCAGCCCCGCGAGGGATTGCTGCTGCGCCGCACTTTCGCAAGACAGCATCCATGCGGTTGCAAAGCTATTCTAAATCTGCCTATCAGCTACAACAGCAGCTTCATCCTTCGCCACCCACTCTCGCGCTTTCAGGAAGCGCACGTACGCTGTCAAATAGCGCATCTGCACGAACGTCACTGACACGGCTTGCACCGCTGCAGCCTCCATTTCTGACTCCGACATACTAAAACCTCGCCAGTTCCAGGAAACGCTCCAATGCAACCCTCTCTTGTCGTTAGACAATGTTTGTAAAGGGCCTGCTCGGGGCATCAGCCAAGCGAGAAGGCCACTGACCACGTTGTGCAGCTCGTCCGGCACAAACCCGTAGCTTTCCTCGTCCGTCGTGTCGTAGCATTCCTCAGGGATGCATGGAGACAGGCTCGCGACCAGGCGGTGCGCCGCAAACTTCATGGTGCCCTCCCGAGTTGCCTCACAGGCTTTCGGCAACTCCGGCAACATCGTAGGCTCGACCCCATCAGGTCGCCACCCCTCCAGTCGGCAACGCTTCAACGGCAAGAGGACGTGCAGGTTCTGGAGCAAGACCTCGCGTCAAACAGGCAAACGCAAACCACCTGCAAGTGAGGACAACAAATAGCAACAAATAAAGCCGCGTACACTCGATTCTCTAACACTTTGATAACCGGCACAGCGACGGTCAAGGGCTTGTGCTGAAAGGAAGGCAGGTTTCTGTGCCTCTTGCCGCGGAGCTGCTGGCCACAGGCATCCCCAGCGGCTTCGTGCTCTTCTCGCGTGACTGCATCGATTCTGGCCGTCTTGCGCGTGCAGGCGCGCACGTCTGAGCTGTAGGCAGGTTTGTTTAAAAAGCCCTTCTGCCCAGGCCGAATTACTACGCACTTCATGGCTTCGTCGAGCATCTCCAATGACATCTGGGGCGACGGAGCATGCAACTGGGTCTTGGCGACCAGAAACTCGTGCCACTTGCACACAGTCGGAGCCCAAGTATCCCGGCGCATGAACTCCCAGCAGACGCCCGCAGCAGCTTCGCCCGGATGCAGGCATCGCGCAACTGACTGCCTCCCTACATTTTCGCAAGACTCGGTCGGCGCGGTTCGGCAGACAAGCCAAATCCGCGGAGTCGCAGAGTCTGGGTCTTCGCCATCAACAAGCATATCAGACACATCCTGACAGGGTTGGACAGCCAGGACATATGCTTCCACGTACTGTTCCAAAAGGGCGTTCCAGTGGACGTTCTTCACGGCGCACAAAAGCCTTCTGCCGGCGTCGCTGATGCCTTGCTCCATTTCAAACAAGACCAGTGCACTAGAAAGAAGCCGCACCTCGCACACAGTAGACGCCCACCGATTCGTTTGTCGTGGTTCGCGCTTTTCGCCGACCAAAGAACTCGGCTCGGCTCGAGAAAGCATTGCTGGCGGGTGACTGGCAACGAACGAGAGCCCGATGCTGCATAGACAAGAAGGAAAATGCAACTAGCCCTTGCAGAAGCAGCACAGCCGCGACCGGGTGCCTCTTCTCTGCGCTCCATCCGCAGCCTTTGCGAAACACAACACAAGTTCAGTATAGTGAGTGACAGCTGTCGACTTGATATGAGATTTAGCAGGGCAGGCGCTGTGACAACAAATGTAATTGTGCCTGCTCGTTCGTTTTGACCGGAGCGCAACTGGTGCCCGCATCATCGCACTTTCGCAAGACAGCGTCCATGCGGCTTCGCTCGGCATCTGGGATCGGAGCACTGCCGTGCATTCACGAGCCCATGCCCGCACCACTCTTTGACTGATTACGCCTAGCCGCTTCCGCGCGAGCAGCCTCCACGCGCAGGAAAAAGGCGGGCTCCACGGAACAGCTGCGTGCCTTCAGCGCTGTCCTCTGTGCCTGAGCCACCATCCGAACGGCTCGCCTACCACGCCCCTCTTCATTGGCTTTGTGTGCTCGCAGCCGCTCGTTAACACCCGCCATCCGAGTCTGAATCTCAGCCTCCGAAGGACAACGACTCGATGCCCGTCCTCCCGCAGAGCTCGCTGGTGAAGATGCTCGGGAACACACAGGATTACCCTGAGACTGAGTCTCGCCAGATCTTCGTGCGAAAGTGACAGGAAGCGAGCTCTCCTTGCCAAAGGCCTGCTGGTCCAGCATCTCGCGACAACGTCTCTCCAACGTGCCCAATCGAGCTTCCCTCTTATCCAAGCCGCCCTTCACCTGCTCTATTTTGGCCACACAGTCCGCGGCAGTCCGCTGCACCTGATCTAGCCATGCCTCGCACTTGGCCACATGCTGCGCGTACAACTTCTTCAAGTCTTGCTCCACGCCCATCATTTGCTCACGTAACACGTCCGTCTGACGAGCTACTTCACTTCGATGGTGTTGCTGCAGTCGAGCCCACCACTGATGTGCCGTATCGTCCATGGTGCGTCTGACACCTTCGGTTACTCGATCTTCAAGATGCTCCAAAGAGTCCAAACGACTGTCCTGTCGTCGAAAGCCTTCGCGATTCGACTGACGAGTCGCATGAAGGATCGTCTGCAAGACATCCGCCTTCCTTTCCACAGCTTCCAACCCCTGCAGAGCCGTTGAGTCCATGCTTCGGAATATCTTACAGTCTCGCCTGACGCGCCCAGCTTTCGCAAGACAACGTCCACTCAGCGGCGTCACGGCGGCAAACAAACACAACGTAAATCGAGCCCAGCTGAGAAACAACACAGCGAGCGAAATTGAAAACAGCTTAAATGCAGCCCCCCCCCCCCGTGTGCGGCTTAAACCGGGGTTATTTGGAAGCTGGTGCTTGCACTCTAGATAGGGAAACAGTGACCTAAATCCCTTATATATAAACAAGAGCCAGCTTCCAAATAAACCCGGTTGGGGGTCCCGGGCGGGGACAGGGCCGGGAATTAAATAATTTAAATAATTCAAATCCTGGCCGGGGGGGTTCCCGGGGGCCCCGGGCCCCAGGATTTAAATAATTTAAATAATTTAAATCCTGGGGAAGGGCTCCGGATTTAAATTATTTAAATTATTTAATTCCCGGGGCACTGGACCCCCGGGGACCCCTCCCCTTCAGGATTTAAATTATTTAAATTATTTAAATTATTTAAATTATTTAATTCCCGGCCCCATTTAAATAATTTAAATAATTTAAATTATTTAAATAATTTAAATCCTGGCCGGGGGGGTTCCCGGGGGCCCCGGGCCCCAGGATTTAAATAATTTAAATAATTTAAATCCTGGGGAGGGCTCCGGATTTAAATTATTTAAATTATTTAATTCCCGGGGCCCTGGACCCCCGGGGACCCCTCCTCTTCAGGATTTAAAATATTAAAATTATTTAAATTATTTAATTCCCGGCCCCATTTAAATAATTTAAATAATTTAAATCCTGGCCGGGGGGGTTCCCGGGGGCCCCGGGCCCCAGGATTTAAATAATTTAAATAATTTAAATCCTGGGGAAGGGCTCCGGATTTAAATTATTTAAATTATTTAATTCCCGGGGCCCTGGACCCCCGGGGACCTCTCCCCTTCAGGATTTAAATTATTTAAATTATCTAAATTATTTAAATTATTTAAATTATTTAAATTATTTAATTCCCGGCCCCATTTAAATAATTTAAATAGTTTAAATAATTTAAATAATTTAAATAATTTAAATCCTGGCCGGGGGGGTTCCCGGGGGCCCCGGGCCCCAGGATTTAAATAATTTAAATAATTTAAATCCTGGGGAAGGGCTCCGGATTTAAATTATTTAAATTATTTAATTCCCCGGGCCCTGGACCCCCGGGGACCCCTCCCCTTCAGGATTTAAATTATTTAAATTATTTAAATTATTTAAATTATTTAATTCCCGGCCCCATTTAAATAATTTAAATAATTTAAATAATTTAAATAATTTAAATAATTTAAATCCTGGCCGGGGGGGTTTTCGGGAGCCCCGGGCCCCAGGATTTAAATAATTTAAATAATTTAAATCCTGGGGAAGGGTTCCGGATTTAAATTATTTAAATTATTTAATTCCCGGGGCCCTGGACCCCCGGGGACCCCTCCCCTTCAGGATTTAAATTATTTAAACTATTTAAATTATTTAATTCCCGGCCCCATTTAAATAATTTAAATAATTTAAATAATTTAAATCCTGACCGGGGGGGTTCCCGGGGGCCCCGGGCCCCAGGATTTAAATAATTTAAATAATTTAAATCCTGGGGAAGGGCTCCGGATTTAAATTATTTAAATTATTTAATTCCCGGGGCCCTGGACCCCCGGGGTCCCCTCCCCTTCAGGATTTAAATTATTTAAATTATTTAAATTATTTAATTCCCGGCCCCATTTAAATAATTTAAATAATTTAAATAATTTAAATAGACCCCCGGGGACCCCTCCCCTTCAGGATTTAAATTATTTAAATTATTTAAATTATTTAATTCCCGGCCCCATTTAAATAATTTAAATAATTTAAATAATTTCAATAATTCAAATAATTTAAATCCTGGCCGGGGGGGGCTCCCGGGGGCCCCGGGCCCCAGGATTTAAATAATTTAAATAATTTCAATCCTGGCCGGGGCCCTCCCCCAGGATTTCAATTATTTATACTGTTTAAATGGGGCCGGGAATTAAATACCACCCCCCCCCACCTACCCTCCCTCACCCAGCCCTGCCACCCACCGACCCTCAGCGCCCACCCAGCGTCCCAACCCCCCCCCACCCACCCTTCCTCCCACTTCACACTCCCTCCACCTCCTGCCCACCCTACCTCCCAAACACCCTCCCCCCACCCTCTCACCCACCACTTCAAGGGCTAGGGATCCCACACATCTGCGGGCAAAATCTGGCGGAAGTGATCCGCCACCGAGCAAAAAGCCTGTAAATACCGCATTAAACGAAGGGCCAGGGATTTCACACATCCGTTGGCAAAATCTGGCGGAAGTGAGCAGTCGGTACCTCCGCCAGATTTTGCCAACAGATGTGCGAAATCCCTGGCCCTTTGTTTAATGCGGTATTTACAGGCTTTTTGCTCGGTGGCCGGTGGCGGATCACTTCCGCCAGATTTTGCCCGCAGATGTGTGAGATCCCTTGCCGTTGTTTTAACGCGGTATTTACAGGCTTTCTGCTCGGTCGCGGCTCGCAGGGATCAGGGGGACACCCCTTGCGCCCTGTGGTTTTCTGATCTGAGTTTTCACAAGACCTTAGGGGGACACCACTTGCGATCTATGATTTTGGGATCTGAGTTCTTACACAACCTTCCCTCATCTTCCCTCCACCTCCTGCCCACCCTACCTCCCAAACACCCTCCCACCACCCTCTCACCCACCACTTCAAGGGCTAGGGATCCCACACATCTGCGGGCAAAATCTGGCGGAAGTGATCCGCCACCGAGCAAAGAGCCTGTAAATACCGCATTAAACGAAGGGCCAGGGATTTCACACATCCGTTGGCAAAATCTGGCGGAAGTGAGCAGTCGGTACCTCCGCCAGATTTTGCCAACAGATGTGCGAAATCCCTGGCCCTTTGTTTAATGCGGTATTTACAGGCTTTTTGCTCGGTGGCGGATCACTTCCGCCAGATTTTGCCCGCAGATGTGTGAGATCCCTGGCCGTTTTTTGTAACGCGGTATTTACAGGCTTTCTGCTGGGTCGCGGCTCGCAGGGATGAGGGGGACACCCCTTGCGCTCTGTGGTTTTCTGATCTGAGTTTTCACAAGACCTTAGGGGGACACCACTTGCGATCTATGATTTTGGGATCTGAGTTCTTACACAACCTTCCCTCCACCTCCTGCCCACCCTACCTCCCAAACACCCTCCCACCACCCTCTCACCCACCACTTCAAGTGCTAGGGATCCCACACATCTGCGGGCAAAATCTGGCGGAAGTGATCCGCCACCGAGCAAAAAACCCGTAAATACCGCATTAAACAAAGGGCCAGGGATTTCGCACATCTGTTGGCAAAATCTGGCGGAAGTACCGACTGCTCACTTCCGCCAGATTTTGCCAACAGATGCGTGAAATCCCTGGCCCTTTGTTTAATGCGGTATTTACAAGCTTTTTGCTCGGTGGCGGATCACTTCCGCCAGATTTTGCCCGCAGATGTGTGGGGTCCCTGGCCGTTGTTTTAACGCGGTATTTACAGGCTTTCTGCTCGGTCGCGGCTCGCAGGGATTAGGAGGACACCCTTTGCGATTTGTGATTTTGGAACTTATTTGTTATAACAACCTTTAGGGGGACACCACTTGCGATCTGTGGTTTTCGGGTCTGAGTTGTCACAAAACCTTGGGGAGACACCCGTTGCGATCTGTGATTTCGGGATCTCCGTTCTTACAAAACCTTGGGGGGGACACCCCTTGCGATTTGTGGTGTTGGAATTCATTTGTTATAAAAAGCTTTAGGGAGACACCCCTTGCGATTTATTGTTTTGGAATTTGTTGTTTCAACGAACCCTTAGGGGGACACCCCTTGCGATCTGGGTTTTTGGGATCTGAGTCTGTACAAATCTTGGGGCGACATCCTTGTGATCTGTGATTTTATCTGTGTTTTTTGCAGAACTTCAAGGAAAAAAATTTCTTGCCGACGCAGGGGTAGATGGAGCTCTCTTGTCTTTCGTGAAGTTGAAGGGGCCTGTCTGCTGTGCTGAGATGGACCTCTCTCCCGTCTCACTACATGGGAGGAAGCTCTCAATCATTTCTTGTGGAGGATGAAGTAGGAGACTTTTCTTTTTGGAAGCAAGGGGAGCCCTGGCTTCTCTTGCTAGGAGCGAAGTCTCTTCAATCTTCTTAAGATAAACGCGACTTACCAAGAGGTAAAGGCTCTCTCTGCTCAAATAAAGCTCTCGTCGCTTACCAAGAATAACTTGGAGTGAGCTCTCTTCCTGCTTCACAGCAGGGTAAGGTAGAGGACTTGGGCTTCTCGTCTCGTTTTGAAGGCCACGGGGAGGACCGGCCTTTCTCTTGTCAAGGATTGAAATTTGGAAAAGCTCTATCCTTCCTTCCTGATCGTACGCTCCCTTCCAAGTTTTTATCTCGAGGAGGAGATGTTCAGGAGCTGTCGCTCCTGACGAACAGAGAAAGAAGTTTTCTTCTTATCGCCAGAGAGGCAGTCGGAGCTCCCTTCTTTCTCGTGATGCATTGTTCTTTTGCCACGAACAACCTTTGGGGACTGTTTTCTTGCTTTGGAGCATGAGGTCTTTTCTTTTGAAGGCTGGCGACTGAGGAAGGTATAAGAAATCTCCTCTAGGGAAATCTGCTCTTGCCAAGAATAACTAGGAATGAGGACGCTCTGTCCTCACCTCTTGAGAGTTATTTCTCTTCTATCCCTTGGAGAGGAAGTGGTGGCAATATGGAGAAGTTAGAAGGGTTTCTTTCTTGATTCAGAGGGTGGGGTAGAGGGCTGCTCATGTCTTATTGAAGGCTGAGGGGAGGATCGGACTCTTCTTCTGTCGATTGAGAGAGCTCTGTCCTCATTTCTTGAGAGCTATCTCTGTTCTATCCCTTGAGGAGGAAGAGGGGACGACAAGGAGCTCCTCTCTCTTCTTGTCGACTAAGAGGCAGCCGCAGTTCTTTTTGAAACTGGAGATGCTTTGAGCCCTGTCTTCTTCGACTAGAAGCGAGCTCTCTTCGATTCTCTTCAGAGGAGATGGAGACCTACCAAGAGAGGGAGGAGCTCGCTGCTAGAAATCAGCCGAATGACTTGGAGGGACTCTCTCCGTGTTTTCGTTGAGGGTTGGGGGAATCCCTACCGTTTCTTCTTGAGCGTCAAGAAAATTACAGGATCTCTTTCCACTGCCAAGAGAGAAAGGTGGTTTCTTCTCCTTGTGCGTTGCCCTTTTCCATCTTTTGAAAAGGTAAGGGAAGTAATCAGGATCTCTTTCCACTGCCAAGAGAGAAAGGAGGTTTCTTCTTCTTGTGCGTATGCTGTTCTCCATCTTTTGAAAAGGTAAAAGAAATGCGCAAGATTCAACCCCTATGAAGAGAGAAAGGAGTTATTTTCTTTCCGACCGATGGGTAAACGGAGACCTTTGAATTCTCGTGAACTTGGAGAGGCCTGTCTGCTGGGCTGAGATGAAGCTCTCTTGCGTCTCATTACATGGGAGGAAGCACTCAGTGATTTCTTGTGGAGGATGAGGTAGAAAATCTTTCTTTTTGGAAGCTAGGGGAGCTCTGTCTTTGTTGCTAGGAGCGAGGTCTCTTCAATCTTCTTAAGACGAAAAGGCGACATAACAAGAGGTAAAAAGGCTCTCTGCTAGAAGGATGCTCTCTTCTGTTGCCACGAATATCCTGGAGACTCTCTTCTTGTTTTGGAGCATGAGGTCATTTCCTTTTGAAGGCTGAGGGACGACCAGATGTCTCTGTTTGAAAATTGGGGGAAGCTCCACCCTTTCTTCTTGAGTTGGGGGGAGCTCCACCCTTTCTTCTTGAGTGTATGCTCGCTTCCATTTTTAAAACGGCGACGGAAATAATCAGGATCCCCTCCCCATATCAGGAAAGAAAGGAGATCTCTTCTTGCCGAAGGGTAAACGGTGCCCTCTTCTTTCTCATGAAATTGGAGCGGCCTGTTTGCTTTGTTGAGATGGCGCTTTCTTTTGTCCCATTAGTTTGGAGGAAGCTCTCAGTCTCTTCTTGTCGAGGATGAGGCAGAGGATTTGTCTTTTTGAAAGCTAATTCAGAGCATGGGGTAGAGGGCTGCTTATGTCTTGTTGAAGGATGAGGGGAGGATCAGACTCTTCTTCTGAAGATTGAGCGAGCTCTGTCCTCACTTCTTGAAAGCTATCCCTCTTCTATCCCTTGAAGAGGAAGAGGGGACGACAAGGAGCTCCTCTCTCTTCTTGTCGACTAAGAGGCAGCCGCAGCTCTTTTTGAAACTGGAGATACGTTGAGCCTTGTCTTCTTCGACTAGAAGCGAGCTCCCTTCGATTCTCTTCAGAGGAGATGGAGACCTACCAAGAGAGGGAGGAGCTCGCTGCTAGAAATCAGCTGAATGACTTGGAGGGACTCTCTCCGTGGTTTCGTTGAGGGGTGGGGGCATGTCCGCCCTTTCTTCTTGAGCGTATGCCCTTTTCCATGTTTTGAAAAGGTAAGGGAAGTAATCAGGATCTCTTTCCACTGCCAAGGGAGAAAGGAGGTTTCTTCTTCTTGTGCGTATGCTTTTCTCCATCTTTTGAAAAGGTAAAAGAAATGCGCAAGATCCAACCCCTTATGAAGAGAGAAAGGAGCTATCTTCTTTCCGACCGATGGGTAAACGGAGACCTTTGAATTCTCGTGAACTTGGAGAGGCCTGTCTGCTGGGCTGAGATGAAGCTCTCTTGCGTCTCATTACATGGGAGGAAGCTCTCAGTCATTTCTTGTGGAGGATGAGGTAGAAAATCATTCTTTTTGGAAGCTAGGGGAGCTCTGTCCTTTCTTGCTAGGAGCGAGGTCTCTTCAATCTTCTTAAAACGAAAAGGCGACATACCAAGTGGTAAGAAGGATGCTCTCTTCTGTTGCCACAAATCACCTGGGGACCCCCCTCTTGTTTTGGAGCATGAGGTCTTTTCATTTTAAATGCTGAGGGATGACCAGATGTCTCTACTTGAAAATTGGGGGAGCTTCACCCTTTCTTCTTGAGCGTCCTCCCCTTTTCAAGAAAGAAAGGAGGCCTGGGCTGGGCCGGGCTGGGTTGCGGCTTGGGCTGGGACTGGGCTGGGCGCGCTGGCTTACTCCAGCTCGCCGGTACCAGTCAGCCTGCCTTCCTGGGAGAGTCTGTGATTACTCCAGAACCCGAGTGTGCCTGCCTTCCTGGGAGAGTCTATGACTACTCCAAAACCCGAGTGTCCGCTTCCAAATAAACCCTATTTAAGACCGGCCACCCCCCCCCCCCCCCCCACCCCCCACCCCCCCCACCCCCCCCCCCCCCCACCCCCCCCCCCCCCCCCCCACCCCCCCCCCCCTCCCCCGGCGAGACCCCAGAAATCCCTTGAAGGGGATGACTACGTGCCTGCCCCTGCCCAAACCCGATCTGTCTTCGTCCAGCCTCATTCCCGACAATCGTCTTCTCGCAGCTCACAAGATCTGCGAGAGGTTTAGGGGGGGCAGTTGACATGGAAGGATAACTAAAGCAGGAGACACAGATGGAATGATATAACAAGGATCACAGGGCATTAGTCCAATCAGCCCTAAGGCGGCATCTGGCAACATTCCGAAGTGGATTCCGCGATCCATGTAGGGTCTTATTCAGAAGTTCGGGAGATATCCTATCCCCTAATTTCACAACCAAACGGCCCGCCTCGCGGAGCCGCGCCGCTGCTCGCCGCGTCTAAACCCCGATACAGGCATCGGGCAGGACTCATCCGACAAAGAAGCACACCCAACAAAAGCAGAAACGCAACACCGACCCTTCTAGCTACGCCAGATGCCGCCGATTAATTATCTGCACCATCACGGGCTCGATGAGCCGACCTGGACATTGACTCGCGACAAGCAATCTCTTCCTGTCGAAATTTCCTCGTCTTCATCCCAGTTCACAGCCTCACATGAGACCGTGTGACCAGTGACCGCATGCGGCCAAGCTGCTCACATAGTGACTTTGCTGGAGGTTCCTGGAACTGGTCGGCACATCGACCGCTTCCTTCACGGCAAGCACCACGGCGGCTTTGACTGCCCGAACGCAGCTATCATCCCAAAGACCAGCCGCCAGCAAACAACAATTGGCAACCGACCTCTTACGTTGCCGTGTGCCTGGTCCTGGACGAACCTTGACTCTGGCTGGATACTTCCGTGATCCGAGCTCTTGTCACGGCCGCTCCACTGATTGCCAATGTCCACAAGCTGCTTGCCACTTTCGAGGACGAGCCCGTGGTTCACGTTCTCTATTGTACACCGAACCGAAGCCTAGAAGATCACAAGAACTGCAGCAAACACACTATACTCAAAGTGGCGCAGCGCTAGCCGTGAATACAAGTGTAAGGTTCGGGGAGTACCCTACCGGGTCGCGCCGAACGACTTCTGTGTTCCACTCGAAGCGCACTCCGAACACGCAGCGCCTACGTAGCAGGTGTCGTTAAATCTCCAATCCAAAAGCGAACGCTGAATGCCTGCCAGGAGCAGATCCCGAATCCCGACAGAGACCGCCCGCCCAAAATGATCAAGCAGAATCAATGCAATGCGTCCGAAGCGCAGAAACACCAACTGGATCTCTTCGCGAACAGTGCATAAGAATAACCGACAGGACCACACTCAAAGCCCGCTCCGAACGTTCATAGCAACAGCTATCGGGCGGAGTCAAATATCCATTCCAAGTTCCTCGAAGAAGCCAAACCAAAGGCGAACACTGAATGCCTGCCAGGACCGGATTCCCAATCCCGACAGAAACGACCCACCCAAAATGATCAGGCAGAATCTAGGCAATGAGTGCGAAACGAAGAAGCGCAACCTCGAATCGGCAAGAGCCGAAGGCCCGGATGAAGCCCTCCTGGAACCCTACTTGAAGCCTTTAATATGCCCTGCACGCACAACGAAGCCAAAGTTCATACCTTCCAAGCAACTGCCCCGACCTGCTGGGAAACGCAGATGGCATACCAGACAAACACCTGTGAGTGTGCCGGGAGCAGCCCAGCCAAATGCAATGCGCTTGCTAGCTGCATACGATGCAAACAACGGGGTCTGCAGACTGAAAGTCGAGGCCCTGGATCACTTGCCCAAGACGAAAAAACCAAAGCTCCCGCAGGAACTGTGTCTGCCCGAAATGAACACCGCGAATACAACGAAGCCTCGCCGAAGACTGCAAGCCTCGAAAGTGATTCCACCAAGAAGCGTTTGCCGAAGAGGAGAAAGGACGTCGGACCCTGAAAGCCAGCATGAGACGACCAAAACCCCGAGTATCTAACACCGCGATCTTGCAATGTCAGAGCAGGTAAAACCCGAATCAAAAGTGCAATCCATACAGTAACGATCAGCAAATGAAATCGCAGTCAATGGAGTAGGTCCGTGAAGTCTCATGACGCAATGTCCTTGTTCAATAACGCGTCGGTCCAAAGGCAGTTTGTCAGAACTCATACCAATGTTCCTGATGACACGCAACGCGCCTCGCAATACGTGCGTGCAAGAATAAATGTAAGATCAGTCGACATCGAACAGCCGCAATCGAACAATTACATGAGCACAATGCTCCAAGGAATGCGCGCGAAAATTCATGAACTGTCACTCCAATCATTACAATCTCGGTCCCTCGGCTGGAGATGGTGACGCATGTGCACAATCCGTGGCAGCGCTCCTGGTACATGCACGTCTCTTAGTAGTTCTTGAACAATTTTCAAGCAGACGTTCAAAGCAGCATAATTCGTCAAAAGTCGTGACAACAGATCGCAACGCACGTGCTCAATGCAAGCTCGCCTTCTTTGCACAGTTAGTGTTATCGCCACCACCGGGCCCAAATCGGCCGATACGTACAACGCAATGTATTAGGATGCACTCTATTACAATGAGTCGTGGAAGCAAGTCGCATATCGGGGGCAGAGGTAAGGAAACTAAGCAGACATCTGCACGTTGCAATTATTCCGTGGCTTACTGGTCCTACAAGAGCTTCGGGACTAGCAGTACCGCTTGCTTTCAATCTCGCATCTTGCGAGTTCTGCCTCCTTCCAGAACGAAACCTGAAGCAAGGACACAAACTGAAGTCCTTACGTCCCTTCCCAAACGCCAGCTGCAAAGAAACCCACAGGGGCGGCTTCGGGATGGGGGTAAGAAGATTCCGAAACTGCCAGCACCACCTCCCGCATCGGCCGTCCCTGCCTCGACGAATCGAGCACTGGCCCAGGGCTCGTCGTGCCCAGGAAAGCCTTTCCAACACAGGTGAATCACGACGAGGAAACCGCGAGAAGTGGTTCACAGCGATTTTGCGTCGCACAACGGCCTCCCTTGAAAATCGACGTGACAGTCCTGAGCCGCACATCCGAAACTGCGGTCGATCCAAGACAGAGAAGTAGCCGCAGCCTCGCACTTTGGCAAGACGGCGTCCATGCGGTGCTGCGGCCATGTCTCGTTCAGACAGGCATCTCCATGCGGATGGCACAGTATCTGGATCCGAGGGCGCAAGCTCGATAGATCGTCACGTGTCGTCCACTGAAATAACGCTGTTTGGCGAGACTCCGGAAGTCCACTGAAGGAGGTGACTACGGGCCTCCGCGACGACGGCCTCCACTTGCTGTTCCAAAAAAGGCAGGAGCCCTTCCAAGAGTTGTTGAGCACGCAGCACGGCATTTGGCGTGTGCTCTGTCTCAGTCGCGTTTCTCTTCGCTTGCCGTGGAACCGTCTCTTCGAAGAGCTGTGCCTGCCCCGCCTGACAAGCTTCCTCGGGCAGACTAGGCTGCCGCGGGTTGGACACCTCCGATGGCTCGGGAAGACATGGAGGCAAAGGCGGCAGCGGCAGTCTCGAGCCCGACTCGGCCACCGACTTCTCGTATTGTGCAACCAACGCCGTGTCTGTGCTGTTGTGCCCAGAACTCGAGGCACGACGCCGCTTGCAACTTTTCCGTCGATCGCCGCTGCAGTGCTCGCCCTCTTGTATCCAGCGCAGCAGTAAGTCCAAATAACCACAGCCTCGATGGACGGCGAGCCGTCCGGCGTGGATGCTCTGAGTAAAATTGCAGAGGGAATCTTCGCAAAGAGCTAAATGAGCATCGTCCATTGCAGCCAGCGCATGGGCGACGCATGCCGCGCTTTCTTCCATCACCGGCGTTATCGAGGGCACGTGCTTCCAGCGGCGCAAAAAAGCTCTGGCTTCTCGCAAAAGCTTGTCCGCGCGACATATCTCGGCGAACAGCACATCCAAGCTCAGTCGCTCGTGATGCTCGACGAGACAGTTCAACACTTCTCGAACTTCCCCCAGAAAGTTGCGCTCATAAACTCCGCCCGGCTCCTGAGAGGCCGTGATAGGATTGCTTTCATGATTCGATGCCAGGCTGCCCTTGAGCTTGTTGTGAAAGAAGCAAGCCCTGTAAACGAGATCGGTAAGCTCTTCGTTTGACTGGACAAGAGACTGTTGCAGCAGAGCAGACAAGGTTCTCTGCAGCAGCTCGACGTTTTGCAATGGCCGGCCTCCTTCGCAAGGAAGCAGCAATGCCCGATCTCCGCCACCCAGAGAAGTCGTCTCGGCAGCCTCCATCGCTGGGAGTTCCACGGCCCAGCAGCACCCCGAGCTTTCGCAAGACAGCGTCCAGTCGGCGATGCCGCGGAGACCAGCAAAAGGGAAATGCAAATCGAGCCCAGGCTAGGTAACGAAAACAGCAGAATTGGAAGCAACCTCGGAGCGGAGAACATCGGCAAGCCAACCGACTTCAATGCCCCCCCCCCTTCAGAGCGATTCTCTTGCTGAGGACAAGACCGATAGACCTCGCGGTGCGAGTCGAGACAGCCTAAGCAGCAACAGCAGCCATGCCAAGCCCTGCAAACCACGATCTGAATCTGGACCCGGACCCCGATGAGAGCAAAGTTCGGCAAGTGCGTTGTAGCATTTGAAGTGAAAGAAATCATTTTGTTTTGGCACAAGCGCAAGCACCACCGCAAAAGATCAGCGCCTCGGGAATGAATGGCCCCAGCCCCGCACTTTCGCAAGACAGCGTCCATGCGATGCCGCGGCCACCCTACGCGAAGCTCAGCGAGCGTTCCTCCACGGCCGCCACATCCAAGTACTGCCTCGTCCAAGCCGCTGGCTAAGCCACGTGGTGGCCGAAGCCCCGCACTTTCGCAAGACAGCGTCCATGCGGTTCCGCGGCCAGCCTACATCTGCGAGGCAGCGGCAACACTTTCCTGCGCAAACGTTGCTCGATGCAAACGCACGTAGGCACTCAGATAGCGCATGTGCGTAAATGCAAGGGACGTCGCTTGTGCAGCCACGGCTTGGATTTCCTCGTCCGACATCCAAAAACCCCACCACTCCAAGCAATGGCTCCAATGCTCCGTCTTCTTGTGAGGCGAGATGTTATCGTAAGAGCACGCTCTGACCCTCAGGAAAGCAACAAGGCCCCTGGCCACATTGTGCAGCTCGGCCGGCACAAAGCCAAAGTCCTGCTCCTCTGCAGCAGCTGTCGGCTGTACAAAGCACTTCTCCTCGATGAAGTCCTCCAGCTGGAGAACCATGCCATGCTGGGCAAACTTGAACATGCCTCCATCGGTTTTGCTGGATTGCTTTCGCGGCTTCGTTGGAGCATGCCGCTCCCTGCATCCGGCCGGTCGCTGCCCTGTTTCGTTGCAGCGCTCCAGCGGCAGAAGTTGGTGCAGGTTCCGCAGCAATGCCTTCCGCAGATCAAACCAATGCAGAAGACACACGAGCGAGGAAAACAAAACGAACAAAGTAATGTACAGCTTCGAACACTTTCATACTTAGCAAAGCGACCGTCAATGGCTTGTGCCGGTAGCTGGGAATGTCTCGCATCCTCTTGTTCGGTTGCTGGTCGCCATAAGTGATCCCTTCGGCTTCGCGCTCTTCTCGCGGGGCTTTTCGTCCAGTTTAGTCGTCTTTCGATTGACCCGTCCATGTGTGTCTAGATCATGGATAGGCTTGTTGTAAAAGCCCCTCTGGTCAGCGACGACGGTCACGTCATTCATCGCCTTCTCCAGGGTTTCCAACGTCAACTTAGGTGCCTCTGCACGCTTTTGAGTCTTGCCAACCACAATCTCGTGCCAGTCCTGCAAAGACTTGGGCCAGCTGTCCCGATTCATTTGATCCCAGTAGACCCGCGCGAGGGAAGCGTTGACATGCATGCCCCGACGCACTCTGTGACGCTCCGCATATTTGTCGGTGGGCGTCCATGCGGTACTGCAGACAAGCTCAACCCGAAGAAGCCCGTGCTTGCGCTCGCCCTCCTTAAGCATGTGAGAGACATGCCGTGGTGTCGCCGCCAAAACGTGCGCTTGCACGTGTTGAACCGATTCAATCACCTCGACGTCCTTCTCCTTCACGGTGCACAAGAGCTCTATCGCAGTATCGCCTTCTTCCTTGGGCAGCATCTGGAACATCACCAGTGCACTGCGACCAAGCAACCCCACGCACACGGTGGGTCCCCATGAGCTTAATTCTCGCGATGCATCCATGCGTTGCCTGAGCTCAGCGGCCAGCAAGACACCGCACCTTTGAGTTGCCGAGGTCCGGACATCTTGGCACACTCCGACTCTTCAGTAGGCGGTTCATTCCTGACCGTCGGATATGTTAGCCGTCGACGAGACAGCGCCAGTGCCACGACCCGAGGCCCGCCTCGTGACTCGAGAACCGGACTTCTCGGCAGGCTCCGACTCTTCCCGCGGCGACTCTTTCCACGTCTCC
>CAJNDT010003999.1:0-19033 GCA_905221615.1 Symbiodinium sp. CCMP2592
CCCGCCCCGAGCACCCCAGCCAGCACACACTCTGCGAGCACTGCGAAGTGCCCCTCTGCAGCGAGTGCGAGGAGGAGCTACGAAAAGGCCGGCTGCCGCCCCTCAGCCTGTGCAACGACATGTGGACCGGATACTCGCCAGCACGCCTACACGAAGAAAAGGTCACCGGCATGGAGATGATCTGTGCGAGCCCCTGCGTCACCACGCTGGTCTGCATGGCCATGGAAGCACGGCACCGCAGCGAGGGAACCACCCTCGACGAACAAGCCCAGCACGCGAACCACCGCCTCGGAGCCCGAGGAAACGCCCTCACATTCCCGCTGCCGTGGGAGGACGTGCTGCGCAACCTCCAAGCGCACGAGGAAGCAGTGGCGGAAACGCAGCGAGCAGCAGCGGCAAACGAAGAGCCGCCGCCGCCGAACATACCACGCGCAGGAGCGGCACGCGGCGACGTGGTGAGGGTCCTCCTGAAGACCAACAAGACAGGCAAGACCAGCGAGTCGGAAATCAAAACCCTGCTCCACCAAGCAACGGTGCGAAGAGAAGTGGTCGTCAACCTCATCCTGGACCTGCAACGCCTGGGCCACCCCGCCTTTCGGCACCTGCGACAAGAAGCCGTGCGCGAGGCCGCAGCACAACTGCCGGAAAGCGGCGTGCCCCCGGAGGTGCTAAAGGTCATCCACGGCATGAGAGAAGAGGACGAGACGAGCCAGAAACTGCACCCGCAGAAAGCAGCAGCGCCAACGGACGCCCCGGCTGAAGACGTACAGCAAGCCGGCGCCATCTTCGCCAATCAGCGCGCCCGCGCGGTCCTTCCGGAAGGCTGCAACCAAGACAGAGAGGACCAAACCTCCGTGGCCACGGCCGCCCTCAACGACCTCGAGGCCCAACTCCGAAGCAAGCAGCAGACCGAAAAGATCCTGGAAACCTACGAGGTGCGAACAAGCAACATACTCGTGGACCAGTTCCAGCCGCTCTACTTCGCTACGGCCTTCATCTTCTGCTTCGCCCACGGCACCGCTTGTCCCGACGTCAAGAACAACCAGCAGGGGGCCCGCAACAACCGGCAGCAACGGCGGAGGAGCAGGAACCCCGACGCCCCCGAGGTGGAAATCCACGCATGGGCGGCGGCCATGCCGCGTCGAGCCGAGACCCAATTCCGACGCGACTGGACCTTCGGCTTCACCCTCTGGAACTACCTCTTCAGGACCATGGTGAACCTCCAACAAAACACCTTCATCTACATCGTCCCCGACGACCACAACGGACGCAGAGCACTCACCAGCCAAGAGATCCTGGAAGGCGGCAAAGAAATCCAAAAAAAACTACTCAAAGGGCATTACCTCGACGTCAACGGCCAGACGAAGGCCGTCAACGGGGATCTGAGCAAGGTGCGCTTCGCCACCGGGCTGGGGACAGCAGCCTTGAAGGCGCGCAGAACCAACAAAAAAAAAGCCCCCGACGCCACGGAACAGAAACTACTACGACCGGAAAACACAAGCTTACATACGTAGACTCGCAACCCCCCCCCCCCCCTGCCTGCAACGACACGACGAAAGAAAGCCAAAGAGCCACAGGTCCTGGACAACACGGCGGCGCGCAGCAAGAACACCCCCGGCACCCACGAGGTGCGCACGACCATGCGCCACCAAACCCACGCCCATCGAGTCTGCCACGGCACCCCGCTCTTCGTGACCTTCTCCCCGTCCGAACGAGACAACACAGTGATGCTGCGCCTGGCCCGCGCCCGGCAATCCGACCCCAGCCTCGGGCAAGAGACCGAGACCAATCGCGCCGCGCAGATCCGAAGCAAGCCCGAACTGGACGTGGAGTTCTACAAGCTGAACCCGGAAGCACTCGCCGCGGAGCTGCCGCCCTACGACGAACGAAGAGCCATTCTGACCAAAGATCCCGTGGCCTGCGCGGACGGCTTCCGCATCCTGGTACAGCTCGCGCTCCGGCACCTCTTCGGCGTCCGCTACTGCCCAAAATGCCCCGACTGCTCGAATTCCGACAGACCCTGCACGGATGCGTTCGGCAGCAACGCTATGGCGTGCGGAGGCATCCTCGGCCGACTCGACGCCGCCTACGGCTCCATCGAATGCCAGAAGTCCGGGGTGCTGCACATCCACTTCCAGGCCTGCTCCTCGAACAACACCTACTATAGACAGAAAACCACCAACCCACTACAAGCATGCTTGCCCGCACCACACGAGAAAACCGCCAGACACCACACCCCACCCAAACACAAGAAGAACGACACAAGCCGAAGCCTCGACCGCATGCTCGCCTCGCCCGCAGCTCTTCCTCCAGTGCTTCCACCAGTTCAAATCCCTCTCGGAGTTTCACGCGCTGAACCCGGAGCACAAGATGGACCTCTTCCAGAAATACTGCACCTACACCGCTCACGTCAGCCGCACCGTCTACCAGGATCCAGAATAATGGGAGAAGAAGCGCCAAGAAACGGAAGAAAAGTGGCCCGCCTACCGCGACTCCCTGCTGGCCCTAAGCCGCCCCAACTATCAGAGGGCCGACGCATCCATGGACGATCCAACCTGGCGGCGGCACTTCCTGGACGAGGACGTGGAGGCCCTGCAGCAGCTGAAACAGCACCACGTACACCTTCCCAAGAAAGCCGGCGGCCCGCGCCTGCCGCTGGATCACTGCCGCGACAAAAAAGACCCCACCAAGTGCAAGTCGGGCTTCCCGCGCGCGATGCAGCTCACCGACACGACGACGCTGGTATGTCAAGGCCTTGCAGAAGAGATGGGCATGGCCACAAAGGGCAAGCGCAGCGCCCTCGGCCGGCTGTGGGGGCCGTGCAACGACCCGAACCTCAACGGCAACCATCCAGCCCTGCTGGCCGCCCTCCGCTGCCACGGAGACGTCCAGGTGCCCTATCGCTTCCCGATCACCGAAGACCTCCACGCAGCGTCTGGACGCTGCGGCAAAGACTGCCCCGCCCAGGCCAACCGGCACGAAATGATCCAGCAAGCCCAAGTGAACCAGGCCGCGCAGGCGGGCTACGCCTGCGACTACAGCAACAAGCGGAACCCCATCGCCGTCAACGAGGTCCAGGAGTGGAAGAAGAGCCAGAACGACCTGCAGGCGGAGCTTCAGAACAACCCCTCCAGCGGCTACGTCGGCGCCCGCGTCTCGAAGCGCCGCATGACCGACGCCTTCGCCCGCGGCGTCGTCCGCGGCTCCGTGGAATGCGCGAACCTCATCGACAACGCCGGCCACAACGACCCCACCGCGGCGGAAACCATCAAGACCGCCCAGGTCGTGGAGATGTCCCTCAAAACCGGCATGGAGCTCTTGCGAAGAGCCATGGAGAACCGACCCTGGCAAGAACGAGATCAACTGCAAAGCGACCTCCACAGGAATTCAAACGCGCAGGGAAAAAGAAAGATCATCGCCCGCCCGCAACTGTGGACCGTCTACGGGAACCGTGGAAGCGACCCACGCGTCCGACCCCTCTCAGCCTTCGAGTTTGCGCGCTACTACCAAATCCAGCTTGCGCGCCACCCGTGGACGGTGGAAAGACAGGAGCGCGCCACGGACGCCCTGGCTCGCGGAACGACGGACGTCCCCTTCCATGCCCTGCTGACGGAAAACGGCACCACAAAGCTGAGCGAAAAAAGGGGCAAGAACGCACTGGAAAGCGGCGACGACTACCTGATCCGGGAGGAAGGCGGTGAATACTGGATGCCGATGGGAAAGGGCAACTCCGCTCAGAGGTATCGCCACGACTGGATCATCACCCCACGCAAACGACCCCATGTGCCGGTGCTTTACGGCGCGCTCGGCAGCAACGGCGAGGAGGAGCACATCGTGAAGATTCTGCTCCTCTTCTGCCCATGGACCAGCACCCCCGAGGACGCCACGGAGGAAGTTCCCTACATCGCGCAGCTCCGGACGCCCGACATGGACACCTGGCGCCAAGCCCTGCGCTCCGCCTGGAGGCACGCCGACGGCTTCCCCACCGAGGAGCTGAAGCGCTACGTCCTGAACTACGCCTTCGTGTACTGCCTGCCCCGCTCCCTGCAGCCCGACCACGACCTGGCCGCGAACAGCGACAACTAGGACCTGAAGGACGAGGTCTGCCACTTCGAGGACGACGAGATCGAGCAGGCCACAAAGACGCGGGTGCGAGGGGCCGGCAAAGAATCGCCGGCAGACGCAGAAGAAGAGGATCCGGCCGACGAAGGGGAGCCGCCCGCCACCAGCACCCAGCACGACCTCACGATCCAAATGATGAGCCTCTCCCGAAACGTCTGGCTGGGCGACGCTTCCAAAGCCAGCGAAGTGCCTCGAGAAGTGGCCCAGCAACTCTTCCAAAAAGCAAGCGAGAGCAAAGGCGTCACCGATGCGCAGCAGATGCTGGACGCCGCCAGGGCTTCCCGCAACAAGAGGGCGCCGGAAGCGGATGCGGAAGGCTCGGCCCTGGACGGCGCCCGCCGCAAAGGCACCGCCAGACATCACCGGGCCGTCAGCAACACGCAGCTGCGAGCCTGGCTGGAAAGCGCAGAGGTGCGGAACGACCTCAACGAGGAGCAGCACGAGTTCCTGAAGCTAGTGGTGGAGCGCGTGCTCGTCGAATACAAGCCCGAGCCGGCTCAAGACACCGTCCGCAACAGCGAAGAACCGATGATCTGGCTGCTGCACGGCCGGCCCGGAACGGGCAAGACCCACGTGCTCAAGCACGTACGAAAACTCTTCGAGCACTACCTGGGCTACGTGCAGGGCATCGACTTTCAGTTCGCCGCCTTCCAAGCCACCAACGCGGCCCAGATACAGGGGGAAACGCTGCACGCGGCCTGCGGCCTCAGCAAAGAGCGAGACTGCCTGGAGACGGCAGGCAAACCAGACACGGCCAAGCGAATAGCCAACTGGCGCTGGCTCATCGCCGACGAGGTGGGCATGATCAGTGCCCGACTCCTGGGGCAAGTGGAAATGCGCACGCGATGCACGGTGCCCAAGTCCGGGCCATGGAAGAACGACGCCACCGGCAACATCAGACCCTTCGCCGGGCTCAACGTGATCTTCAGCGGCGACTTCCGGCAACTCCCGCCGCCCGAAGGAGGCCTCCTAGCGGACCTGCCTGCCAAGCTGCAAGCTCCCGGCAAAGCCGCCACAGGGGCCCCGCAGCGCGACCCACTCGTGGACCTCGGACAGAGCCTCTTCTGGGAGGGTGCCGTGCAAGGCGTCACGGAACTGATCGAGCGAATGAGATGCAAAGACGACTGGGGGAACCAGGCGACAACGCAGCTAACACACAGCACTTAAAAGAACAAACAAAAGCAACAAAGACAAGAGGAATGCAACGAAGCACCCCCCTGCGCAGGTCGTGGACGAACTCCGAGAAGCAAGGCTTTCCGAAGATAACTGGAAATACCTGCACGGCCTGCCCGTAGAAGGCTGCACCCTCTCGGCAGAAGAGCGCAGATCCCGAAAGCGCGTGGTGGACGGACCCCAAGACCCACGACTCCGCTAGCCAAAGTTCGTGGAAGCGACGGTGGTCGTAGCAAACAACGACGCCAAGTACCAGATCAACAAAGACCGCGCGAAAGCTTACGCCCAGGACGCGGCGCCCCCTTTGGTCTGGTCAGTGGCAAAGGACAGAGCGGGCGTGGAAGCCCTGCAGACCCAAGCCTGCGACAAGGCGGCAAAAATCCGCTGGCTGCAGTACCACGACATGGACACGGAGGGGCTCTGCGGCATGCTCCCCCTGGCCATCGGCATGCCGGTAGCACTGACGCACCACGTGGACCGCTCGAAGAAGTTTCTGCTAAAATGCCGCCTGGGACACGTGCACTCCTGGGAATGGCAGGAGAACGAGCAGCAACCGAACATAGTGCAACCGGGTCGCAAGAGGCCGCGACACAGGACCAACCGCACAACCAACCCTGCTGCTCCAAACGCAAGCCAAAAGGCCGACAGCCACTCAAACAGAACTACCAAAAAAGCAACGCAGGAACGACGCAGATACCACAGAACGGCCAACGCCAACAGAGCACCCGAGGCCCGAGCCAAGCACATCAAAACAGCGGGACAACCCCTAAGGCCGCCGGCCGTCACGTCCAGTGCCGCGGAACTGAGGTACGTAAAATTCGAAGACGCGGACTGGAAGCTCGACGGTACAAGCGAACCCGGACTGTACCCGGTGGTGCCGACGACGCGCATGTGGAAACTCGACAAGGGCCGAAACCACGCTGCCGTGCTGAAGATCAACCGCACGCAGATCCCGCTCATCCCCGCCTTCGCTATCACGGCCCATGCCAGTCAAGGCAAGACGCTGCCACCCGGCCGCAAACCAATGGCTACGCGCAATGAGTGCAAAACTAACGCACCACAAACACGCACGTCCCTGCAGACGAGATCCACAAGCAAGCCCAATGCGCACGAAATCGACCCCGCAAACAAGCAAGGCCACTCGAAACTAATGACTTGCAGACAACAAGGCAAAAAGGCTCGCAACGCCCGACTCAGGAAAGCCGTCATGCTGGACCTGAACGTGGACTCCAAAATCCACGCCGCCTACGGCACCGTGGTAGCCAGCCGCGTCCGAAACAGAACGGACGTGCTGATCCTGCGACGCTTCCCGCTCTGGCTCTTCCAGCGCGGCGCCACGGAAGGACCCTCGCTGCTGCTGCGAAAGCTCAAAGGGGAAAAGATCGACTGGCAAGCCATGCACGATGCCCGCTGGCCGAAGTCCCGCTGCCAAAAATGCGAAGAGCTCAAAAGCTGGGACCTCTTCTCCCACGCGCAGTGGGAACTGGTGCGGGCAAACCGCGGCGGGCAATGCCTACAATGCCAGCGCGGAGCGATCAACATGAAGAAGGGACCGCTCAAGCGCAACGTCAGCACCCAAGCGAGCCTGGCAAAGAGCGTCAAGTGCAACCAGTGCCACATCACAAAAGTCGAAGAAGCTTTCCCGAAGGCCCAACTGGCACAAACGCATGCCGACACCAAGCGCCAGTGCTCCGAGTGCCGCCTCAACACGCCCCAGATGCTCTGCACGCTCTGCGGCAAGCACAAGTCGAACAAAGACTTCTCGCCCGCGATGCTAACCATGCCAGACGCTTGCCTCGTGTGCACGGACTGTCGGCAGCAGCTTCCGGAAATCGCGCGCGCCCGCACAGGCTGGTTCCAGTGCAGGACATGCAAAGAAAGCTTTCCCAACGACGCTGCGGGCGACGAGCAAACGAGATACTGCCTCAACTGTGCCAGAAGGCACGAAAGGCAGCCAGGATGGCGCACGTGCTGCAACAGGAAGTGCGGCACACGCTTCCAAGCAGCGACAAGAGGACCCTGTCCAGAGTGCGGCGGCCGGAAGCGGCCAAAGACAGCCGACATCAAATGAGAAAGCCCGGGAGACAACCCCCGGGCAGCGGAAAACCCACCCGCTCCACATTGCTCGTACAGAGAAAGCGCGGAGTCGCTGCCAGCCGGACGAGCGCGAAAAAGAAAACGATTGCGAGAGCTGCAGAGACGAACTGCATGCAACGCCAAGCCGCAGAAAACATCGCCGTGCTACTGAAAGCAGACAGACAGCACACGACTCGACTGCATACATCCGCAGCCCGTCTGCTCACAGGATATCCGCCTCCCACCACCCCCCCCCCCCAAAAAAAAAAAGAAAACACCTCAACCAAAACAAACACCAGTCAATGGATACTCAACAGCATCCAACAACCAACAATCCATCAACAAGACAAAAAAAACCCATCCCTTGACAACAAAACAACCAAAGTACAGGTGTCCAGCCGAGCCACAGCCTCCAAGCTTGACGCCGCGCTGGTGCAGCTCGACTCAACCAAGCGATCGTAACTACCCTCCCCAAACCCGTCTCAGGGCTGCGACAAACAACAAATTGAGACACGAAACCAACAACACCCAAACACCCACCACTCAACACGCACCACCCACCACCCACCACCCGCCCCCCACCACCCACCGCCCACTACCCACTACCCACCACGCACCACCAACCACACACCTCCCACCGCCCACCGCCCACCACCCACCACCACCCAGCACCCGCCAGCCACCTCCCACCACTCACCGCCCACCGCCCACCACCCACCACCCACCACCCACCACCCACCACCGCCCCCCCCCCCACACACCACGCCCACCACCCACACCTCCCCACTAACCACCACGCACCACCAACCACACGCCACCCGCCGGCCACCACCCGCCACCACCCACCGCTCACCACCCACCACCCACCGCCCACCGCCCACCGCCCACCGCCCACCGCCCACCGCCCACCACCCACCACCCGCCATCCACCACCCACCACCCACCGCCCACCGCCCACCGCCCACCAGCCAGACCCCCCCCCCCACCCACACACCACCCACCACCCACCACCCACCACCTACCGCCATCCAGCACCCGCCAGCCACCACCCACCACCCACCACCCACAACACCACCCACCACCCCGCCAGCCACCACCCACCACCCACCACCCACCACCCACTACCCACCACCCACCATCCACCACCCGCCACCCACCATCTACCGCCCACCACCCACGCCCACCGCCCCCCCACCAACCACCGCGCACCACCAACCACACACCTCCCACCGCCCACCGCCCACCGCCCACCGCCCACCACCCACCACCACCCAGCACCCGTCAGCCACCTCCCACCACTCACCGCCCACCCGTCTCAGGGCTGCGACAAACAACAAATTAAGACGCGAAACCAAGAACACCCAACACGCACCACCCACCACTCAACACGCACCGCCCACCACCCAACACCCACCACCCACCACCCAACACCCACCCCCTACTACCCACCGCCCACTACCCACCACCCACCACGCACCACCAACCACCCCCCCCAACCGCCCACCGCCCACCACCCACCACCACCCACCACCACCCAGCACCCGCCAGCCACCTTCCACCACTCACCGCCCACCGCCCACCACCCACCACCCACCACCACACGCCCACCACCCGCACCTCCCCACTAACCACCACGTACCACCAACCACACGCCACCCACCGGCTAGCACCCGCGACTACCCAGCACCCCGCCAGCCACCACCCACCACCCACTACCCACCACCGCCCACCGCCCACCGCCCACCGCCCACCGCCCACCGGACCACCGCCGCACACCACCAACCACACACCACCCACCGCCCACAGCCCACCGCCCACCACCCACCACCCACCACCCACCACCCACGACCCACCACCAACCACCCACCACCCACCACCCAGCACCCACCACCAAGCACGGACCACCCACCACCAATCAACCCGCAACCCAACACCCACCCCGGCCACCCACCCATCGCGATGGCTACGTTTACGTTTCGAGTTTCTGGGTTTAGGCAACACCCCCCTATGAAAGAAGTGCACCCTCAAGTTGACCAGGGCGACTGCTACGCTGTCGAACCCTCGGCCCCGAAACCCTAAACTTAAAGCCTACATAGCACCCTAAACCCTAAACCCTAGCACCCAAACCCTAAACCCTCGGCCCCGAAACCCTAAACCCAGGCCCCAAACCCTCAACCACCCAAACCTTAAACCCTCGGCCCCGAAACCCTAAACCCAAGGCCCCAAACCCTCACCCCTAGGGCCCTAAACCCAAAACCCTCGGCCCCGGAACTTTAAACCCAAGGCCCCAAACCCTAAGGCCCCAAACCCTAAACCCTCGGCCCCGAAACCCTACACCCCAGGCCTAGCACCCAAACCCTAAACCCTCGGCCCCGAAACCTTAAACCCAAGGCCCCGAAACCTTAAACCCAAGGCCTCAAAGTAAACCCTAAACCCTAGCACCCTAAATCCTAAACCCTCGGCCCCGAAACCCTAAACCCAAGGCCCCAAACCCTCAACCCTAGGGCCTTAAACCCTCAACCCTAGGGCCCTAAACCCTAAACCCTCTCCCAAAGGCCCCAAACCTCCAACACTAGGGCTCTAACCCTAAAAAAAAAAAAACCCTACACCCTTAAAGCCTAAACCCTAGGGCCCTAAACCCTAAACCCTAGCACCCAAACCCTAAACCCTCGGCCCCGAAACCCTAAACCCAGGCCCCAAACCCTCAACCACCCAAACCTTAAACCCTCGGCCCCGAAACCCTAAACCCACACCCCTAGGGCCCTGAACCCTAAACCCAAGGCCCCGAAACCCTAAACCCAAGGCCCCAAACCCTAAGGCCCCAAACCCTAAACCCTCGGCCCCGAAACCCTACACCCCAGGCCTAGCACCCAAACCCTAAACCGTCGGCCCCGGAACCCTAAACCCAAGGCCCCGAAACCTTAAACCCAAGGCCTCAAAGTAAACCCTAAACCCTAGCACCCTAAATCCTAAACCCTCGGCCCCGAAACCCTAAACCCAAGGCCCCAAACCCTCAACCCTAGGGCCAAAAACCCTCAACCCTAGGGCCCTAAACCCTAAACCCTAGCACCCAAACCTTAAACCCTCGGCCCCGAAACCCTAAACCCAAGGCACCGAAACCCTAAACCCAAGGCCCCGAAACCCTCACCTTTGGCCCTACAACCCTAACCCTGTGCCCTACAAACCCAGGGCCCCTAGAACCCCAAACCTTAAAACCCTCGGCGCCGAAACCTAAAACCCAAGGCCCCAACCCTCAACCCTAGGGCCCTAAAACCCGAAACCCTCAACCCAAGGCCCCAAAACCCTAAACACCTACATCCTAAACCCTCGGCCCCCGAACCCTAACCCCATGCCCCAAAACCTTCAACCCAGGGCCTAAAACACCCTCACCCTAGGGCCCTTAAAACCCTAAACCCTAGCCCCACACCCTAAACCCGCGGCCCCGAAACCCTAAACCCAAGGCCCCGAAACCCTAAACCCAAGGCCCCGAAACCCTCAACCCTAGGGCCTTAAAGCCTAAACCCTAGGGCCCTAAACTCTAAACCCTAGCACCCAAACCCTAAACCCTCGGCCCCGAAACCCTAAACCCAAGGCCCCAAACCTTCAACCCTCTGCCCCGAAACCCTAAAACCCAAGTCACCAACCCCTCAACCCTAGGGCCCTAAACCCTAAACCCTCGGCCCCGAAAACCTTAAACCCAAGGTAAACCCTAACCCTCGCCCCGAAACCCTACCGCCAGGCCCCAAACCACGCACCCCTAGGGCCTAAAACCCTAAACCCAACACCAAACCTAAACCCTCGGCCCCGAAACCCTAAACCCACAGCCCCCGAAACCTTAAGACCAAGGCCCCAAACCTTCAACCCTAGGGCTCTAAACCCTAAACCCTAGCACCCTAAATCCTAAACCCTCGGCCTCGAAACCCTAAACCCAAGGCCCAAAACCGTCAACCCTAAACCCTTAAACCCTAAACCCTAGGGCCCTAAACCCCAAACCCTAGCACCCAAACCCTAAACCCTCGGCCCCGAAACCTTAAACCCTTGGCCCCGAAACCCTAAACCCAAGGCCCCAAACCCTCAACCCTAGAGCCCTAAACCCTAAACCCTAGGGCCCTAAACCCTAAACCCTAGCACCCAAACCCTAAACCCTCGGCCCCGAAACCCTAAACCCAAGGCCCCGAAACCCTAAACCCAAGGCCCGGAAACCCTCAACCCTACACCCTTAAAGCCTAAACCCTAGGGCCCTAAACCCTAAACCCTAGCACCCAAACCCTAAACCCTCGGCCCCGAAACCCTAAACCCAGGCCCCAAACCCTCAACCACCCAAACCTTAAACCCTCGGCCCCGAAACCCTAAACCCACACCCCTAGGGCCCTGAACCCTAAACCCAAGGCCCCGAAACCCTAAACCCAAGGCCCCAAACCCTAAGGCCCCAAACCCCAAACCCTCGGCCCCGAAACCCTACACCCCAGGCCTAGCACCCAAACCCCAAACCGTCGGCCCCGAAACCCTAAACCCAAGGCCCCGAAACCTTAAACCCAAGGCCTCAAAGTAAACCCTAAACCCTAGCACCCTAAATCCTAAACCCTCGGCACCGAAACCCTAAACCCAAGGCCCCAAACCCTCGACCCTAGGGCCTAAAACCCTAAACCCTAGCACCCAAACCCTAAACCCTCGGCCCCAAGGCCCCAAACCTTCAACCCTAGGGCTCTAAACCCTAAACCCTAGCACCCTAAATCCTAAACCCTCGGCCTCGAAACCCTAAACCCAAGGCCCAAAACCGTCAACCCTAAACCCTTAAACCCTAAACCCTAGGGCCCTAAACCCCAAACCCTAGCACCCAAACCCTAAACCCTCGGCCCCGAAACCCTAAACCCAAGGCCCCGAAACCCTAAACCCAAGGCCCCAAACCCTAAACACCTTAACCCTAAACCCTCGGCCCCGAAACCCTACACCCCAGGCCCCAAACCCTCAACCCTAGGGCCCTAAACCCTAAACCCTAGCACCCAAACCCTAAACCCTCGGCCCCGAAACCTTAAACCCAAGGCCCGAAACCTTAAACCCAAGGCCCCCAACCTTCAACCCTAGTGCCCTAAACCCTAAACCCTAGCACCCTAAATCCCAAACCCTCGGCCCCGAAACCCTAAACCCAAGGCCCAAAACCCTCAACCCTAGGGCCTTAAACCCTAAACCCTAGGGCACCCAAACCCTAAACCCTTGGCCCCGAAACCCTAAACCCAAGGCCCCGAAACCCTAAACCCAAGGCCCCAAACCCTCAACCCTGGGGCCCTAAACCCTAAACCCTAGGGCCCTAAACCCAGGCCCTAGCACCCAAACCTTAAACCCTCGGCACCGAAACCCTAAACCCAAGGCCCCAAACCCTCAACCCTAGGGCCCTAAACCCGAAACCCTAAACCCAAGGCCCCAAACCCTAAACACCTAAACCCTAAACCCTCGGCCCCGAAACCCTACACCCCAGGCCCCAAACCTAAACCCTAAACCCTAGCACCCAAACCCTAAACCTTCGGCCCCGAAACCCTAAACCCAAGGCCCCGAAACCTTAAACCCAAGGCCCCAAACCTTCAACCCCTAAACCCTAAACCCTAGCACCCTAAATCCTAAACCCTCGGCCCCGAAACCCTAAACCCAAGGCCCAAAACCCTCAACCCTAGGGCCTTAAACCCTAAACCCTAGGGCACCCAAACCCTAAACCCTTGGCCCCGAAACCCTAAACCCAAGGCCCCGAAACCCTAAACCCAAGGCCCCAAACCCTCAACCCTAGGGCCCTAAACCCTAAACCCTAGGGCCCTAAACCCTAAACCTTAGCACCCAAACCCTAAACCCTCGGCCCCGAAACCCTAAACCCAAGGCCCCGAAACCCTAAACCCAAGGCCCGGAAACCCTCAACCCTACACCCTTAAAGCCTAAACCCTAGGGCCCTAAACCCTAAACCCTAGCACCCAAACCCTAAACCCTCGGCCCCGAAACCCTAAACCCAGGCCCCAAACCCTCAACCACCCAAACCTTAAACCCTCGGCCCCGAAACCCTAAACCCAAGGCCCCAAACCCTCACCCCTAGGGCCCTAAACCCAAAACCCTCGGCCCCGGAACTTTAAACCCAAGGCCCCAAACCCTAAGGCCCCAAACCCTAAACCCTCGGCCCCGAAACCCTACACCCCAGGCCTAGCACCCAAACCCTAAACCCTCGGCCCCGAAACCTTAAACCCAAGGCCCCGAAACCTTAAACCCAAGGCCTCAAAGTAAACCCTAAACCCTAGCACCCTAAATCCTAAACCCTCGGCCCCGAAACCCTAAACCCAAGGCCCCAAACCCTCAACCCTAGGGCCAAAAACCCTCAACCCTAGGGCCCTAAACCCTAAACCCTAGCACCCAAACCTTAAACCCTCGGCCCCGAAACCCTAAACCCAAGGCACCGAAACCCTAAACCCAAGGCCCCGAAACCCTCAACCCTAGGGCCTTAAAGCCTAAACCCTAGGGCCCTAAACCCTAAACCCTAGCACCCAAACCCTAAACCCTCGGCCCCGAAACCCTAAACCCAGGCCCTAGCACCCAAACCTTAAACCCTCGGCACCGAAACCCTTAACCCAAGGCCCCAAACCCTCAACCCTAGGGCCCTAAACCCTAAACCCTCGGCCCCGAAACCCTAAACCCAAGGCCCCAAACCCTAAACACCTAAACCCTAAACCCTCGGCCCCGAAACCCTACACCCCAGGCCCCAAACCCTCGACCCTAGGGCCTAAAACCCTAAACCCTAGCACCAAAACCCTAAACCCTCGACCCCGAAACCCTAAACCCAAGGCCCCGAAACCTTAAACCCAAGGCCCCAAACCTTCAACCCTAGGGCTCTAAACCCTAAACCCTAGCACCCTAAATCCTAAACCCTCGGCCTCGAAACCCTAAACCCAAGGCCCAAAACCGTCAACCCTAAACCCTTAAACCCTAAACCCTAGGGCCCTAAACCCCAAACCCTAGCACCCAAACCCTAAACCCTCGGCCCCGAAACCCTAAACCCAAGGCCCCGAAACCCTAAACCCAAGGCCCCAAACCCTCAACCCTAGAGCCCTAAACCCTAAACCCTAGGGCCTTAAACCCTAAACCCTAGCACCCAAGCCCTAAACCCTCGGCCCCGAAACCCTAAACCCAAGGCCCCGAAACCCTAAACCCAAGGCCCCGAAACCCTCAACCCTAGGGCCTTAAAGCCTAAACCCTAGGGCCCTAAACCCTAAACCGTAGCACCCAAACCCTAAACCCTCGGCCCCGAAACCCTAAACCCAGGCCCTAGCACCCAAACCTTAAACCCTCGGCCCCGAAACCCTAAACGCAAGGCCCCAAACCCTCAACCCTAGGGCCCTAAACCCTAAACCCTCGGCCCCGAAACCCTAAACCCAAGGCCCCAAACCCTAAACCCCTAAACCCTAAACCCTCCGGCCCCGAAACCCTACACCCCAGGCCCCAAACCCTCAACCCTAAGGCCCTAAACCCTAAACCCTAGCACCCAAAGCCTAAACCCTCGGCCCCGAAACCCTAAACCCAAGGCACCGAAACCTTAAACCCAAGGCCCCAAACCTTCAACCCTAGGGCCCTAAACCCTAAACCCTAGCACCCTAAATCCTAAAATCTCGGCCCCGAAACCCTAAACCCAAGGCCCAAAACCCTCAACCCTAGGGCCTTAAACCCTAAACCCTAGGGCCCTAAACCCTAGCACCCAAACCCTAAACCCTCGGCCCCGAAACCCTAAACCCAAGGCCCCGAAACCCTAAACCCAAGGCCCCAAACCCTCAACCCTAGGGCCCTAAACCCTAAACCCCAGGGCCCTAAACCCTAAACCCTAGCACCCAAACCCCCTAAACCCAAGGCCTCGAAACCCTAAACCCTAGCACCCAAACCCTTAAACCCTCAGCCCCGAAACCCTAAACCCAAGGCCCCAAACCCTAAGGCCCTAAACCCTAAACCCTCGGCCCCGAAACCCCACACCCAAGGCCCCAAACCCTCAACCCTAGGGCCCTAAACCCTAAACCCTAGCACCAAAACCCTAAACCCTCGGCCCCGAAACCCTAAACCCAAGGCCCCAAACCTTCAACCCTAGGGCCCTAACTCCTAAACCCCCTAAACCCTCGGCCCGGAAACCCTAAACCCAAGGCCCCAAACCCTCAACCCTAGGGCCTTAAACCCTAAACCCTAGGGCCCTAAACCCTAAACCCTAGCACCCAAACCCTAAACCCTCTGCCCGGAAACCTTAAAGAAACCCTAAACCCAAGGCCCCAAACCTTCAACCCCAGGGCCCTAAACCCTAAACCCTAGCACCCTGAACCCTAAACCCTCGGCCCCGAAACCCTAAACCCTAGCACCCAAACCCTAAACCCTCGGCCCCGAAACCCTAAATCCTAAACCCTCGGCCCCGAAACCCTAAACCCAAGGCCCCGAAACCCTCAACCCTAGGGCCTTAAAGCCTAAACCCTAGCACCCAATCCCTAAACCCTCGGCCCCGAAACCCTAAACCCAAGGCACCAAACCCTCAACCCTAGGGCCCTAAACCCTCAACCCTCGGGCCTTAAAAAATTTCGTGCTTTCTGCTTCCATTCTACTGTTAAACCAACAACCTACGCTGTCGCATCTTGGCGCTTGCGCCTTCTAAAATTTAGGATTTAGGGTTTAGGATTTAGGATTTAGGATTTAGGATTTAGGGTTTAGGATTTAGGATTTAGCCTCCGGAAATTTGGATTTTTGCTGGTGATTTTCAAGTGACAAATTCTGTTCATAAAATGTGCCTTTTAGAGAAGGCCGGTTGCGAATCTCGAGGTCCCCGAATCTCGAGGTCCCCTCCTTTCTTTTCGTGTGGCTGCTCTTAAGCTTCCGGATTTCAATATTTAGTCGCACTTGTCCTTTTCGGAAAAGGACAACCAGCTCTAAAATCTAGATTTAAGATTTAAGGTTTAGGATTTAGGATTTAGGGTTTAGGATTTGGGATTTGGTGTTTAGGATTTAGGATTTGGGGTTTAGGATTTAGGATCCAAGATTTAAGATTTAGGATTTAGGATTTAGGGTTTAGGATTTAGGATCTAGGAACCAGCTCTAAAATCTAGATTTTCCAAAGCTGTCAAACGATAAGGTTAAAGGGCCGAGCCGGCCCTGCCATGCCGAAGGCCCGAAAAGGGCCGAGGCTACTCCCAGCCGTTGCCTAGGCCACAACTTAAACAACTGGAACCTTATGGGTGCAAAAATAAGGATTTCTTGGATTTTTGGTTTCCAAAGCTTTCAAACGATAAGGTTAAAGGGCCGAGCCGGCCCTGCCATGCCGAAGGCCCGAAAAGGGCCGAGGCTACTCCCAGCCGTTGCTGAAACCACAACTTCGACAACTGGAACGTTCATGGGTGCAAAAATATAAAAGCCCCCCTTGATAGGGGGGTTGGGGGGTAGAAACCCTAAACCCTAATAGAGTATAGTTTGGGTGGCCGGGGTGGGTTTACAAGCAACGCGAGCGCGCGGCCCGGGGTGCTTCACACCCGAGCGCGCGACTTCGCCTGCCACACCCTAAACCCTAAACCCTAAACCCTAAACCCTAAACCCTAAATTTTAGAAGGCGCAAGCGCCAAGATGCGACAGCGTAGGTTGTTGGTTTAACAGTAGAATGGAAGCAGAAAGCACGAAATTTTTTAAGGCCCGAGGGTTGAGGGTTTAGGGCCCTAGGGTTGAGGGTTTGGTGCCTTGGGTTTAGGGTTTCGGGGCCGAGGGTTTAGGGATTGGGTGCTAGGGTTTAGGCTTTAAGGCCCTAGGGTTGAGGGTTTCGGGGCCTTGGGTTTAGGGTTTCGGGGCCGAGGGTGGATTTAGGGTTTCGGGGCCGAGGGTTTAGGGTTTGGGTGCTAGGGTTTAGGGTTTCGGGGCCGAGGGTTTAGGGTTCAGGGTGCTAGGGTTTAGGGTTTAGGGCCCTAGGGTTGAAGGTTTGGGGCCTTGGGTTGGGCCGAGGGTTAGGGTTTTGGGGTTGCAGGGGTTTTTTAGGGTTTAGGGCCCTAGGGTTTAGGGTTTAAGGCCCTAGGGTTGAGGGTTTGGGGCCTTGGGTTTAGGGTTTCCGGGCCGAGGGTTTAGGGGGTTTAGGAGTTAGGGCCCTAGGGTTGAAGGTTTGGGGCCTTGGGTTTAGGGTTTCGGGGCCGAGGGTTTCGGGTTTGGGTGCTAGGGTTTGGGTGCTAGGGTTCAGGGTTTAGGGCCCTAGGGTTGAGGGTTTGGGGCCTTGGGTGTGGGGTTTCGGGGCCGAGGGTTTAGGGTTTAGGGCCTTAGGGTTTGGGGCCTTGGGTTTAGGGTTTCGGGGCTGAGGGTTTAAGGGTTTGGGTGCTAGGGTTTAGGGTTTCGAGGCCTTGGGTTTAGGGGGTTTGGGTGCTAGGGTTTAGGGTTTAGGGCCCTAGGGTTGAAGGTTTGGGGCCTTGGGTTTAGGGTTTCGGGGCCTTGGGTTTAGGGTTTCGGGGCCGAGGGTTTAGGGTTTGGGTGCTAGGGTTTAGGGCCCTAGGGTTTAGGGTTTAAGGCCCTAGGGTTGAGGGTTTTGGGCCTTGGGTTTAGGGTTTCGGGGCCGAGATTTTAGGATTTAGGGTGCTAGGGTTTAGGGTTTAGGGCCCTAGGGTTGAAGGTTTGGGGCCTTGGGTTTAAGGTTTCGGTGCCTTGGGTTTAGGGTTTCGGGGCCGAGGGTTTAGGCTTTGGGTGCTAGGGTTTAGGGTTTAGGGCCTTAGGGTTGAGGGTTTGGGGCCTGGGGTGTAGGGTTTCGGGGCCGGAGGGTTTAGGGTTTAGGGGTTTAGGGTTTGGGGCCTTGGGTTTAGGGTTTCGGGGCCGAGGGTTTAGGGTTTAGGGCCCTAGGGTTGAGGGTTTGGGGCCTTGCGTTTAGGGTTTCGGGGCCGAGGGTTTAAGGTTTGGGTGCTAGGGCCCTAGGGTTGAGGGTTTGGGGCCTTGGGTTTAGGGTTTCGGGGCCGAGGGTTTAGGTTTTGAGTGCTAGGGTTTAGAGTTTAGGGCCCTAGGGTTTAGGCTTTAAGGCCCTAGGGTTGAGGGTTTCGGGGCCTTGGGTTTAGGGTTTCGGGGCCTTGGGTTTAGGGTTTCGGGGCGAGGGTTTAGGGTTTGGGTGCTAGGGTTTAGGGCCCTAGGGTTTAGGGTTTAGGGCTCTAGGGTTGAGGGTTTGGGGCCTTGGGTTTAGGGTTTCGGGGCCTTGGGTTTAGGGTTTCGGGGCCGGGTTTAGGTGCTGGGGTTTAGGGTTTAGGGCCTTAGGGTTTAGGGTTTAAGGCCCTAGGGTTGAGGGGTTTGGGCCTTGGGTTTAGGGTGTCGGGGCCGAGGGTTTAGGATTTAGGGTGCTAGGGTTTAGGGTTTAGGGCCCTAGGCTTGAAGGTTTGGGGCCTTGGGTTTAAGGTTTCGGGGTCTGGGTTTAGGGTTTCAGGGCCGAGGGTTTAGGGTTTGGGTGCTAGGGTTTAAGGTTTAGGGCCCTGGGTTGAGGGTTTGGGGCCTGGGGTGTAGGGTTTCGGGGCCGAGGGTTTAGGGTTTAGGTGTTTAGGGTTTGGGGCCTTGGGTTTAGGGTTTCGGGGCCGAGGGTTTAGGGTTTAGGGCCCTAGGGTTGAGGGTTTGGGGCCTTGGGTTAAGGGTTTCGGTGCCGAGGGTTTAAGGTTTGGGTGCTAGG
>CAJNDT010004000.1:0-19032 GCA_905221615.1 Symbiodinium sp. CCMP2592
AAAATGTGTGTCGGAATGGGGGTTTGTGCACATGTTCAAGTTAGCACGTCTCTTAGCATCTTCCGTGCTGAAGCAAAAATGTGTGTCGGAATGGGGTTCTGTGCACATTTTCAAGTTAACACGTCTCTTAGCATCTTCCGTGCTGAAGCAAAAATGTGTGTCGGAATGGGGTTCTGTGCACATTTTCAGGTTAGCACTTCTCTTAGCATCTTCCGTGCTTAAGCAAAAGTGTGTGTCGGAATGGGGTTCTGTGCACATTTTCAAGTTAGCACGTCTCTTAGAATCTTCCGTGCTGAAGCAAAAAGGTGTGTCGGAATGGGGTTCTGTGCACATTTTCAAGTTAGCACGTCTCTTAGCATCTTCCGTGCTGAAGCAAAAATGTGTGTCGGAATGGGGTTCTGTGCACATTTTCAAGTTAGCACGTCTCTTAGAATCTTCCTTGCTGAAGCAAAAATGTGTGTCGGAATGGGGTTCTGTGCACATTTTCAAGTTAGCACGTCTCTTAGCATCTTCCGTGCTGAAGCAAAAATGTGTGTCGGAATGGGGTTCTGTGCACATTTTCAAGTTAACACGTCGCTTAGCATCTTCCGTGCTGAAGCAAAAATGTGTGTCGGAATGGGGTTCTGTGCACATTTTCAAGTTAGCACGTCTCTTGGCATCTTCCGTGCTTAAGCAAAAATGTGTGTCGGAATGGGGTTCTGTGCACATTTTCAAGTTAGCACGTCTCTTAGCATCTTCCGTGCTAAGCAAAAATGTGTGTCGGAATGGGGTTTTGTGCACATTTTCAAGTTAGCACGTCTCTTAGCATCTTCCGTGCTGAAGCAAAAATGTGTGTCGGAATGGGGTTCTGTGCACATTTTCAAGTTAGCACGTCTCTTAGCATCTTCCGTGCTGAAGCAAAAATGTGTGTCGGAATGGGGTTCTGTTGACATTTTCAAGTTAGCACGTCTCTTAGCATCTTCCGTGCTGAAGCAAAAATGTGTGTCGGAATGGGGTTCTGTGCACATTTTCAAGTTAGCACGTCTCTTAGCATCTTCCGTGCTGAAGCAAAAATGTGTGTCGGAATGGGGTTCTGTGCACATTTTTCAATAGCAGTCTCTGGGATCTTCCGTGCTTAAAGCAAAAAGTTGTTGTCGGAATGGGGTTGTCTGTGCACATTTTCAAGTTAGCACGTTCTTAGCCTCTTGTCCGTGCTGAAGCAAAAACAAATGTGGGTCGGAATGGGGGTTCTTGGCACAATTTCAAACCGTTAGCACTTGTCTTTAGCATCTTCCGTGCTGAAGTCAAAAATGGTGTCGGAATGAATTTGTGCACATTTTCAAGTTAGGACGTCTCTTCCATCTTCCGTGCTGAAGCAAAAATGTGTGTCGGAATGGGGTTCTGTGCACATTTTCAAGTTAGCACGTCTCTTAGCATCTTCCGTGCTGAAGCAAAAATGTGTGTCGGAATGGGGTTCTGTGCACATTTTCAAGTTAGCACGTCTCTTAGCATCTTCCGTGCTGAAGCAAAAATGTGTGTCGGAATGGGGTTCTGTGCACATTTTCAAGTTAGCACGTCTCTTAGCATCTTCCGTGCTTACAACTAGAAGACAATTGGCCCGAAAGCATCATCAGCGAAGAGTGTGGGGCTATGTGATAGATCCAGTGTATAGGATCGTAAAGTCACAGAATCAAGAGTCATAGAGTCCATGAGTCATGAGTCATAAAGTCATAGAGTTGCAGTGACATAGCGTCATAGAGTCGTAGTGAGATAGAGTCAGTGTATAGGATCGTAAAGTCACAGAATCAAGAGTCATAGAGTCCATGGGTCATGAGTCATAAAGTCATAGAGTTGTAGTGAGATAGAGTCACGGAGTCGTGGAGTCATCTTTGTACCATACACTTGACTCGATGTAGTTCACTCTATGCCCTGTGTGTGGGAACGCTTAATCAAGATCCGCCTAGCGTGAGGGCTCAGAGCCTGACTCAACAGGTCAAGTGGCAACTTGTCAGAGGGATTGGCAAATGCATAATATATGGATACTATACATATAAATATATATATATATATATATATATATATATTATATATGGAAATGTGCCTGGCCAAGAACTGGCCACTCGTCCTTGGCATTCCTGCCTCTCAAGTTATGAAGGGTGGAACGCCTCACATCGTCCTCATTGTGCCAGCGGAAACACCAGCTGCGGAAAATGGCGTTATTGCAAGAAGCTTCACTGACTTCACAATAATAGAGCTGCGAATGAGGACAGAGTCACAGGTGACTGACTGGTCTCTGATCAGCCATGGCACATCTTAAAATCTTCCTGAAGACTTGGCTTTTTTTACACACACGCACATTCTTCTCGTGTTTGGGTCGTTGCTTGCTTGCTCTTTCGCAAGACAGCGTCGAAGCAAGCAAGCAACGTCCCAAAGACCGGCATCGGAGAGGCGGCCTGAGGAGGTGCCGGGAGAGGTCATCCCAGGGATTACGGTGGTCCGGAGCCTCGTGAAAATGGCTGATTGTAGTTGCAAAGGTTCGTCGGGAGCCCCGAGCCTCCATAGCACGCATTATACCAAGCCAGGGTATAGGGGTATAGTATCATGGAAGAAGAAACATAGCGGCAGCTGACAAACATCCCCAAACGGAAGCCGCAACACTGGTCTCTGAAAGGAGTCGGGAATTAGGGTTTCGCTCTTCATCTCAAACCACAACAGGCCAGCGTATGTTACTTAGCCGATTCAACAGACTCCAGGGGAACGCCAGGGGCTTATGGGTCCTTAGGCCTAGTAGTAGGACTAATGCAGGGATCATGGTGGTCCAGAGCCTCCTCCAGAAAGATTGATTCTAGCTGCAGACATTCATCGAGAGCCCCAGGCTTCGGTGACACCCTGTGTATCAACCCAAGGTATACTATCTCAGAAGAAGAAACCCGGCGGCATCTGGCAAACATTCCCAAGCGGCAGTCACAACACGGGTCTCTCAAAGGATGATTGGGGATTTAAGATCTATCCTATACCACAAACGGGTCCACCTCGCTGAGCTGCTGCGCGATCCGTGGCGCCGGGATTCCAGCAGCGAAAGGCAGTGCAGTCATTAGGGATTTGGAAAGACACCGTTCCGAAGTGAAACACCTTACTTCACCAGGAAACCCGCCAGATGCCGCAAAGTATTTAACGTGCCACGCAATCGAGGAGCTCCTGCGTCTCGATGAGCCTTTGTCTGCTCACAGGACGTCGCGGCCAGGAGGAGAACACCGAGGCATTGGGAATCACTACGCTTCCGCCGCACCAATGTACCAATGCGAGCACTTGAAGTTGCCGTTGACGGTTCGCCCATCATAGTTCTCGCTCGGCAGCCTTCGATTGTCAATCGGCCTGAGACGCCCACGGTACCTCACAACTTCATGGTGCACTCCTGCTCCGTTGACGGATCCATGTGCTTCATAAATGCACGCTTCGTGCAATGCGTTGTCTCTTTAGCACACAAACACACACACACACACACACACACACACACACACACATACACACATACAACTGGTTCGTGGGAGTTCGCAAGATCAAGTGAGACCACAGAAGCCTGCGATTTGACTTCGATCTATGCAGAACAACAGACCTTACACTGCATCACGAAGCATTTCGGAGTCGGGTTGGGGGTGGAGAGCCAGCGCGGGAGGAACCTGGACCTAGACCGGATTACTCTTCCCAGGCGACCCTCCCCGGCCTTCGTCGTCAGCATCGGAGAGGTGGCCTGGTGAGGTGCTGGGAGAGGTCATACACGAGTTACGGCGGTCCGGAGCCTTGTGAAAATGGCTGGTTGTAGTTGCAAAGGTTCATCGGGAGCCCCGAGCCTCCATAGCACGCACTGTACCAACCCAGGGTATAGTATCATGGAAGAAGAAACATAGCGGCAGCTGACAAACATCCCCAAACGGAAGTCGCAACACGGGTCTCTGAAAGGAGTCGGGAATTAGGGTTTCGCTCTTCATCTCAAACCACAACAGGCCAGCGTATGTTACTTAGCCGATTCAACAGACTCCAGGGGAACGCCAGGGGCTTATGGGTCCTTAGGCCTAGTAGTAGGACTAATGCAGGGATCATGGTGGTCCAGAGCCTCCTCCAGAAAGATTGATTCTAGCTGCAGACATTCATCGAGAGCCCCAGGCTTCGGTGACACCCTGTGTATCAACCCAAGGTATACTATCTCAGAAGAAGAAACCCGGCGGCATCTGGCAAACATTCCCAAGCGGCAGTCACAACACGGGTCTCTCAAAGGATGATTGGGGATTTAAGATCTATCCTATACCACAAACGGGTCCACCTCGCTGAGCTGCTGCGCGATCCGTGGCGCCGGGATTCCAGCAGCGAAAGGCAGTGCAGTCATTAGGGATTTGGTAAAAACACCGTTCCGAAGTGAAACACCCTACTTCACTAGGAAACCCGCCAGATGCCGCAAAGTATTTAACGCGCCAAGCAATCGAGGAGCTCCCGCGTCTCGACGGTGGCCAATCCCTGTGGAGACTTGCAGACGGTGCCACCCCTTGTGCTAGCGGCGCTCCACAGGAACCATCATCCGCGCCATCGCGGCTGTCATCATGCTGATACCACCAGAGCAGGTCCAAGCCTCCAAGCGGCCACATTCTGTGGCGAGGCAGCCAAGATGACTGCAGGGCAGAACGTCAAGAGCCAGCTTCTCGTTTGGCCAGCACGACGGACTCGCGGGTTGGACAAGCCGCGCATTTGGAGTAGTGCTGCCTAGGCGAACACAACGGACTCGCAGGTTGCTTGCACAGGCCGCAGGCACCGTCCCGCCAAGACAAGCCGCGCATTTGGAGTGGTGCTGGCTAAGCTCGTCTGAAGGGTTGCAAAGTGTGCCATCTCAATGGCGACTTCTCAAGAGGAAGAACGGATCATTCAAGAATCCAAACAGTAGCAGTGGGCAACGAAGCTAAACCGGGACACCGGGTTGAGCAGAACCCCGAAGACCTTTCGGCCACACAACGGAAATTCTGAACTTGAACCAACCAAGCCCAGCAGTCCGCAGTGGGAAACTCAGGAAATGAAGAGGTTTCTGTTAGACCGACCTTCCCAGCCTCGACAAATCCAAAGCGACCGGGCAGTGCAGGCAACCTCAGGAGCAGGGTTGCCCCGCCCAAGCAGCCGCACTTTCGCAAGACAGCGTCATTCTGCCACGAGCAGAAGAAACAACAAACAAGCGATTTTCTTCTCGTGGCGGCGTCGTTGTTGCTTGCTTGCTCTTTCGCAAGACAGCGTCGAAGCAAGCAAGCAACGGTGGAAGCTAGCCAGAGCAAAGAATTCACAGCCCGCACGGCTCACCGTGGAGTCAAGGGCCGCGCCACCCAGTCGCCCCAGCTCACGACTTGGTCGTTGTCAAGAACGGCAGCAAAACCAAGAGCGGAGGCTGCGATACCCCGCACATTCTTGAGCTGATCTCGCACGGCACTGCTGTCGCCACCGCGCTCTGGGAAGCCCCATGATACACCGTGCCGTCGGCCTTAATGGCAGCGAAAGCATTGAAGTTGCTTGCGATTTGCTCCACATCTGTCAACTGATGTTGCACTTTGCTGCTGTTGCCACCATGAAGGCCACAGCCCCAGGTTACGACGGAGCCATCGCGTAGAAGCGCTGCAAAGGCTCCGCGGTTACTTTGGATTTCTCTAACGTCCTTCAGCCGTTTCTGCACTTCACTGCTGTCCGCACCAGAATATCGAGCCCCACCCCATGTAACCACGGAACCATCTGTGCGGATCGCTGCAAACGCATGCGTCGTCGATTGGATGGCCGATACATTGCACAACTGTTCCTGCACCGCGCTAGAGTCGCCTCCGCTGAAGTCTTCACCCCATGTAAAAACGGATCCGTCGGTCAGAATGGCTGCAAAAGCCCTCGATGAGGATTGGATGGCGGTGACGTTTTGCACAGGCACAGAACTGCATTTGCCCCAAGTAACGACAGATCCATCGTCGAGCAGCGCCGCAAAGGCTTCTAGTGACGCTTGAATCTGCCGCACGCCTTTGAGTTGCTTCTGCACTCCACTGGAGTCGCCTCCGTGTACACATCTTCCCCACGTCACGACAGAGCCATCTGTGCATGTTGCCGCAAAAGCATCGCCGGTGGTCTGGATGGCCTGCACGTTCATTAAAAACTCCTGCACTCTCAGGCTGTCCCCACCGCCAGTTCGGGAGCCCCAGGTAACAACAGAACCATCGGCCTTGATAGCAGCAAAAGAAGATCGACCCGCTTGAATCTGCCGCACGTTCTTCAGCTGATTTTGCATAGCGGGCTCGATGCCGCCTCCGTAGTCTTGCGCGCCCCATGTAACAACGGATCCATCATCAAGAATCGCCGCAAAGGCGGCCCCTTCCTGAGACGATGCAACGGCCTGCACGTTTTTCAAACGGTCCTGAACAGATTTGCTGTCACCACCAGTCATAGCATTCCCATAGGACGCGACCGAACCATCGCGGCGGAGCAACGCACAAGAGAACGCGCTCGAGCTCAAAGCCGCTTCGAGGAAGAGGTAGAGATTGCCCGAATCAAGGCGACCCCTACCTCTTGCTCGCGCCTCCTCCAATGAAACCTGTTCTCCACTCAGGAGATGTACAGTGACACGTTTCATGCCGGTCGCGAGCTACAGCAAGCTATCAGATGGATGCTTAGAACAAGCATAACATTGAGTCAGTATGTAGACAAAAGCCATAGTTGGAAGCAAACCAAGTTCCATAATCCTGGCAAGATGGCATCCAACCATTTAAGCAGGCATGACATCGTTCTCAGGAAACACTAACATCATAGAAACCATGCCATGTTCATTCTGTTGTGCTCAGCCGAACTTTCGCAAGACAGCGTCGATTCGGCTTCAGCACAGGGTGAGCAACTTCGCCCACTTGCAAAGAGCAAGCTTGAGAAAACCAAATGCTGCAACAAGTCTTTCATCTGCCGATCGGAGTTTGTCACCCATTCAATCGCGGGCGTTCTTTCTTGGAGAGCGGCAGTGCACATCGAAGTTAGGAGGCCGGCGTAGCACTGCGTGCACCGCACACAGCCAGCGTTCGCCGCGCACAGAAACTTGTACTCCAGACGATTGCTTGCCACGACGGACCTGGGCAGCCAAACCAATGCCCAGACAAGTGAAGCATCCAAATCCGGCAGCCTAGGGAAACCGCATGCAATCTGCTTTCCAATGCAATTCCACTGCGGGTTAAGGTTCTTAGGGACCTATGCGGTGACGATCGTTTTGCTCGATCGTTCGCAAGACGGCGTCCGAGCAAGCAAAGAAACGAGACAGAAACGGTCGACATCTCATTCGTCCAAGCGCGCTCATTCGCAAGACGGCGTCCGAGCAAGCAAGGAAACGAGACAGCAACGGTCGACATCTTCATTTGCTCAGCATCCGCGTGTACCACCATCGGCTGATTAAACGACGCAAGAACTTGCGCTCAGCTGCATCCTTGAAGTCCGCGGCCCGAGCACGAAGCACGATGTCGCGAACAGGCGCGTTTGTAACCAGTCTGGTATAGCTGCTTCCCTGCCTCTCGCTGAGACACGCAGCCATCCTCGCCGAAAGACCTTTGCGCAACTGCACCTTCTCCAAGTGCGCTGCGTGCACACACATGAAAATCGAAGAGGTCCGATCGAAGACATCGAGGTAAAACTCCGGCATTCCCAACCGCCAAGTGCGCCGGAGCGTCGCGGCGACCGCAGAAGCCCAGCTCCGGGACACGGCGGTCATCGCCTGTCGTCGTCGCACTCCCACCTGCTCCAGCCTGATCATGACCACGTCCCCTCTGACCCTGGCAGTCACACTCGGAATGAACCGCCGCCACTGTTCCGCGCGGTGGAGAACCGTTTGCTGGCAGACGCCATCTCGACGACAATGAAAGTAGCCCTCGACATCGTGATGGCAGGTCACGACGTTGTGTCCGTTCCTCCAATGAACCTGCACACTCACGTGAACCCACATTGCATCGCACAGCAGCCTTTCCAGCAACGGCGCCGGCAAGCAAGAAGCCTTCGCCATCGCTGGTACTGCCGCCATATCAGCAGCTTTTCTTGCACCAGACGAGACGTCGTCACGTGTTTCCATGGCTAACGCCGGTGAACTTCTAGGGAGGCACCGAGCTTTCGCAAGACAGCGTCGACTCGGCAATGAATGAACTTCTAGGGAGGTACGAGCTTTCGCAAGACAGCGTCGACTCGGCAATCAAAAGGGTATGAACAGCAATGGAGCCAAAGCTTCGTCGCAGAGCGTGACGGGTTTTCGCTCTTGATGTAACTAAATACGCAGAGACCTCTTTTCCCGGGCACCTGGCGCCATGGCAATGACGCGACTCGGCAAACGCCTGGGCAGCCAGACCAATGCCCAAACCACCGAAGAATCCAAATCCGAACATGAAGGCCCGACTCACGAATCGAGGGTCGGGTTATTGTGTGGAAGCTTGACAGGCTTACCACCTACAAGAGAGCATGATGTTGGTTTATTTCATGGGGTGCAACCTACCCCGATACCGGGGTCCGGGTGGGACTTATGTTCTGCTCGTCGACTATATGGTCTATGAACATACATACAGACCGAGCAGGCGAACACCGATCATCATGGTTCCGACACTTCGAGGGCAAGGGCAACTCGCATTCATCGGAGGGCTTTCGCATTAGCTCAAAGTACGAAAGGTATAGACCAGAGCATGATGCGGGGTTTATTCACTGGGGTGCAACTTACCGCGACACCGAGGGTTTGGCTAGGACCTACATTCTCCTCGTCGGACAACGATCATCATGGCTTCGTTGCTTGGAGGGCGAGGACAACTTACATTCATGGGAAGGCTTTGGAATCAGGTCAAAGTACGGAGCCAGCAGTAGCTGCAAATCCTGGCTTGGGGCCTCCAGAGGCGTCATGGTGACGAGAGTCGAGAAGGGACTCAGATGGAAGAACGAGCACGCAGGCAAACGGCAGCCTAGGGAAACCACGTGTGAATTGTTTTCACATGCGATTCCACTGCGGGTTAAGGTTCTTAGGGACCTAAACCCAACTGCGATGAGGGTGCGGCAGCATCTGTGCACCTCGGCCAGCGCTAGGGCGAACACTGGCCGCACGAGGACGAGCGCCAAAAACGCGTTTGCGAAACACCTCTATAATTAAGACGCAGCACTAGTAGGGAGCAGTGATTCCAGCAGCAATGTAATGAAGCAACAAGAGGAAGAACGAGTCTTGAGCTTCAGGTCGACGCGCTCATGGTCTTTCTCCGTGAGTAGGAGGAGAGGCGTGGAAGGATTGGCCCGTGGGTACGTGGGCAACGACTAGACTGGTTGGAGCGACACCTGGCACTCCGGTCGATGCGTCTTGCGCCTCGGCGGAGGTCGCTGCGTCTTCCCAGTCAAGATCGGCATCGTGGTAGAAGAAGTCGCGAAGATGCCACTTCAGATTCAACGTCCTTTCGTCATGGCCAGATCTCCGCGATATTCTCAACCATGATCGTCACTTGACGTCCACATCTTCCATATCTTGTCGGCCATAATGTTGCGCATGCCCCGCTTAATGGCCTTCTCTCTGTCTGAGTTGTCGGATCACAAGACCAGCCAAACCTGTTCCGGCACTCCGTCTCCGAGCAAGCCGACTCCGCGCTCCATCGCTTTGTCTGGTAGGGTAAATGAGTCTGAACACCCGTCCGAATTAAAGGCCTCATTTAGGTAAGTTATAGTCCGATCAGTCTTACCAGCCACTATAAGCTGCTTCGATTCTTGCAAAGCCTTGCTTGCTGCGTCTGCAGGGATTCTCTGCACGGGCCCAATAGATTCGCTTATAGACATAGAAGACCGCCAAAATGATCGAATCCAGAACAGAAGTATCCCAAACACATCCCCAGAAGTCCCTGCTCCTTAGGGTCTGGCCGTGTCCTTGCAGGATGGCTGCTACAAGCAGGCGAAAGGCGATGTTGATGAGGCGCACACGTCCGAGCGAATAACATACCTTGTCACGTCCACTCGGCTGCACAAGAGAGAGAGAGAGAGCGAGAGAGAGAGAGAGAGAGAGAGAGAGAGAGAGAGAGAGAGAGAGAGAGAGAGAGAGAGAGAGAGAGAGAGAGAAAACTAAATCGCGTCATTTTTCTTCCCGGTGCTTTCCATGTCGCACGAGGTGCGGAAATGTCACGGCACCCATGCAACCAAACTTTCGCAAGACAGCGTCGATTCGGCTGCACGCGGTGAGCAACTTCCCGTACTTCCCCGGGGCTTTGTGTGTAGCACGAGGCGCGTAATTAAATGTCACGGCACCCATGCAACCGAACTTTCGCAAGACAGCGTCGATTCGGCTGCACGCGGGGAGCGTTGAACTTCTAGGGAGGCACCGAGCTTTCGCAAGACAGCGTCGACTCGGTAATGAATGAAGTTCTAGGGAGGCACCGAGCTTTCGCAAGACAGCGTCGACTCGGCAATCAAAAGGGTATGAACAGCAATGGAGCCAAAGCTTCGTCGCAGAGCGGCACGGGTTTTCGCTATTGATGTAACCAAGTACACAGAGACCCCTTTTCCCGGGCACCTGGCGCCATGGCAATGACGCGACTCGGCAAATGCCTGGGCAGCCAGACCAATGCCCAAACCACCAAGAATCCAAATCCGAACATGAAGGCCCGACTCACGAATCGAGGGTCGGGTTAGTGTGTGGAAGCTTGACAGGCTTACCATCTACAAAAGAGCATGATGTTGGGTGTATTTGATGGGGTGCAACCTACCCGGGACCTATGTTCTGCTCGTCGACTATATGGTCTATGAACATACATACAGACCTAGCAGGCGAACACCGATCATCATGGTTCCGACACTTCGAGGGCAAGGGCAACTCGCATTCATCGGAGGGCTTTCGCATTAGCTCAAAGTACGGAAGGTATAGACCAGAGCATGATGCGGGGTTTATTCACTGGGGTGCACCTTACCGCGACACCGAGGGTTGGGCTAGGACCTACATTCTCCTCGTCGGACAACGATCATCATGGCTTCGTTGCTTGGAGGGCGAGGACAACTTACATTCATGGGAAGGCTTTGGAATCAGGTCAAAGTACGGAGCCAGCAGTAGCTGCAAATCCTGGCTTGGAGCCTCCAGAGGCGTCATGGTCACGAGAGTCGAGAAGGGACTCAGATGGAAGAACGAGCACGCAGGCAAACGGCAGCCTAGGGAAACCACGTGTGAATTGTTTTCACATGCGATTCCACTGCGGGTTAAGGTTCTTAGGGACCTAAACCCAACTGCGATGAGGGTGCGGCATCATCTGTGCACCTGGGCCGCACGAGGACCAGCGCCAAAAACGTGTTTGCGCAAACCCTCTACAATTAAGACGCAGCACTAGTAGGGAGCAGTGATTCCAGCAGCAATGCAATGAAGCAACAAAGGGAGGAAGAGGAAGAACAGGCCTTGAGCTTCAGGTCGAAAGGATTGGCCAGTGGGGCGCCGGTCGTTGCGTCTTGCGCCTCGATTGGCCCGCGTGGTGCGCCGGTCGTTGCGTCTCGTGCGCCTCGGCGGATGTCGCGTCGTACCAGTCAAGATCGGCATCGTCGTAGAAGAAGCGCCGTGGAAGAAATGCTGAAGACGGCCCTTCAAGGTCAAGTCAACGTCCCATGGCCAGATCTCCACATCTTCGCTGACATCAGGTCGCGCATGCTCCGCCGCATGGCCTTTGCAAGCTGACTCGAAGTCGTGGATAGGATAGGTCTTGTCTTGGGTCTTCGAAGTAGTCACGACTGCACTGGGTCGGGGGCATTTTAACCAAGTCTAGTCACTCATAGTTGCGGAGGTTTTACTTCCCATTCGCTTTGTCTGGTAGGGTAAATGAGTCTGAACACCCGTCCGAATTAAAGGCCTCATTTAGGTAACTTATAGTCCGGTCAGTCTTACCAGCCACTATAAGCTGCGTTGATTCTTGCAAAGCCTTGCTTGCTGCGTCTGCAGCGATTCTCTGCACGGGCCCAATAGATTCGCTTATAGACATAGAAGACCGCCAAAATGATCGAATCCAGAACAGAAGTATCCCAAACACATCCCCAGAAGTCCCTGCTCCTTAGGGTCTGGCCGTGTCCTTGCAGGCTGGCTGCTACAAGCAGGCGAAAGGCGATGTTGATGAGGCGCACACGTCCGAGCGAATAACATACCTTGTCACGTCCACTCGGCTGCACAAGAGAGAGAGAGAGAGAGAGAGAGAGAGAGAGAGAGAGAGAGAGAGAGAGAGAGAGAGAGAAACCTAAATCGCGTCATTTTTCTTCCCGGTGCTTTCCATGTCGCACGAGGTGCGGAAATGTCACGGCACCCATGCAACCGAACTTTCGCAAGACAGCGTCGATTCGGCTGCACGCGGTGAGCAACTTCCCGTACTTCCCCGGGGCTTTGTGTGTAGCACGCGGCGCGTAATTAAATGTCACGGCACCCATGCAACCGAACTTTCGCAAGACAGCGTCGATTCGGCTGCACGCGGTGAGCAACTTCCCGTGCTTCCCCGGGGCTTTGTGTGTAGCACGACGCGCGTAAATGTCACGGCACCCATGCAACCGAACTTTCGCAAGACAGCGTCGATTCGGCTGCACGCGGCGAGCAACGTCGCCTACTTCTAAGAGCAAGCTTCAGAGCCCCAGACGGCGTAAGAAGTCCTCCGTCTGCTGATCGGGGTCTTGCGCCCATCCGCGAGCGTTCTTCCCGGAAGAGGAGCAGTGCACATCGAAGTTAGGGAGGCTGGCGTAGTACTGCATGCACTGCACACAGCCAGCGCTGGCCGCATATAGAAATTTGTACTCCAGTTGACGATCTTCATCCAGATGTGCATGCCGTCGCCAGTTCCGGTAATGAGGCTGGTTTTCACAAGGTGTGTAATCCACCGATGTATCACTACTCTCACTAGACATGCTGCTTGACGACGAGGTATCCCGCGGAACTTCGCCTGTCTCTGCGGCCGTAGGGCTTGGTGACCTCGGAGCGGAGGAAGGGCCAGCACCCCCGGCCGCAGCGCTGGGTGTCCGCGAAGGGAAACTTGCCCATGCAACACCGCAGCCCGGTGTCTGTGAAGCAGAACTGGGACCACAGCCTTCGCTCGCAACGTCAGGCGGCGACGAGGGTGGCGGAGGGACATTTCTTGCCCAATGAACTCGAAATGTCTGAGAGGGAATGGCAGCGCCAGCAGCAGCACAGCCTCCGCCCGCGGTGTTGGGTTGCCGCGGAAGGGCTTTAGGCCAAACATGCCGCGGAGAGGCACTTGGCCATGCTGAAAACGGGTTTTGCCGAATCTCACACCATCGCTCAAACCTTTCCATCTCAGTGGCGAGCCACGTCTGGAACCCTGCGTCTCCGGCTTTGTTTGGACGACCGTCTCTCCGTAGCATGCGATACTTGTTCCTCACAGTGTCCACGTCCATCCATTTAGCACTGTCAGGATCGAGCCGCAATTTGTTCAAAAAAACACCGAAATCCGCCATCGAGCAACTGAGCTTTCGCAAGACAGCGTCGACTCAGCGATTCCCCGGGAAACTATGAACGTCGACGGAGCCAAAAGCTTCGTTGAACAACCACCATGTCGCATGAGGCAAGTTTCAAACTGAGAACAGGGCTCGTGCACCAAAGCATACATGGACGTCTTTGTAGAGCGCGAGCAATCACCTGATGCAAGGCGGCTGCATAGAGTCTATAGAGGCAAATGTCAGGATATGCAACAAGTCCAAGCTGAAACTCGACCGAGTAGCAATCCTGAATCCGTTAAAGTGCCCTACAAAGCAAACCAGACAAGAGGTTTCCACGTCATCAGCCCCAGTCGACCGTCCCGGCCTGTGAACGGATCACTTTGCACATTCCGGGCACCTTCGCAAGTGCCGGGAGCAGTTCGACCACAAGCGATGATTTACTGGGCCTCGCGAACCTGGTGCATCCATTCTGTTTGTTAGCTGCATAGCACTCACAAGGAGGTCTCCAGGCCAAGGTTTAAGGTGTTTAAGATGTACGCTTCATATGACCGCTCTGGTTGCGGTCACCCACAGCGAGTGATCCACGATCAGCGGCCTACGCGGAGCCTCGCAAAGCCAGCGCATGATGGTTCTCTGCTAGCTGGATACGGCTTCGTACAAGATCTCCAGGCAGCAGCTGAAGAACCCAACAATGACTGCGGCGCTTAGCAGAAGCAATCCATGAAGACTATGACCAAAGTTGAAATCGGACAGGATGCGATACCCGAAGAACAAAACCACCGTGGCAGGCGACCACTGGGTCCACCGTCGTTCCGGGTGAAGTGTCAGCAGCTTCATGGCAGTAGCTTGACGAATGCTTCCAAGCTGGGGTCAGCTCCACTGCGCTCGGACCCGAGCAGAAACTCAGAAGAGAACTCTTCTGCCGGCACGTCCCGCTCCGAGTGTCTTCGCGGCTCAACGTTTAGGAGCTCTCACGAGCTCATCCCAATCTGCTTCGGGAGTTGTCCAGCTGCAAGAACTTGCAGGACGCATCGGGAGACACGTGTTACAGCACATTGCCAATCCAACCTGGAACCAGGCTCCCCGTGCTTGGTCAAGGCTGCGTAGGTGCTCGGACGTGTTTCATCACCTTCTTCGTGGTCATCGACAGAGAGATGAGAGCGACGGCTAAGGTTCGCCCATTCCATGTGGTTTGGCCGCTCTCCAGTTCCAAAAGCCGACGAAGGAGCAGAATTCAGGAATTTTCTTAATTCTTAACTCGACCTTCCTCAAGGAGCATGATTCCCACGATCTGAAATCATTAGAATGCCTTACACAAGTCCGTCAAAGACAGCTAAGAGGAACACCCATTCCAACTGGCTTGTTTTTCTTTCCCCCGTCCTACTTCCAAAAGCGACAGGTCTAACGTCTCGACAAGAGAAGCGTGTTTTACAACTCACAGAGCTTTGTGCTTCGGTCGACCGCCCCGGCCTACCAAGAAAAGCGATACTCGACTTGGACCGTCCCGAAGACGGCGGTACCTGCCACAACACACACGGGTGCGCTACGATGACAGCCCAAAGCGGCCACACACATGCTTCCACATGCCGGCAAGCGAATCGACAAGGATTTTCTGATCAATAGCAAGCACAGCAAACCACAAAACCCCACACCCTGACTTAAGCATCCCTTTCTGTAATGGCCTCCCCGGCGTCTTTGCAAAGACGAACGTGCTCTGACAGTCATGCGGACCGGCGACTTAGGCCACCCCCATTCGGCCGAGATATGGGGTCACCCCGCTCTGCCATGGGGATATCAGGCGAAGGCTCTCAACGACCACTAGCAGCTGCAAGCATTGGCCCGCGCTATGCTTATGTCGCCCTCTGCTCGCAAAGAAGCAGGACGTCGTGGTCGTCGTGGTGCCATCCCAGAGTTCGCAGCGGATACTTCTGCCCCCGACATTGTGTACCTTCTGCTGGACTTGGCCAAAAGCTTGGCGCAAGAGCCGAACGTCGGGTCGGCCATGGCAAGAGCGGTAGTCGAATTTAGTTCGACTGTGGCGCGGGTACGTGGCATCAAATGGTAGCTGCCAAAACTGGCGAGCGAGCGAAGAGCTGCCGGTTGTTAGAACACGATACATCAAACCCCATTCTGAACATGACTATGCGCAAGCAACACCATTCTTCGGCCTCCCATGGAAGAGCTTGGGTCACCGAGGCTACGTCATTTTCGGGAGGGGCCACCTGGCACGTTAGAGCATGTGTCCAGATGTCATAGCCAGATGCCCGCTGGCCGTTGGCCCCAACCCCCCCCTAGACTGCGGGACCCCAGTGCCCTTGCCCTCGCTCCACACCCGGCCAACAGTGTGTCGGTAGCTGCCAAAATTGGCGGGCATGCAGCTGCCGCTTGGTAGAGCAACATACACCAAACTCCATTCTGAACATGTTGGCACTCGTGACAAACACAACCGAACAGCAAGCCAAGCAAGGTGCTCTGCTCAATAACACAACCACGTCCCAAGAACGGACGGCCCCCCTTCTTTGTTCGGAACCTGGAAGTCTGGCCCGGACAACAGGATCCAGGGTCGCAGAAAATCCAGCCTTTGCCCCAGCACGGCGCATTAGCCCATAAGCCCGGCTGTCATCTACCCCCTGCCCTGGGGTAGGTTGGCCTCAAGGCAAAACCGAACGCCTCACACCTGGCCAATGGTGTGGGGAGCAACCCCGATGGGGCAGGGGTTTACTCCTTAGGTAAGGCAACACCGAAGAGGTTCGACTGGCACTCTGCCTCGGCACTCTGCCTCTGTCGTCGATCCAAGAGAACAGAAAAGCATGTGCTCAGCAGAAAGAGATATAGCCTAATCATGGGTTAGCGGCCTCCCCCATTTGCTGAAACCCACCCCACTCGGCCAAGGTGGGTCGCCATGCTCACAGGGAAATATTATGATAACAGCTGAGCTGGCAAGTCAAAGATTCGTTCACTTCAACCGTTGAGATACAAGTACAACTTGGACTTCAACACCATGCGCAAAGCAAAACCGAACGCCTCACACCTGGCCAACGGTGTGGAAGCAACCCGGAAGGGGCAGGGGTCGGCTCCCGACGTAAGGCAAACATTCGAAGATCGACCGGCACTCTGCCTCTGTTGATTCAAGTGCACAACAACACAGACATGTCACAAGATTCGATCAAGCTCGACTCAATATCAACCGTCTCCAAAGCCCGCGTGCTTAAAGTGTTAGAGTAAGGCTCGTGCAGCAAAGCAGCGATGGAGGTTCTCGTAGAGCGCGAGAAATCACCTGATGCAAGGGGGCTGCGTAGAGCTACACATCGTGCAGAACCCGCGCCTTTCGGAATCCTTCTTTTTGTGTCACAGCCTCTTCTCATCACACAGCCTATTCTACCGCGCCCCCGAACTTTCGCAAGACAGCGTCGATTCGTTAATGTTAGGCGCAAATCTACGCTCGGCACTAAGCGCTCTGCCACTGCGCTTCAATCGAGAACAGCAGTGTGCCGTCTGCGCCCAACGACTCACGACGAAGCGGCATGTGAAGGCGAAACCATCCGGGGTTCTGGGGGGTCTTTCCAACAGGCCCATTTCCTCAGTGGCAGCGACAAGAGAATTGTTAAGGCAAGGACACCCAGGCTTTCGAGGTTGTTATTCCACACGCAAATGTCAATGCAGCACTTTTATTGCAAGACACCATGAGCGTCGTATACCCCATCGGCGTAAAGGTGATAGCGTGAGCTCTGACGGTGTGAGGATCACCCGAACGTCCAGTGGCAATTTCTCCATCCCACGTCGTCATGTCCGAGTCCAGGCACCGAGGAATGGCCTCGACCGACCGTTATACTAGCAACAGCAGACTTTGCATGTGCTAGCACGGGCATGCCACAGCAAGCACAGCCGAGATGCCAAAACGGCGGTAGGACGAAGTCCCCAGCGGTTCTTGAAGGAACCCACGACTGCCTGTCCGGCCAACACCTGATCGGATTGAACGGGCGTCAAACCCACGTAGACTCGCACCTCCGTCACGACGGGAATGGTCATGGCTCCGGAATGCATCTGGGGAGGCACCGAGCTTTCGCAAGACAGCGTCGACTGGCAAATATGAACAGGATGGAGCCAAAGCTTCGTCTACAAATCGTCAAGCTGTGGAGACCTCACGTCCATCTTAGGCCTGACATGTACAGCATCAAGGACGAAAGACTTTAAAGGATTCTATCGCTGCCATGCTATACCTTGCAGATCTACCCAGCCACGCCTGTCCTGCAAGGGTTGTAAGTAGACAATCAAACGTTGTCCTCCGCCGGCGTCGTCCACGCTGGCTCTTTCGCAAGACAGCGTCGAAGCCATGCAGCAACGAGTGAAACTAGGGGAACTACTGAAGGCGGTGCAAACCGCCGGCGTCGTCCACGCTGGCTCTTTCGCAAGACAGCGTCGAAGCCATGCAGCAACGAGCGAAACTAGGGAAACTACTGAAGGCGGTGCAAAGCCAAGAGCACGTAGTCGCGGCGTCTCCACGCTCTTAGAGCTGGTCGAGCCGCTAAAATGCGCCCCACAGCTTCCGCCGCGCTGCACCTTGTGTCCTGCATCAACCATGCGCAAAGGGCCGCAGGGCTGCGATTGATGCCGCCGAAGCAGTGGAAGAGCACGTTGAAGTCCTTGCCCTCCTTTCTGCAGGCTGTGCGTGCACTCGACAGAGCATCAGCCATGCCTTTCCAAGTTTGGGTGCAGTTCTGCGTGCATTCCAAGAACCAGTCAGGATGCTGGCTGTACCTGACCTGGTGGTCGTCCAGCTCGACTTGCAAGTGACGCACACCGCAATCGAGGAAGTGCTTGTTCCAATCTCTCGGAGTTCCTTTCACTTGCATCTCTGTTTTCCAACAAATGCTGACAACAACTGTAACGGGAACTTTCGTGTGCAACTCCACATTGTGGAGGTCCGCAGCCGAGCGCAAGCTGCCGAGCAGACACTTCTCGCCGGGCTCGGAGCTCACCACCACAGCGTCGAGAGGCCACTCCGAGATGTCCCCGAAGTTGTAGGACTCGCCCCAAACAATGTAGTCCATGTCCGACCAAGGTCCATGCTCGTATTTGTTTGCAATTTCGAGCTGCCAAGTGCGAATAAATGTTTCTTCCGCATCTGACATCGCCGACGAAGCAGAAGAAGCAGAAGACGAAGAAGCGGCCATGGCATCCATATGTGCAAAGTAGCAAGCAGGCTCGAAGGAACTAGGTCTCTCGGGCCAAAGCTGTCAATACAAGCAAGCAGAGAGAACACTCCGGTCACGAAAATTCGCTCCACGCGATCCCTCACTTCCTGCCATTCTCCAGGCTGATCATTTCCACGATCTCGTCCTCAGACGTTTCCGTGATTACCTTGATAATCTCGGTGATTTTACCACTGGATGATGCATGTGCTACAGTAATGGTCCAGGTGATTCGGTCTCGCGCGACAGCAGCTTTGGCCGCGAGCTAGACACACAGCCCGCTGGCGGAAGGCAGCTTTCGCAAGACAGCGTCGACTGCTCCGTGTGAGACGCTTGCAAAACCGTACCCTCGCTTGCTGCAGGTCCGTGACCTGCAGCACAAGGATTGAGAGGGTCGGCATATCCTTCT
>CAJNDT010004001.1:0-125000 GCA_905221615.1 Symbiodinium sp. CCMP2592
CACCATGAGCACACAAAAAGCCTGGATCCAGCGAAACTCAAAGTGAGTCATCTAAAAATCAACCTGCAACATACACAGCTAACATGATAAAGTACAGTTACTGAAAGCCCAAAACTCGAAGGCGATACACGAATTGCATGAAGAACATGACTGACCAAGAGTAATCGACCTGACGGCTAGCATTGTCTCAAGCGAAATACAAAAATACAAACGCTTTCCAAGAGGAGGAACAATACAAAAAAAGAACAACAACGAAAGACCATCTATGATTCAACCTAAATGCCCTACATCGCAACCTTGGCTCTGCGTGTGTCTCACATCCGCTTCGCTTTCACGGCTGCGGCAGGGAGCGAAGTGCAGAAGCTGCTGCCTGGACGGCCTCTCTCAAGGAAACAGGCATTGACCATTAGGTTTGGCAGCATCCAGCAAGATCTGTTGAAGCGGTTTCATTGCCTGGTTCGCAACTAGTTACTTGAAGCAAGGTGCTCCCAGACAACACCGGCTTGGTAGAACTAATAGAAACCTGCGCCTCTCGTGCTGCTTCACTGGCTGGTAGACCCGAGACATGGCCGGTCATCGACTCCTTCTTGCTCGGGGCCTGAGCCATAAGCACGGCAACCTCCTGAATATGCTTGCCATGACCAGGCTGGTATTTGGCTTACAACAAATCGTTTCCCTGTTGGGAATTGCCACCATTGTTACCAATGCATCTTTGTCATTTCCTGCACAGAAGTGTATCTGGTTCAAGACAGTAGAGACAGTCATCGTCATCATCAGGATGATCATCATCACAACCGTCATCACTGTCACACTCACTGTCGTCGTCGACACCCATCTTCATCCACATGTCACTGTTGCTATCCTGACGAAAATGCTGGTCATGATGATAATCTCATTGAGTATGGTGGATGTCGATAATGTCACCACCGACTACCACCCACAGCCATAAATTCCACTACTTACAACCACAGCGGAAGCAGCCCCACCACAGACACGACCATCAATGCTGTTGCGACTATGACGACCACATGTTGCTGCGGTGTCGCTGGTGCTGCTTCTGTGCTGGTGTGCCTCTCACGTTTGTCGACGCGCCACTGCCTAATAGTTGGGAAACCGGCGACCCCGTCTCGACAGCTACTGATGATGACACGACCTTCCCACCCGACAACTGTGGCAATATTCAACTTGTCAAAGCTGCTGGCAAGCAACTTCTCCATACATCTCGCAGCGTCGAGGCCCTCCCTCTTTCCAGGTCCACGACTTACACCTGCCAAACAGCTGAGGCTGTGTCTCGACATGGAAACTTTACATCCTCTGCCGAGCCTGGGCTCTCGCTGGCAAAGGCGGCAGCAGCGCTGTGGGGCTGCGACATCGAAGTCGTCGCCCATCTCAGGTCGATGGCTGATCACTCGGGACCAGCTGCCCAGTGGAGGTACCTGTCTTGGAGGACAGGACCCTGCATGGCTGCGTTTGTGAAAAAAAGCAAACTTCTGAGGTGCATAGCCCACATCTGGCTCCAGCTGTCCACACCAGAAATGCTGCCAGTCGTCGCCAGGCGGATTCACTTTCAGCGCATTCGTTGCCTCGATTTGCTGCTTTGCTTTGCGATCCGAAGCGCCGCCCAAGCGAGTGCTCTGTTGTCGCCCCCCCCCGCGTCGCCTGGAGGGCACCACTCGGCACCTCGCCGGTTCGGCGCGGCGACCTGAGCTGTTCGGTACCGCCAAAGCTCTGGCTTCTTTTCGTCTGATGTCTTTTGCAAGCCTCTGCAGCTCTTCCGGTGCTGGTGTTCCCACGGACACCGTGACTGAAATGGCATCGTGGTCGCTGCCTCCACACAAATGAAGGAAGGAAAGGATTTTCGGAAGAATGCCCCCCAGAACAATCCGAACAAAGTGGAACTTCCCGACCTTCGAGCCTGCGACGCGCCGCCTACGAAAGTCCTTTACTGCATCTGGTCACCTCCGCTGCCCAGATTCTTGCGTCGCACGACGGAGGCAGCGTCCATATTGCCGAAGATGTTGTCCTCATGAGCTCTCGAGGCTGTCGAGGCTCTCTCAAACACCGATTCCTGCAGTGTTTGAAGGCAAGGCACCACTCCGCCGAAGGATCCACCGCCGTAGAGCAGCACCATCCGGGACCAAAGAGCCTGTTTGAGGCAAGTGCTTTGGATGGAGTTTTTTTGGCATGTTGTAGGAGTCGGCCAGGTATCGTCTCGTCGTTAGTTGCAGCGAAGTTTGGTCCCCTCTAGTTGGTAAATGGCTCTTTTCCTTTCCTCTTTTCCAGCAACTGGTCGTTTCCAGAACTAGGGCACCCGAAACCGTCACGAAACCACGCACATCTTCGCCCGTGACGGTGTCCTGGATGGTGCGGGACGCCGAGTTCGCGTTGAAGTCTCCAACCAGTATGATTGAATCCCCTGAGCGTGCACGCACTGCAAGGGCGGATGCCTTCCTGTACTTTGCCAGCCTGGTTCGGAACTGCTACGGAGAATTTCGATCAGGTTCTTGGCGATGGAGTCACCGCCACGGGCACCACCAGAGTTCACCTCCAGCGGCCCGTGGTGGTTGGCAAAAAGTAGCTTTCCTAAGTCATCAGCAGCAAGAGCACAGCGGAGCAGAGCTCAGCTCAAACCCGAAAAGGAAATTTGCAGTGTGTGCTCAGGTGTCTCTCGTGCAAGAGACCAGTGCAAGGTAAGCGTCTGCCAGTGGCTTTGTGAACGAGGCGCATCCAAACCACTCCGCGGTGTCCGTAGTAGTGGGACTTCATATCCTGCTGTGGACCAGCCAAGCCCGGTAATGCATGACCCAAGCACGCGCCAGCGATCAAGTCCTCCCCAACGTCCTTGCTGCCTCTTGACAGCAGGCGCCAGGCCTCCTTCCGGTAGGCGAGGCATACGGCGTGCATACCTGCAGCGGATGTCTGCAAAAGGTGCCGCCTGTTTCGCCGCTCACACAGCATAAATACAAGGCACAAGCCTTGCAGGACTTCATAACTGTCCATCAAACCCACCTTGGTGTGCACCAGACAGGTGTAGACAAAGGTGCAGGTTCTTTACAGGTACCGCACCGGTTCCAGTACACGGATGCCGTTCTCACATTCCTGGAAACCCATGACATCGAAGAGCCCGTCCTGGTATGTTTGGAAGGCTGCCGCTGGAGACAAAAGGCTCCTTGTCTTGCAAAACGGCACATCTGTGTCCTCCACGGTCTCAGCTTTGATCAGGTGGCCGGCGCTCTCCCCATTACCGCCTCGGACACCGTAGAGGTTCCACCAGAACAGGTTGTAGCTCAACACCTTCGGAAGGTTTGAGAGAAGCTTTCCATCTGGAAGTCAGCAGGCACGAGCCTTTATGGTGACGCTTCCACCACCCTCCGTGGGGGCTAAAAGACTGCCAGCCGCCGGAGACCCCTTTGGCCGCGGCCTCAGCGAACTGCAACGATGAGAGCTTTTCATTAGATCGACAGCCGAGTTGAAACCATGAGTTCGAGGCAGTGCACCACAAGGTATCGGGCATTTGCCTTGTCAGGCTGATGATACGCTCATTGAAAGTGGGCGTAAAGCCTGTCACTTCACCTGGCTCTTGGTCGTGAATCAAAAGCTGGAAGTCCGCTACCTCGGCAAGAGGCCCCTCTCAGTCCTGCGTCCGTTACCGTTGCTTTAACTAAGGCCACCACCGAAGATTGTGCGGTGAGACCCGGATACCAGTCTGGGTGCGTGCCTCGGCTAAGAATAAACGCATTTGCTGAACTCTTGAGGCCCTCTCTACCTCTGCCTCTGCCTTCCGTTCTCCCTCGCTGTCTCTCTCTCTCTCTCTCGCGCTCTCTCTCTGGGTCATCCCGGCGGAGGCCGACCTCTCGGGCCCACGTCACCTCCAGCTCTGAGCCAGTGTCACAGTTCACACAGTTCAACTGTCAACGCTCCACCTCGTCGAAGCATCCTTCTCCTTGCACCGCCGTGTGGCAGTCCATTCTCTTGGTCAGAACACCTGCCAACAGGAGGCTTCAACGAGTCAAGCGGAGCCTTTTGCTTGTGACACGATGCTCATGCCTCGGTGCTGCAGGGCGGTCAGCGCACAGTCGGTGCGGTCCTCTGCGCACTCGTCATCCGAGTGAAGTGGGGGCTCCTGCACTCATGCGCTGGCAAGGCTGGCTCAGGGGGGCCCATTCCCCATGTCGCCAAGCAATGCACACAGCTGCCGGGATTCAAAGAGTCACGGCATGTCACGGCCACAGGTTGACGGCTCTACGCTTCAAGGTGATCGCCTGTGCACGTTACTTGCTCGATACAATTGCAACACGGCCACTGACCCGACCCAACGTTCCGTCCTGGGCGAGGCCCAAGGGAATGAGGAGGATAAGCACCTAGAAAGCCAGGAGCGCAGCTTCTGTCATGTCATGGGTAAAGAGATTCCTCCAAAGGAAGCCTGATTGCTGCCAAGTGGCTTTTCGCATTCTGGAGAGGAGGGGCCCAAGCAGTGCTCGAGCCGAAGCAGTCTGAGGAAGGCGATGGCAGCGCCAACCGCAGCAGAGGAGAGAGAGGCTATGCTGTGAAAGCCGGAATGTGGGCTCTGCTGTAGTGCATGGGAAGCCTTGACGTCGGCATCTCAGGTGTCTGGACATACAAAACCTCCCCACCTTTGATTCGCGTTGCTTTAAGGGCAACACAAAATTGAATCTGTACCGATGCACGGCTTTAAGGACTTTCTGTATCTTGCGGCCTGACAATGCAAAGATGCCACTGGCCTCCCCCTCTCGACGTGACTGCTAGCTACTGTACCGTGCACGGTCCAGTCCAAGTGCCAGAACTTGGAACACAACGTTCAATTCTGCTGCTTTCCTGGGATTTCCTTCCCCGGCTCCCAGCCGGGAGGTGCTCTGGTAAATATGATCTGCATGCACATGACTCTGTTTGAAAGCTGTATGAAACGCACTATCGCTTATGCCCCAAGTCTACACTGCGGGTGGACACCTCGAAGACCCCATGTGACATCTCAGGGAAGAAGACCTTTCCGGAAAACATTTCTAACCATACTACTTCAACAACTTTTTCACGACTCACGCCAGCTGAAGCGCTTGGTGAGTGAATGCCAGCGGCAGCATTCAATCCCGACCTCGAAACATAAAGCTTCACATGCCAGGTCAGATGGTTTTGCCGCCGTGTTCATTTTACCATGTTTCTTTTTGCCACCTTCTCGGCTTAGCATATGTCAAGGACGCTACGACCTAAGTGGCAAAGTCAGACGTGCTGCACATGCGGCTGCCACCTTCAGGCAGCAACATCATTCTCGGCAGATCTGCTCAAATAAGTCTGTTGAGATTTTAGTCTCGTTGCCGCATACTAAATGCGATGGTTGAACTCGACTCTGACAGCAAGCAGTTACATTGGTGGACAAACGAAACATCCTCAATGTGCCTTGCCGGGGCAGTCAACCTTGCACCTTCGTACCGTCTCACTTCGCCAAGCCTGAATCTTGCCAAGACCTCTTGAACTGCGCCACTCCAAAGTTGAATGCCCTCCCTCAAACCTTCGGCCCTCAGATTGCAAATGGAACATGGTTACCCAGAACTGGCAAGGAAAGCCCAACGTCCTCAGAAAGAACGGTGCATTGGAAACAACTGAGTTCCACGCGCTGAAACACAAAGAAAACCAGAGTTTCCTTGCAGCTCCAAATGAAATCGGCGGGGCCTCTCGCAAAGTGGCGATGGCGGCATGGAAGGACGACAAAAGTCAAGCACCTTACAGGTTCCCACACCTCTTTCAGCAACGTAGTCCATGCTTGGCCATTCATGTCCCCTGAAACTTGGAAAGCGGTCTCGGCATCCGTGGCCTTGCAATGCATCGGTGTGGCATCGAGTGTGCTTGGGCGCCTTTGCTGCGAGCCCGCGGAATCTGCCGACTTCCGAATTCCGACATCAGTCGTACTGTAGCTTGAGCCTCTTAGTCGTGCGAGCACAGTTCAGGAGCATCTTCTCTTCTCACCAAAGAGCTGAGCACAAGGTCCTCACGGGAAGGCAGACCTCCCGGCTATCAGGCTGCGGAACCTTTTGCCACCGAAGGCCCGTCAAGGGTCAAATTTGCAATCCTGCATCCGCTGCGGCTCCGAGTAGTCATGCAAGCTTTGGAGTGTGGCCACCAGGTTCCCGGAAGAGTAATCCCCAGACTGCCAAAACCCACTTGACACGCTTGCGAGCTGGTTCAAGGGGGTTGGGGGTGGTGGAAGCACATTATACACTGATCAAAGAGGCGTTTGAAATGTGATCTAATCAAGTATTGAGGCTTCTATACCTATCTCCCGAAGGAGCCATGAGCTGTTCTACAGTCTCTTCTGGGGTCGATGTGCGGGAAAAGACACGTGGCATGTGTTAGAGATCTGGCTCTTGGCTGTCTTGGTGGTGCCGTTGCAACGTCCAGGTCTCGTAAGAACTTTGTGGACCTTCTTTGCATTTGTGGTTCCGAGCAATGAGAGTTTTATGCACATCGAGGCAACCATTGGCCTTACAACAAAGCCTGCCTGGTTGTATTGCAACGTAGCCTCGTGACGCTGCAAGAGGGAAATGCGAAAGATGTCTGCCACAAAGCACGCTTCCTTGAAGCTCCGGCTGCCGAACTTGTATGCAAAGGACCGTACTGTGTAGGGGACTACTCGACTCACGGTCAACATGCAGAAAAGCATTGAAACCTACGAAACCAAAACAGCTTGAAAAGCCCAAGCCGAGTCGAGTACCACAAGCTATCGTGGTACTGATAAGGGCAACTGCGGACCTGTTCTTTCGGGATTAGCGATCCTGCAGCAAGTACAAACTGTAACCCAAGGTAGTCAGAAAGCTACTCAAATATTTCTATGGTTCACTCAAGGGTACTATTTCGAATCGAGTCCGGGATCTGCGTATAAACAGCCAGGGAGTGTCGACGCGAAGCTTGCACACACCTGATCTTTTCTGGACAGCGGCATGGGTGACTTTGCACTTAAGTTCTCTGACTCTAAGTGTATGACTTCAATACCACAGCAGACTTTCGATGCAATGAACACTTCATGGCGCGAACTCTTGGGGCCAACCCTGGAACTAAGGTTCGTGACTGGAGGGTATCTCACCCTGTCACCGCTGAACAACCTTTCCCTACAGATGAGGAGTTGTCGAATCGTGAGGCATCTTCTAAACTATGTGTCGGTTTTCGGGTTCAGGTCAAGCTCTGCACCTGCTGCACACATCAGCAACATCCCATTGACGAGGAGATTGCTGCGACAGATCGATCCACTGTTGCAAATTGAGAGGCTCTATAAACAAGACAACAGTCATTAGCCTGTTGCCACCACTGTGGATGGCACTCGTAGACAGGATCCTCGTGGAAGTCTCTGGGGCCGAAGTAAAGTAAGCATGATAACTAGACACAGCTTGCGCTGGTCGGCAAACTCGACAGAATCCTTATCACTCTGCAAAGGAGCATGGCCTATCTGAAACACCCATTGAGAAGTCCGCTGATCCTAAATAAGTTAAGCCTTCTATGACTCTAGAAAGCCCGAGACACAGCCCCTCAGACGTGATTAGTTGTAGTGTTTCTTGAAAAAACGAACGATGACCCGGAAGCCTAACCTACGACTTGCCCGCTGTCCAGCCAGGAAGTGCAGAAGGCTTCCAGGAGGCTTCAGCCAGCAGCAGGGTCGTCTTAGATTTCTAGGGCTCCATTCGAAGGAAGTGTGCCTTACAAAGCCATGCGAAGCTAAGTCATGATCTCTAGCATGGATTGGCTCTGAATGCAAGACTCGCATTCCACGAGAAGCTACAATTGCTTAACGTCTGTTACGTCGAATGGAAGCCTTCTGCTCGCGCCGGTTGTGCTGCCAGACATTGCAAAGCCCTTGTGGCTGGATCAGAGATATTCAGATTCAGGGCTTCTGATTCGGAGGCACCACTTTGATTCTACAAGCTAGTGCAGCTAGTGGCTCGTGTCCATGCACCGAGATGCGAGTGATGGGTCAGCGAATATGTTCCAAAGGATGGGGGCACATGCGCAAGCCACATCACTAGCGGAGTGAGCTGCAGGATAGCTCCTGATCCACATTAATGTCCGTAGGGTTGAAACTTTGACACCGTATCCCTGACGCGGCTTGGCATCTCATGGGTAATTCTGGACTTGATGCCATTGGTACTCTTAGCCTGGTTTCCTGCGTTCAGCTCCTACTCCTACTCCGAAAAGGATTACACTGTTTCTACTGCTTCTACTACTACTCCGACTACGAACGACGACCACTTCATACTACTACCATACTACGGCTACGACCACGATTTCTACGGCCTGGATTGCAATCTTGTAAGTCTCTTGTACAGCTTCCAAGACGTCTTTCAGCATGTTGCTATGTATGAGGTGCCAAAAATGCCAGTTATGTTATGTCTTCATGACGGAAGCACTCGTCGCAATATCCTGGTAACAATGGTGGTCTTTGGTGCTGCTCTGGAGTATCTTGATCAATACAAGTGGCAGACGCCCTGTAGAGCAGGGTTGGGTATTGCGATCGGAAGCCATGGCCCAGTGTCATCTAAAATCTCTAGGCCTATTTCCGGAGGGGCGTGGGCGGATCGCAAAACCTTCCCAAGCGCTCGAAGGAGCTCACATGTCCGGCATTTCCGGATGATACTTTTTGATTTCCTGCGTGTGGCTGAGGCTTTGTGTGAAGGCTTGCTTATTCGAGTGTGACCGATCTTTCATGATATTGGATTGGAAGTTTCCGAGCGCTGGGAGGCGTCTTCTGGGCTGAGCTGCTCCTAAAACAGTTTTCTTTATAAAGCTGCAGTGTGAAAGGAAGGAAGGGTGCGCCTTTTATGTACATGGTCACCGCAAGGACTTCGTCGAACGAGGCAGAACTCCACAGAAAAGCCAGGTTGGTGTTGACCAAACGAAGCGAAATTGAAGGGCGGGGCCTCAGCCCGACACCGGTTGAAAACGCAGACGAGCAAAGATTTGATTGGACCCGGGCACTGGAAGCCGTAAACCCCGGGCCCTGAACCGGAGATGGAAAGCTGTTGATGCGCAAACCCCAGCCGGGCCTTGCAAAAGTACTTCCTGAGGAGCTTCTCATCCAGGTCTGGCTCCTGCAAGAAGGAAATGCAAGGATCGCTCGTGTCTGATTTCTTCTTCCTCTCTTTTTCTTCTGGAGCTGGAGCTCAGCGCTGCCGCTACCGTTCGCTTCTTCCTGGTGGAAAAATTGACACTACCGCTGCTTCGCTGCTTCGCTGCTTCTTGATGATGGATGCGCTTTAGACGCTCAGCGGCGTGGGCTCCGAGTCCGACCATCCCAAAGTCGCAACCAGAACTGAGCCAATCTGAGAATCGAACTCTTTCCCACAATCCGACTGGTGTCATCACGTGGGGAAACCCCAAAGTGCTGGCCGCCTTTTCGAATTCCAATGTGACGTACTTCGGTGCAGACCTCGGCTGTTACTGCCGATGCTTCAGGGTATCAAGGGGTGCAGAACCTTGTCCCAAAATCTCAATTTGCCGAGTTTTGTCGTGCGCAGTCATGCTTCGGCTATGACCATCAACTATGCCCAAACCTGCACGAGCTGAACATGCCGAGGAACGTTTCCCTGGAGGTGTCACGGATGACGTTCGGTCCGGTCGTGAACAACCTCCAGGAGGGGCACCATTCACAAAGAAGAAACACGAGGAGCCTTTCCACCCTCTGACTGAGATGCAGAATGCAGGCCAGGCAGGATTCTTAGTCTCAGGAAGTAGCATCGGCAGCCCCTTAAGCTAATGCCGCCTGACCTGTGCCTTGCGTCGCGCAACACGAATAGACACCCCACTCCGCCTGTGCTCCAGGGCTTCGGTCACTGCAATGCGGTCCTGCGGCGGGCATTCGTCGAGTCTTCATGCCGGTTTTTCGCGCAGAGTCACGGGCTTGCAGGGTGGGCTCGCTTTGGCTCGGCTTCGTCAACTTAAGGGGATGCTCTCCAACAGCGCTGTTTTGTCCTCAAGTTCGGGTGGGGCTCGTCTCAACGTCTCTGACAGGGTCCCGGAGTCCTTGGGGTTGAACCGCAGCATGCGGTTCAGGATGTCAATGGAATCTGCCTGGCGACTCTACCCAGAAAACCCCAAGTGCGAGTTTTGGGCGAGGGTGCCTACGTCAATGTTACCAGGCTTCAAGAGCCATCGAAACCTCATGCTCCGTTAGTGGACCAGGTAGGAGTTGCTTCGGAGATGGAAAATGTAACGAGGCAGCCCGCAGCTAGCACAAACTTCATGATCCCAGCCTCCACCCCGGGGAATTTCACGCTCAACCCGTCGCCATCGCGCCTCAGATAACCGGGCAACCAGCCAGTACTGACATTGCATGTGCTTCTCCGTTTCTTCGCTCTCACCGCCACCTGTGATCCAAGGCTTTGCCACGACGAGGCTCTGTGGCGACGACAAAAGCGTGACTTCGCTAGACTTGGCTTGGGCTTTCGGGTTTCTCCGGGCGCAGGGCAGTTTCTCTCATCTTGAAAGCACAAAGGCAGCAAACATTGCGACATCTGGGGTTGGCACGCTGCGAAGCAACGAATGTACCTTTCAACGGCAGCAGGGTTCTACCCAAGGACCATTTGCAGGACCAGACACACCTTTAGGGGAGGGGGTGGCCGGTAAGTGGCAAGGATTGCAACTTGAATCCTTGGTTCTGTCGCACCGACGTGCGGACAACGAGAGTTCAGACTTTGAAAGCCCTGGTTCCCGCGGTAGAATGTTGCTTCCACGCCAATGCGCCCTACTTGCTCATTCTTCCCCAGGCTGCTCAGGCCATCTGAAGGCCCTCCTGCACATGACCGGTTCTCTCTGAAACAGTTGGCGTCGCTCCGACCATGAGCTCGCTTGGGCAGATGAGTGAGTAGCCGTCTGCCGCGGACAACTTGCTCGTGGCTGGAGTAGTAACACTTTCACTATCCAACGACCTTGTCTTCACGGTCAGCAAGACTCGTCATACCAAGAAGTCGAGATGAGCTAGATTCATAGCGCGAGCACCAGCGCATTACAAATTGTTGTGAGCTCAATTACCCGACATCCATACGCTGTGCTCCAAGGCCTGTCGAACCCAAGACATGCTTCACGGTGAGCTGGGGCTGACCGCAAGCCATGACTTTTCCTCACTCCATCACCCCTTCTAAACCCAAGACCAAGCTCCGTGACCTCTTTGCGTCCTCCCGCTCTAGCTGCTCCACATCTGGCTCTCCTGGCGTACCTGGCAGTTGCTCAAGGGCCAGTGCTGGGATCGGGTAATTTTTCGCTCATAGCTAACATGCTGTCTAAAATCCTTTTCAAGAAATCCTTGCCAGTTTTAAACCAGCTTTCCATAGGTTTCCAACACCCAGGCTTTTGTCTTCGTCCAGCGGGCTCCGCAGAAGCATTCCGTTTATGCTGGCGGACAGCCCGGAACCCCCAGACTCTTCTCCCCCAAGCCAAGGAGCCCAGGAGGTTGAAAATCATGTTCAGCTGGTCGTGCTTCCCTCGCCTCGGACATCAGACGGGAGAAGGTCTGGAGTTGGGGATGGAGAAAGAAAGCCTTTCGCTCCATGATCAACAACACTTGTATCTGAAGCACGGCAAGCTGGGCGCAGGGCGTGTGATACTTGTAGTCCGTCCTTGGCGTGGCAAGCAGGGGAAGTGCCTCTGAATCTTGGAGGTGTGGCTGCCGTAGACCATGAGAATTGCAAAAGCCTGGTGGGCATACCAGTTCGAATCCGGCTGCCCCGCCTCACGCTTCCCCCTGAGCTTTCTTTCGACTACCTAGAGCTCCTCTGCACATGCACCGGGTACATACAGAGGCTTCACTGTTTGTTCCATAGGCCGCATCCAAGGCACTTGTGTTTGTGATCGGGCGACAATGGGAAGCACGACGAGCCCGGGAACAAAGGCCCTCGATCCTGGCATGAGAGCTTCGCGTGAGAAACCTGGAACCGTCCGCCCTCAAACCTTTGACACTAATTGGCTGGGCTTCGATGTCGCAGGGACGTCTTGAAGCTCTGGGATCATGGACAGTAGTCCCTGACTTTCGAATGAAATTTTGGTTTGCAGCTGTCATTTATCTATCTTGTTTTTTTCGGCTTTTGCCCTTGTTAAGGCTCTTCGGACACCTTGCATCGGCTGAAGGGCTCACGGTGTCTCGCTGGGTCTTGAATGCTCTCCGACCCCAGAGCCTGAGATCCTAAGGAAGCCCTGAGACTGCTGAGACAATCACCTGGTCATGTCCATGTGACTACCACGGATCATCAGCAGAAGACATGGTAACAAACTCGCACTGATATGTCATGCAATGTCGTCCTGCACGTCGTCGTGCAGTGAGATTCTCTCGCACAGCAGAAGGGTGATGATCATCATGCTTTTGCGAGAGCTAGGACCACTCTCGGTCTTTATACATCACCAATGACGCCCTGGTGGAAAGTAACCGGTGCCGCAAAATGCTTCGAGCGCAGATCTCTGCAACTCATGGGGTTCCTCTTTTTGAAGAGTGGACCACAAGACCAAACCCTAAAAACCCAAAACCCTAAACACCAGAAAACCCATCAGAAATCACCAAGAATTCCGCTCCTAAAGCTTGCTTGAAGAGACCTCTGGCTTCCCGTTCCCCTTGAAACTCCAAGCCCAAGCTGCCTGGGTCCTCGTGCCCTCGAGCATTCCGAGAAGCTCCGCCTCGGGGCGTTGCAGGCTTCGGAAAGCTTCCTCTCTGGGCTCCAGCGCCTCCGGGGGGCAGGGGGGAAAGAAAGCGAACTAGAGCTCTAGCACCTCTTGGGGGATTTCGGCCCGCTAAGGGCCTTTGGGCTCCGGGCTACTCACTCTTGGTCACTGCAGAGTGTGTTCGTAGACACGTAAAAAATATCCTGCATTGAGGACGACCAAGAGATACTAATTTGCAGGAGGCCCTTAACAGCGGATCTGAGCATTCCTGGAGGAAGGCCCCGGGCGTAAATGCAGCCCACTGACCAAATGTCAATCGCCTGGCTGGTCTTGCAAGGAAAACAGGACAAGGAAAAAAAACTACGAATCACTGTTCGCATGCTGATTCAACCGGCGAAGCATCACGTCTTGTTCAGGCTGCACGGTTCCAGCATCTGTTCGCAGGTCTATCGTCTTGAACTTCGACCGAGCCATGTGGCAACGCACATAATGGTTACTTTGGAATCTTACATTAGGACTAAACGCATTTCATCTCTGTCTTCGCGAGGCGCCGCAATCTCTGTGGCACGGTGCGCATTTTCAGCTGAAGTTGCGTTGCTCCGACGTTGCTTGGCCTCCAAAGCCTTCGCAAACGGTCCCTGAGTTTCTGAAGGCACAGCTGGAAGGAAACCTTGGAGTCATCATTGCACTATGCAAGCCTTCCCCTTTGCGTATACCCTGAATCCTTAATGGCCCTCTAGAATCCAGAACGCTACGTTGAAACCGCAAGCAACCACCTCGGTGTAGTTCTCCTGCAGCAAGATGAGTTCTGGGGCTCGGTACCACCTGGCAATCTGGGTTTCCCCAAGCTATCAGAACTGCCTGGTGCTCTTTGTACCGCTAGTAGCATGAGTAGTAGCAGTAGCAGTAGCGGTAGCGCTAGCAGCGGCAGGAGCAGGAGCAGCGAGTGGCAGTCGAGTAGCAGGAGCTGTTGTCACCCACATAGTAGTAGTATAGTAGTGGTAGAAGTAGAAGTAGAAGTAGTAGTAGTAGTAGTTGTAGCAGGAGTAGGAGTTGGAACAAGTAGCAACAGCAGCTGCAGCAGCACTGGCAAAAGCCGTGGTGCTGATGCTGCAGTGACTGGCTATGGGTGCGAGGTTCTCAGCAAATCCGACTAATGCTTGCGAGCCGAAGAACTGCACCATGCGTTCAGCACGGATAAAGCACCGAGATGACAAACTCTCTCTAGACTGCGGCTGCATGATAAGGGTGCTCATCTCTGCCACCTGGTTGGCAACCCACTGCAAATCATTTACATTTTCACAAGATGTGCACGTCTTATTGAAGCCCTGGCAATTCTCACCACACTGCAGGAAAGGGCGCCTGGTCACCACGTGTCCAGTCAGGTTCCTGCGATTGTTGTCGCTTTTTCTTCCAGCCCGTACGTGGAACCTACCGCTCACTCATTGCCAGCAACACATATGTGTTCTTGACTTCGCTTCCACGCTAGGGTCTTGGGACAAGCTATGTGGTTGAAGGTTCCGCGCCCAAGCTTTAGAATGCGATTCTAAGGTTGCAGGAAATGGGACGCTTTTCACCTCGATGGTTTCTGGCATTTTCCTCAAGTGCGACAACACAAGACGCGAGGCTCCAAACATAAACCAAGAAGCGCACTTCAATGGAAACTCCCCGGCAGACAGCTTTCCGGGTCTCATCTCGACAAGCTTGCACATGTCTGTCAAACTTCTACTGAAGACTGGGAGCTGGGAGCCTCTTGAGGCGCTGTGTGTGCGGGACCCCTGGCACGGCCTCGGCAATACAGCGCTTTTTTTGCCTGTCTCGTTTCTTCGCCCTCCTTTGAAATTTGTGTTGCGGGGTCCGAACGAGGCTTTCAAAAGGTCTTCCCGAGACGCATGTGGAAGCCCCCTCGCAGGAGTCCACTACATCATGAAGTGGCGCTATCCTTCTGCAATCAAGGACCAACAGGATGTGCCCCTTCTGGCATGGCTGGTAAAATCGCTGCAAAACGTGTGGGATTCTACCGGAAACATTCTTCGAGGAAAGGCCGGTGGAGCCGTAGTTGCCCTGGAAGAGTTTCAGAAAGCAGCGTAAACAGTATGGGGCTGGACTCAAACTGCCCCAAACGTCAGGTAGCAAGACCCCCATATGCTCAAGGACCCTTCCACACCCACGTCTACGGGATCCCTCATTCGAAGAAACTCCACTTGAGATCCCGGCGTCATGGTCTCCCTCACCCCGTGGCCTCAGAGAAGGCTCTGAAGGATCACAGGAAGAATCTCTGAAGTCTCTAATTTGATTCCCTCACGACTTTCCTGCTGTTTCCACGAAGGTGGCATCGATGTTTGCAGCTGTACTACCTCGAGCATTTTCAAGCAGTTGTTTCCTCATCATCATCATCATCCCAGATTGCCTGCGCCCTACTCCCTACTTAAGCGAAACCAAGGAATGCCGTAAGACAGCTATAAGAAGGACCTTATACGAGTTGCTTTTCTGATGCGGCCCCGAAAAGTCCGAAAGCTCTGAGTCGGCAGCGTGTTCGGAAGCCTTGGCGCTGGCACGGTGCTTGGAGTCACTTTCCAGAAGGCTATTATCATTTATCTGAGCTTTCGATTCTGGGCACATGAATCGGAAAGGCACATTGCCTGCAAGAAAGACAGGCTCTAAACGACGGACCCTTCAAAATGTCTGGCCGCAGGGCTTCTGGGAAGCTTTGGGCTCAGCCCCGGCCTACGCTCACAACAAGAACTGCAGCAGATGTAGGATTCAAGCCCAGATGCCTTGTGGGCGACTCGCTGTGTGCTGGTGCTAGAAGCAGGTGATGTAAAATGCAAATCGCAAGCACCGCCTTGTGGAAGACATATACTTTAGAGCGTTGAAACTGGGGTTCTACAGCATGCCTAAGCAGAAGCCCAAGACGCAAACTCTCAGAATCGCGAATCTATAAGACGGTCGAATACTGTGAGTTCTGAATTGGCGCGACCCTCAACTTCGAAGTTTCGTATCACTAAGTCTGAAGCTTGTAAGTTGTAACCAAGATCTGCAAAAGACAAGCTGGAATCTCCCCAGAAAGAAAAGCAAACGCCTTCCGTTCTACACTACACTCAATGAGCCCGTGCCCCATGGCTCGGGTCCCCGGGCGCATGCAAATGCGGCTGCTCTGCTGCTTCGATGGCGCGGCTGAGGCCAAAGTCGCAGATCTTCACGGAGCAGTCCTGCTAGCGCTGGCGTTCATGTTTGATCTGTACTTTCAGATGTCCGTACACAAACATGTATTGTGATAATTAAATGAAATCCTACTAAGGTATTCAGAAGGATAGCTGCTAGTTCCACCAGTATCATGACCTAGGTTTTGCAGGTGCGGGGGCTGGCCGCCCTCCCCCCAAAGTGTAGGGTTCAGAGCTCTCGGCGGCTGGAAAGCCCACACTTCTCATGTCAGAGATCGGTGCATGTTCTGGTTGTCTGGCCGCTTCCGCAGGTTCTCGAAGTTTCTACTTGGTGCTCTTCTTGCAACTTTGCACACTTCAGGTGACCGCCGCCTAAACTGCCAACTCAGGCACTGCAAATCTGAACAACAGCCATGCGTGCACAGCTCATATCTTCATTGGGAGAAAAGCCTCTACGAGCCCTCATGTCCTGGTTGACGAGGCAGTTGGCCTCGGTACGTTAAGGTCCCCAGACGAGACGCAGCGGCCAATAGATCCAAATGCAAGGAAGGCCAGGCCTTTAGGCCTGTCACTAAGACGAGGCCATGTTTACGCTCGCGTGACTGGCAGAAGCCTTCAGAAAGTTCTGGGCAAATCTGGTGAATCGTAGAAACCTAGAGAATGGGAAGGAGAAGAGGCATGACCGTCTTCAGGAATGGAGCACAACCAGCACCGAGAGGTTGGGCAAGCAAGATGTGGAGCTTGCTTTGGCAGAAGTCGGCTTCCAGGGCAGGACAACAAAGCGATGCGCAACAAAAACCTGCAGTGATCACAACATGAACCAATCCGAAATCCGTTGCCCGTCTCAGCTCTTTGCCAACTACCTAACAAATCTCTTTCTTGTACAGGCAGTTACACCCCGTCTTCTTGGGAAGCCCGAATCGCGCGTACCACCAGGGCAGGGGCCGGCTTCAAATCTCGGTGGTAGATGCCGGCCTCGGATCCGTTGAGCTTCTCTGATTAAGCTAAGGTTTTGGGTGCTTTGGGGCGGTGGCAAAGGCCATTACACGAGGTTTGAGAGTCGTTATTTTCAGACTGTCGGCTCGAACGTGGATCTGTGCTCAACTTCATCTAGATTTGGCAGCAGAAAACAGGCCGTTTCTTTCAGAACGTTCACGAGCGGGCTTTGCACTATACGCAGCTCTCTGCAAGGTTCTGGTGAAGTCTGCTGGGGCATATCAGGTCCAAGATGAACTAGCGTGTGGCGTCAAAGCTGATTAGCACATAAGTCTTTCAGTCATGCCGCCTAGCTCAGGCCCAGAGGAAATATGGTCTCGACTCCTCCAAGCGTAGAAGAGACACACAACAGCCATGGGCAGAATCATCTTTGATCACTGGGCCACGGACGGAATGCAGGTATTTCAGCCCCACGAGTAGGTTGTACAACAGCGTATTGATGTGGAGCGGGGTCAGAGTCACATCCTGGAGGGCGACGGACATGACCAATCATGCTTGAGAACAGAATCCTCGTACGCTAGGGCCTGATACCTGGATGCAGCAACCTGGGAAGATAGAGTGCGCCGACCGTGGCGGGAATGTACAAAGAAACTCCCCAGCAGCGAAACCTGGGGCTTCACCAGTGCAACACGGGAGGTCCGTGCGGCACAGCTTCTTCAAGTCAGAATCGCAGATCTCCATTACCATGTAAAGCTCGTCGAACCTGGCATGCTTTCTTCAACTCTCAGGGCCGGTGCAGTGCGGAGAATCTATGGAATCGCTGTCATTCCACCCTGATCCCGGAAACCACGAGTAGAGCCGAGATCAGGAAGGTGGCATCACCCTGACAACAGGCCGAGCTCGACGTGTGAATGTTGCTGGGAGCGACCTGAGATTCTGGCGCGAAAGTGCGTTGGGAAGTCTTGTTTGGGTTGTCGTGCAGCAAGTCGCAGAGTGGGGGGGAGAGAGACTGCATCAGAAGATGCTTCTCGTACTCCTGTTCGGAAAGAGCCGTTGAGCAGGTGCAGCTGACCTCCCTACCCTGTTAAAAGCACAGCCGCAGCCCCTGTGTAGGATTATGCAAGGCTGTATAGATAACACGCTGCGCTTACGTACTTGCACGCTTACCTGACCACAGGGTGTTTACCAAAGCAAAAACAATGGATGTGAATGAGCTGGGGCCGGCACGATATCATAGATCTGCACCTCAGTCAAAATTTTTGCAGCTGCAAGCCGGACGAAGGAGAGAAGGTCCAGAACATCGAAGCGCATTGTCTGGCAACTGCGGTCGCGAAGCGAACTTCCCGTCAAGCCGGATTCGAAGCTGCTGCTACACTTATGCTGCAGATCTTGAGAAATCTGAGGGTCAGAGAGCTTTCTGCCGATGCCAATCTCAAAGCTCGACCCAAGCCAGGGTGCTTAGGCTTAGGGCTTTTGCGATGTCGGCCCTTGGATGGTTTTCTTTAGGGTGATGCTGTGAAGCCGGTGCTCTGAGGGGGATCGGGACGTGGAGCTGATGTAAGTTGGGGTCACGGCCCTCCAAATGCCTGGGGTGCTGCATGATTTCGCTGCAGGGTCCAAGATCGCGAGTGTATACACCGGCCCCTGAAGTAAATCGCGAGCTGAGCTGAGATTGCTTCAGATGAACCCTTCAGGTGCATAGCTTCAAGGCCTCTGCATCTCAGGGTCTGGCAATGTTCTCGTGCTCCAGCTTGGAGAGAATCGCGATCTCACGCAGAATTCGCCTTGGCAGCGGAGAAGTTCAAGGTTTCGGAAGTTTCGCACCTCCGTGCAAATCTGAGGCTGCTACTTACAGTCGATGAGGTCCTCGAACATGTGCGCAATCCTGCCAAGCAGGATACTTCTGCGTGCAGGTTAAGTGGGGAGTAAGGGTCTCGGTTCTTTCGGGACACATCTTTGACGGGTTGGGTTCGGGCGTTCTGGGCCACTTCATGTAGATCGAAGCCCGGAAATATCACACGACGGCTTCATGCAGGATTTCACGCGTTTCATTGTTTCTGCCAAAGGAGGAGGTGTAAGCACACTGAGAGCTTGCCTGATTTTTTTCCTTGGTTGGCGAGCTTGGCAAAAGCATGCGGCGCTCCAAGGTCCAAGGTTGAGTCATAAGAGGGCTCTCTGCTGCTGGAGATGCGATGGCTCTCTTTGGGTCTCCGTCCTTGCCGAGCTAGCCCTCTCCTGCCTCGGGCCCTGAGATAGGCACTTGGAAGGAGGAGTTTTCGGGCGGGGTGTAGATGACCGGCTTCAATAGATAGACGCGCACCGAATACCAAGCCTATCAGAATTGCACCACCAGTTCTGGACATTTCTCTCTCTTCTCTCTCTCTCTATATATATATACACACAGGTATACATCGTCGTAGCGAACGACAGCAACTGCGGCTGCAATGATTGCAACCAGAACTGCTGGTGCAGCGCTTGACTACGTTTCGCTGCTGAGAACAACAGCGAAAGCATTATTCAAGGGCTCGTCACTATTTCTAGCAAGACCTGCGCGCACTTGTTCTGCTTGTTCTGATGCTGGTACGGGAACTGATCAAATCTAGGACCGGTTGTACCAACTATATTGTCTCCCAAGAGTCATCATGCTCGGATTTTTCCTCACTGCGGATTTCGGGAGTGAAGTAGCTACTGAACGAGAAGGAGCACTTGGAGCGGTTCGGTGCCTCACGCATCTGGGTAGGATCTGTTGGCCTTTTCGAGGGTGACTTTGCCCAAAGCCCAAAGTCCTTTTGATTGCCACGAGCCGCTTCTTGTTGGTGTCAAAGGCCTGTCGGCAGATGGGAAACAGCCTCAAGTCCCGACTTTGAAGATCAGGGGACTCGACATAGAGGTTGAGAAGCTAATAAGGACTAACGACCATGACCTGTTTCTTACGTCCCGCGATGTTGACGAAAAGCACGAAACCCAATCAATACCTCTGCACCAACACATGAAACACCTTCCCAAAAGCATCAAACAGGTGCTCCACATCTCATGTAATCCCTAATGACAGATACCCTGTATCCTAGAAACATGTGGACTTTGCCCGGGAACTGAAGCTGACGTGGGATTCCCTGGCTCTCCTCCAAGACTGAAGGACGGAAGACCTCCGGATGAAGTACATGTCCCTGAAAGATCAAAGTTTGCATCCGAGGGCATTCGGCAGTCCCCCTGCCTCGCAAACACTTCCATAGGAGCCTGTGCCGATGAGCTGCTTGACCTCCAGGCACCGACAGATCGCCCAAAGCAAGTTGGAAAAACAGGAAAGACAAGCAACGTCACCCTCACTATCACTTTCACTATGAGACTGACACAAATGCCTATCACCTTCTGCCCAAGTCCCAAACTCAATCACACTTATGGAGCAGGACGGAGGACCAGCAAAAAGCTCAAGGCCCCCAAATTTGGGTTGCGGGCACCGGGCGGATGCTCGAGGTCTTTTGTTTCAAGCTTCTGCCGCCAAACCTGAAAGCCCTGGCCCTGGCTCCTGACAAAACATGTCCGAGGCCCACCGAAAAAGCGATACAAAATCCAACGCAGCCGACAGGAAAAAAGCACATCCCCACTCTCCGGCAAGAAGGCAGCATTGTAGGTAGAGTCTCAGAAAACTACAACGCCCAGAACTTGACACAAACACATGGTGATACCGCCCACCCCCGCAATGGTAGCCTTACAGGAAGATATCACAGGAGGCGACCTCGTAGTTGGGCGGGATCTTCCATCGATCCCCTGGGCCCTTAGGGATGGATGGCCCGGAAGGCCTCAGCGGAGGGAGGCGAGCTCTCTTCTTTGGGCACCCGGGGTCAACGGCGCCTTCTATGAAGTTCTGTGGATCAGGTTATCAGGCACTCAGCTGTCATCGGGTTCCTTGTGCTGGTACATCCATGTCCCAGAAGCTCGTATGGGCTTCCGCAAACGCTCCTACGACAGGCGTCCCTGCCCGCCGTAACCCGAAGCCTGCCCGAAAAGCCCTACTACCACAAATCCAGCAGTCATAGCTGCTCATAAAACCACACATGCCAAGCTACTCAACCCGAAACCTGAAAAACCCTCCCCGCTCCCCGGGCCCTGCAAAACCGAAGCCTCTGCTCTGTGGCTCATACTAGCTGGCTTGAAGTTCGTTCATCAGGAGATACAGTGGCTAATGAGCCTTTCTTAGTCTTGGTAGTATGGTAAACTGCGCAAAGCTCCTAAGCAAGAAGAACTTAGCCTGTCTTTTTCAGCGGGCCCCTGGTCGGGTCGTCGCAAAGCGCCGGCCGCGGAAGCCGAAACCGCGCGAGTAGCGACTCGGTTGCAGCGAAGCGGAGTCGGCGAAGGAGCCGCCTGTGCAAACGCAATTCAGCAACACATCGGGCTACACAGGGTATTTCGTTTACGTTCTTCCCAGCATTGTCAAGATCACCAGCACCAGCATGGTTCTCACGGCTGTCATGTCTCGTGTTACTAGTATCCCGGCTAATGCAGGGCTCAAAATTTTAACTTTCTGAGATTCAGCCGATCCTTATGACACACTGCCTCGCTTCGACTTGTCGCGAACTGTTGGTTCCCAGTGCAGCATAGTGCTTTATGCTTCAAGGTCTGTCTGGCAAGGACATGCAAGGACCGGTCATTCTAAGCAGGTTCTCTTGATCGGAGCTCCCTTAAGCAAGATCCTATAAAGCCTTTCTAGTCACCTTCTTGTAGTTACCAAGACTCAGTACAGGCCCCTGTGCTACGATCACCGCTTCTTAAGGCGAGGCGCTGTGTGAGCATCGCGCTTCGGCGGCAGCTGCGGAACATCGAAGCTTCCAGCCGCCTTTGGCTGCAGCACTGGCCTGCAATCTGGATAAGGGATTGAATCTCAGGAGAGCTGCAATCCTATTGCCTGCACTCAGGTCCTTTCGCCAGATGCAGCATTGAACCCCAAGCTTCCTGGGATATGACACGGACAGGTCCCAGAAACCTCCAAACCACATGGACTTGCAGATCAGCAGCATTTCCTCAGCCCCACGCCCTCAACCCCGAGCCCCAAACCCTCGCAAAGCAAGTGGCAGCCACAAGTGCCGGGTGGAGCACCAGGAGGTGGCGTCGTGGGGGTCATGCAGTCCTGGCCGATCCAACTCGAGGAGCAGGAGAGGGAGAGATCCCTTTCTAAAGCTTTCGGGAACCAGTTCGCTCCTACTTGCTATATCTTGCAGTATCCAGAGAGCCCACCCAGTAACCCCTCCAAATAAGAACAGAAGCAGACCGGGCCTACCGGTTGACTGAAATTTAAATCTCAGGGGATGAGTTGGGCTCTCTGCGAGATGGAGGGCAGCTCTCGGATCCGTCCTGGCAAAGTTGATGCACCACCCGGTACCTTGTCTAGGCACTGGACAGACTTTCGCCCAGATAGGATATAAATCCTTGTCTTCGGCCTTGTGTGTAGAGCTTTGTGCGGATAGTTTCTATTTGGGGTGTCTGATCGTTGAGATCCGCATCGGTAGATGAGAAGGGCAGCAGCTGTGAGGGATGCCGAAAGCCCGAAACCCTGTGTGCAATCTGGGTTGTGTTTTTGCGAGTCAGCCTTGGGGAAGCTCCAGAGTCCCAGAACCCTGATCGGTCTGCCGGGACCGAAGGGCTGTACTGCTTCCAGCTTCTCGCCAGTGGCTGGAAGACGTTCGAAAAAGTCCTGGAGGTGGTGTGGGCGCAGGGTTCAGTCAAGATTCGGGGTTGCGCGAAACTTTCCCTGTGCCATTGTCACTCCCAACATGCTTTCGAACTGGCTCGATCTAGGAACCACGAAGCAACTTGTATTGGGACCGTCTTGCGTCCCAATCCAACTGCCCCTGTGACCGCAGGCGGCTTGCTGACAACGTCTCCCAAAACTCCGAAATGCTTAAGCTTAAGTACGGGAGGTCGACCTTAAAACCAGGTCAAGAATTCCACCATAGATTAAAGGCAAATTCCTCACTGGAGTTTCTGGGTCCTGGGCCAAGGAGAAGGTAAAGTCTGTAAACGGCGGGATTTCGGTGGTGTGATACCAGGCCGCCGTATCTACGAAGAGGAGGTCGCCCTCCTGAGGGGTCTGTGGCCAAATCATCGGGACCATGCGGGAGTCTACGAGGATGGGCAAGTGGTCGAAAGAATCTGTGCAGACTGAATTTGTACACTGAACTTGGCTCCGCCACGACAAAGGGCATCGTTGTGGGCGGTTCCCGTTCGGAAAGCTGTTTCGTCCATGCTTCATCAGTGTTGGCTGAATACTGAAAATCACTCAAAGGTATGTGCCACGTCTGCCAAGGAACCTCGCAAACAAGCTCCAATCGTCCGCCATACCAAGTGGCAGACAAAAGCGGAGCTCCGTCAGACCAATTTGGGCAAAGTGGATGCGGCCGGAGCTTCCACACTTTTCTTCCACAAAGCTGCGTGTGTACAGTGATGGTTCCAGGTGCAAGCTGGTCCACGTGCTCTGGCTTACCTTGCATGCTGCTGGAAGTGGCATTTGCCCCAAAGAAGCACCAGGCAGTTCCGGTAGCTCTGCACTCGTCCTGACTGGAAGCAGTCAACGGATCGGGAGCTTCAACGTGCCCTAACAGCTTCCGGCTTCGGTTTTCTGCTCCTTCGTGCGAGCGGCTCTACCGGAAGCGACGTTGCGAGATTTCGTTCCAATGTGGATGCTCGGCCGCCACACCAGAGCTTGTTTGTCTTATTTTGGGGTCTTCAGCATTCTGTGCACGGACATACCCCGGGATCGAGGCCGACGTGAAGTAGATCATAGACGGCTTCCGCGATTCCTGCTTCGACTCGCCGGTCATACGCGTGTCGTGGCATGGCTTCCTAGCAAATGCCAAAATGCCATCACAAGCTTCCTGTTTGTCGAGCATACTAGGTTACTGCAGCGACAGCATGATTGTCTCATGCAGAAATGGCCCTCGTCTCAAGCTCAAAGGTCGTTGGTTGGATTCGTTTTTGCCAAGAGTTGTGATTTTCAAAGATGTCGAGAAATTCATGCTTGTGTATACGACAACTCATACATGAACTTAGAAGCTTTCAGCGATAGAGCACCATTTGCTGCCACGTTTCGATCGGGTTCGTTTCCACACCGCATCTGGCCAATGTGGCAACGAGGTCGTCCGCTGCCTCATGCTGGGTACTAGACTTGTCTGTCTGGATGAAACTAGTCTCTGTTGCTGCTAGAACTGTATGACCTTAGCTACTGGTACCATGAGGAAGCTTCAAATCCGAGAACACGGCCTCCCCGTCTACCACGAAGCTGCCGTACCACTTTTGGCCGCGAGGTGGCCGGGAAATGGCCAAAGCCTCCTGCAGAGCGAAGCTTTATAAATTTCTTGCTTGGGAAATGCCTGTTGCACGCGTCTAGACATACCTAAACCTCCAAGAACTCAACGACTGTGGTGGTGTATGATGTCAGAGAAGACCTGTGGTCGTTCTTTCGAGCTCACAACTCGCAAGTTGAGTGCAAGCTACCGGATCCGGAAGAACAAGCACTGGCCACTATCTTACTTGTCTTAGAGGTGTTCCTCTCCTTGGTTGCTGCTGTGTTCTTTGTTTTTTAAGGCTTCTCTGAGGAACCTTGTCGAGCGCAGTACATGTATGTTGAAGGACTGTGAGGACGTAGTCAGTTGCTTCGACCTCGGTGACCTGGGCCAATTGCAACGATGTAAAGAAGGCTCTCGGCTGCTAAGCAGCCGTCTGAGCTCTTGAGAGTTCTGATGCAGGTTCACCTGCTTCCGTCCTGCGCGGCTTCGGGCGAGGCGCCAGATGTTTCAGAGGTCCAGTTCTGCACAACGACATGTCTGAAGATGCCCGAAAGGTACTCCTGCAGCTCATCGGGGGAGTGAGTCTGAGTTCTCGCCCTTCCGCTCAACTTTTAAGCGCAGGGCCGAAAACTGTGGCGCTCCTCTTACCCCAAAAAATGCCTCACGAGTTCGGAATCCATACTACCCACGGCCCGTGGCTTGAAGATGCAGCAGAGCAGGCAGAAAACCGCAAGACCCTACAGGCGGTGGGGGCAGTTCAGAGTCTAGAGTCTTGAGGTCCGTGCGACGAGGTCTTACGGTCCAAAGTCGGCCCCTAAAGACAGGTCAGCCCGTCACGTGAAGCGCAAGGCGGGCCCCAATGCCCTAGACCCTCAGTTTTCAACACCACAAGGGACATCAAGCACATCAGGGTCCTGTGTATGGGATGTGAAGACACCCAAAACGAGGCCTCCAGCAAACCGTAATGGTAAGTGAGATCCTTGCATTGATCTGGTCTAACTCCACTGGATAGCAAATCTGCAAGCCGAGTCCCTCAACCGCTCCTGCAGCACCTGCCTTGCCTGTGCAGCAGCCGGTGTGCGACTTCCTTGCCGGGTTGCTTGTTCGGGAGAGGCAGGGATTCCCCGTGTTAGGTACCTCGGAGCAGCCTTGTCCAGAAGCCTTCATAAGGTCTGGATGAGATAGAAAGCTATTTCCAGATGTCAGAACGTAGGGTTCCCCCTGTTCACTCACCATCTTGCAAAGACTCACTGCTGCAAGGGGCCAGCAGAGAACCTGAACTAGAGTCAAGCCCTGCGGAGTTCGATTCCAGATTTTCAGACCGCCCAAGTTTAGCCACTGCAGCTGCACGGCCTGGAATGTGGAGCAGGCGGTTCCGCAGAAAGGCCCGGAACACATCGGCAGTCTCGTCGTGTACTTGGAGGGAGGGCACAGCAGTCAGCACATCCTTCCTGCTGGTGGCCATGTGCTCAGGTGTCGTGTAGCTTCGGTGTCTGCATGGAATGACTTTGGTGCTTCACTGTTCATTACTAACTATTAACTAATCTTCTGGTTCGTTTTCTTCTTCTTGCTGTTACTCGTGTTTGATCTGCCCCGGAGGCATCCGGAGGTCCCCGTGCCCACCGGGGCACGGTCTTGAGGATTTGTCGAGCATCCATGGATGTGAACTTGAGCCGTGAGCTGCCGAGATTCAAGAGTAGGGTTCCGAATGTAGGGATCTTTATAAGGATGAGGATCCTACTATTCAGAGCAGCACTATGTTATTGTCCGTTTTTTCTGGAACTCCTACATTCACCTTTTTCTGTGGCACCAGCAAAGTCGCAGAAGACCATGCCCACAAAAACTGGATTCGGCTCGGAAGCTCCGCATCTAATGCCTCTGCAACAACAGGCAAAACTCCCAGCACCTCAAATCCTACACATGGACCCTGCTGTGGACTCAGAGTTCAGTGCCTGGGGTGGAGATGAAGAAACTTCGGGGTTTGTAAGACTAAGTCTTGACTTGCAAGGATGCAATTCAAGCTTCTATAGAGTACCTGGAATCCCCTGAAGCTGCAATTGTCCCAGCTCTGAAAGTTCAAGGCTCCGGCTTGTTGTCGTCCTGGCTTGGGAGTTCGGACTGCAGGGGCATACGTTTGAGCCTTGGAGGGCCCTAGGCCCTAGGCTCTTGCGGTCACGAGGTCCCGCAGTGCAGCCCTAAACCCCTCCCTCACAGTCGGCCCACCTTCTCAAACACGGTTAAACGTGGACACCGAAAACGTATCAAATTCCTTGCATCGGGTGAGTAAGTCTTAAGTAATAGGCGAACCTTGCACCCTCAACCCGCAACAAAGCCAGTCCCCATCAGAAAGCCAATATCAAAATCATATGTCCTGCATCCCAAACACTCAGCTCCCAACTCATGAACACTCGACAGGCAACTGACACCCGGTGGCCCAGCTCCTGCGCTTTCTTGTCGTGCGCATCACTGAAGGACACGTGCCTGCGCAAAGGGATGCAGGGAAGCGAGGCTTCGGAGAGAGCGCCGAAACAGGCGCTGACAAGTCAATCGTCTAGCAAGATGCAGATGGTATTCGAAGATGGTGATAAGTTCTACTCACCAGTTCGGTAGAGGCGTAACTGGAAACCGTCCGAGCCAAGTTGAACAGAAGCTGGCCTTTTGGCTTCCTTGCCGTCCATGTCAGCTTTGCTTCCTGCGCGTGGGCGGGGGGGGGGGGGGGAAATCACAGAGTCACAAACTTTGCGGAGTCAAGGCCAGGAGTCCCCAACCGAAGCTTTGGCAAAACACTCCCCTCAATCCGAAATTACCTCATCCAGGAAAAACTCCCTGAAGCTATGGGCATGGAGGTGCCAGCAATCGAAACTGGGAGCTTCTCATGGCGATGACTAGTGACTAGTGCTGCAGTTCTTCCGAAGTGTTTTGGTTGTTGTTGGGGGTTGTTGGGTACAATACGACTACTGTGGGCATTACTTTCACATTAGCTGCTTTTGTGCAAATGCTGAGTTCTAACTGAGAGTGGGAAGAAAAAGAGTTCTAGCCGCAAAAGTCGATGATAGTGGCAGTAATGGGCATAGCTAACATCCGTAAGGCGGCATGCCCCGAAAGCATCCTGGAATTTCAAACTGGGGCACTTAGCTTCATTTCCTGTCTCCCATTATCTTCATGCCGGGAAATGCCAAGATCCCAAACGTAATTCAGAACGTTGCCTCCCACCCCTCCCGCTCCCCAAACCCTCACAGGCTAAGACCTCGATTTCAAGAGAAAAATCAAGATACCTACAGGATGGATGAGACTCTCTCTATTTAGCAATCACAGCGGCTGTGTCACACAGCTTTGCGTGCCTACGACTGAGTACTGGGGGAGCCATGCTGCAGACACGGCGGCGCTCTTAAGGGGTTTAGGGTTTTTTTCATGGCTCCTCGTCTTATGGCTTGGGGTTTTGGCGAGAGGGAGAGGGTCAGTGTGAGATGCTTCGGATGATTGATGGAGGCTGTGCGCGTGAACTGCTTGCCTTGAGGGTTTTGGGGTGTACGATTTACGTATGGAGCCTCAACACGTGTCGATTAAGCTTACCCAAACCGAGGACCGACAGAACAACACACCGTTTAAGGCACCAGAACCCTGAAACTACAAGTGCCTGCAACCTTAAAAACCGAAGGACCGAAGGCTTAAAAGTCCCCAAAAATGCCAAGCCCCGAAACCCGAGCCTCGAAACCAGAAACTTTGGGAACCAGACCACTTTGAACCCCCCCGTCCCGTGTACAAAAGCTCCGCCCGAGGCCCGAGTCCTCCTCCAAGCGGAGCTAAACCAATCCGCCTGAGCTGGCCAGTGTGTTAGCTTCTTGCTGGTGTCGGCATCCGGATTAGGGACGTAGGGTGTTGGGTTTATTTTAGGATGAGCTTTAGTTTTGTAGTCGCGGTGACACATTCGAATCCTTTTCGGCCTTGGCTCTTCATAATCTCCGCTTGGCTGACTGACTTTCGGCACTCCAGGTCTCATTTTTGAGCTTTAGCACGGGGCCACAACTGAAGATGTGAAATCAAGGGACCCCCAAAAAGCCCATGCTTGCATCCCAGATGCGCAGGGAGCTGGGCGCAAGCGATGCTTTCGCTCTCTGCCCAAGCTTGACTTCAGCTGTCTAGCTCGCTCTTGTGAGCCACAACGAGGCACGAGAAGGGGAGGATGCAAAGTGAGATGGTTTTACACGAAAGTTGCCCGGGAGGCACTCGTTCTTGCGGGTGTTTGCCCTCCTATACAATACTACTAGTAATGCATCGAGATGGAATGTTTAAGGAACAGCTCAAGCTCACGAAGTTCTGCGGGCAGACAGTATTGTCTGCTTGGACGTCGCGCATAGTAGCAGGACTTTGGACATTGTAAAAGTGATGCTTGTGCGAGTGCTGTATTTTGTGGAACTGCTCACCAGGCTTGTCTAGGTGGAAATCAACTCATTCGACAGACCACTAGGGTTGTAATCGTAGTCCTGTTTCTTTTGACTGCTGTTCTTACCAACGTCTTACCGGCTGTTATTGCGTACGCTCTTGGTATTGTTATGATTTCCCAAGTTGGTTGCAGCTGCAGCGAGAAGAGGTTCTTACTGCAGCTGCTCTTCTGCTGGTGTCGACCTTACAGAAGAAGCTCTCTTATGTGAGAGTATTGAAGCCCATGAGCTTAAATCCCACATCCCGATTTGATAGTCGGCTTCCGCTTCATTTCGTCTCCTCGCGTCTGATCTGCGATCCGTTCTCCATCATCCCTAAGCGCTGAGCACGCAGGACCCTCAGCCACAGAACAGTAGACCCTCTTGACCTAGACACCTTGAACACACCGAAATAATTAGTATCACCTCGTGGCCCTTGAACTCCCTATGTTGCGAAACTCTGAATCCTCTGCACACCAAGACCCTGTGTCCGAGGTTGTATTGAAAACTGCCCAGTGGCAGCCAGCAACGCGATGTGTTGCACAGCTCGCAATGCTGAAACACTTGGCATCAGGCTCTGCATGTGTCCTCTACTCGTTGTCTGCCAGCTTCTGCTTCTGCTACCGCCGCTACGTCCGCAACGACAACTATTGCCACCGCGGCTGCTACCTTCTCCAAAGCTTTCACTTCCTGCTACCACCACCACTGCCAGGAATACGTCTGCCACAGGTGAATGCCGTGTCTACATGAAGCCAAACAACTATTTGGAGTCAAATGCACCTGCGTCACGTAGCCGCGTTTCTGCTCTAGACATAACGAACGCTCGTACATGCCCATATCCATGAGAGTAGGAGTGCTGATAATGATTAGGCATGCTTCCGCGAAGGAACTTCAGCAGTTTCCGACAACGAAGCCATGCTGTGATGCCTGCTGCTTGATGCACCAGTCGGTACGTTCATTTGCATTCCAGCTTGGGCAAAGCGAGCTTCACAGCTATCCCTGTTTCTATTTAGTATTCGCACACAAAAACCCGCACAGCGTGTCCACGACCAACTTAAAAACGTGCATCCGCAAACCGTGTTCCTCAAGCTGGAGCCGTCCCGCAGAAAAGAGGCAGCCGCGCGATCACTCGCTCGAGACCTTGCCAGCGGCATGCAGTGCTTCTTGTATCGTTCTCCATGCAAACCTTCGGCGATATCAGTAGTGCCGCTGCTGGTAAACATGTCAGTCTCCTTCCGCACCTGTACATGAAGGTGTGGATACCCCAAGCCTTAAAAACACACATTGCTACCCTTGGGCGAAGCTCATCTTAAACAGCTGTTTCCTAACTCCTTTCACCGGCCTCGGAACCTCAGCTCGCATCCACGTCGAAGCTTCTGGGGCCTCCCATGGGACGCCACCCTTCAGGATTTGAAGCTTTGATTGCAGGTGTCAGGGCTTGCGAATGAAGAAATCAAGCCAAGCTCTCTGAGCTGTGCCACTTTGAGCTTTCTGTCCACCACGCAGCGCCTGAACCTCCTCTAGACCAAGTCTAAGCCGTGCAGGGGCTCTAGAGTAGGGTCCCGCTTGGGCAGACCCTTTGCCTAAAAAGCGTCTTGTAGGGACCTCAAAACCGGAAAGAATGGGGGACTGTAAAGAATGTTGACCTCAGAGTGCGTGCACATCTGTAGTAAAGCTTCGTGGACATGTGGACACTACTCATCATCTTTACTACTCCTTGACGCCAGGTGGCTGCTTAATTGGCAGACTCAGCATTGTTGCATGTAGCGAGCAGAGCTCTGGCACTAGCTGACAGTTGGCTAACTCTCCACGTGTGCGTGTGTGTGTGTGCGCAGCAAACGCGATTAACATAACAAACCTGCATGCATTTATGCTGTTCAGGACTCCCATACACAGACAGTGAAGAAACAATGTCCAGACATCAGTACTCAGTTCAAGCAGCACAATCACTATTTGGGAGATCTCGAACATGTGCAACATGCGAACATGCAAAGAATCGCATCGACCCCGTACAAAGGACTCGCCCTTCGGAGAGCGGCAAGATGACCCTGCAACTTTGCTGTGATACCCTGCGGGAATGCCAGACCTCGCACATCCTGGAAGGTCCTGTCCCATCCAGTGCCTACAGTGTCAAGCCAGGAAAGCGTTGCGGCGTAGGCTCTCTGTTTCGTAGGCTTATTGTTCGTCCAGGAAGGTGTTGGGCTCTCGTTTTTGACTCGCGCTCTTGCAAGAAGGCAGGCACGGATCCATGAGGTCGAGTTTGCTATTGTGAGATGAGACAGGTTTGAGGTAGGCGCCTGCAGTTTGCAGTGGGGGTGCATCGGGGAGTGTTGCCATCTCACACACATCCTAGCCCACAGCACCCAGGACACACTATCCTGGTTCGAGTCCCAGAACAGGCAAACCAGGGAATCAAAGGCAGCCTTCTGTGGGGGTTTGAGGTTCAGCTGCAAGTGGCAGTTCGTCGCAGGAAACTTGTACACGAGAAGGACAAAGGAAAACAATCTTCGAGAAACACATTTCTAGCGTTTCAGGTTTCGATGTGTATTTCCAGGTGGTTTCTGTAAGCGTGACCTGGACAGAAATAGCCACGCTAATGTTGATCTCGGGGCACCTACTCAGATTCCATTTCGATCAATCCTACCTTTTCGTCCACTGCGGAAACTGCGTCGCAATATCGCACGGAGTACCCGTGCGACCGTCCTGTCCTGCATCCTAAACCATGAACCGCCTGAACCACCAATGGAAATCTACCCAAGCCCTCACGAGCCAGGCCGACGGAAAATGTAGGATGTAGGGGCCTTCATCGCGAGAATAGGGTCTTGCAGTCTCATCATAGGTAAGGACTACGACAAATCATAAACCCCCCCCAAAAGAAACAATTACGGGAATGCAGGCGGCCTGGGTCTCGATAGGCCACGCAAGGCGGCCTGGCGACCTGCTCCACCTGCCAGGTCTGCTAGGCTGGGCTTATGCAGGGTGTCTTGCTTCGGTTCTAGTGTAGAAGTTAGAACTCTAATTTAAGGTTTTCTCCAACTTTTCACCTTAAGCCCCAAAGCCAAAAGCCAATGCGTACTGTACTTGGGTCCTGCAAAGAGGGGGCAGTGGCCTACGAGGCTTCAGGCTGTTAGGGTTAGGAGCTGCTGCTCGGCGGTTTCAGGTCTTCGGTTCAGAAGGCAAGCGGGGCATGTGGGAGTTTTAAACTCTCGCAACTTGGGCAAGCCAGACGAGGTCCATGCGTTCGGGTCGGGGCTTCTCGGGATCAGGTTTCAAGCAGAAAACGCAAGCTAGGGCTACTAAGTACCCCAACCCTGGCGCCTCTCATCGACTTCAGGATTCGAACAACAACATCAGACATAGCCCTTGAGTAAGCTGGGGGAAGACATTGCGTTCGGGTACATGTTGGGTTTCGTGGCACTAGGGTCCGGATGTTCAGGGATTGGTGTGTGCGCCGGCACAGGGCAAGGACTCACTTTGCAGCTGTAAAAATCCAGGCCTTGGCCACTCGGTACTACTTTGTGAGTCGACGACAAACCCGCCCACAAGATCGAAAGGTGAGTATGTCAAAGAGATGTGAAAAGCAGCCGTGCTAGGGCTTCAGGCAACTGAATTGGGCTGTTGGCCTTCGTGGTCGTGATGACGGGTACGGGTGAAGATGACGTTGGCGATGACCACGGCTACTGCTACGATCATCTGGTCGAGCGCTGGTATCTAAGCCATGGTGGGGGGAGTCAATTGCAACTCGCTTGTAGCCGAGTGTTGCCTGTAATTACTTATCCGCCACCAACGTCGCCATCAGTCAAGACGTCCCCGATGCCAAGCCCAACCCCATAAGAAACGATAAATAAGGAGCAGTCTGCGATAACAACATCGTCATCTTGTATCCCATTCTGCGACACCCCCCGAAGAAACCAGACGAGCCCTGTGGGTTTGGGGGAGCCTTGGGGAGCTTTAGGGTTTCTGGGGTACGAATCAACCCTACGCCCTTCCTTTCGGCTCAGCACGGCACTTCGAAGTTGGCAAGGCTCTCGGATCCGGATGGGGGGATGTACCTGGCCCAGAACCACAGGGACACGGTTTCTTAGCCCACTGCATCCTTTTAGACGGCTTCGCGGTGGCTGTCAGCTTCCCGCGAAAAAACCGAAAGAGTTGCCAAACCTCAAGAAGCTGAGGGCTGTGGGTCTTGGGATGCTTGTTCCATGGTATGTTCGGCCTGCAACACTTCATGTTTACACACACTGACATGCCCAAGTCACGGTGGACACCCCCAAACTGTAACCGGAGTCCCTCTGTCCTTGCCGATTTGCCTGCAGAACTCACAATTCAAGCCTGCCACTACAATAAGACTAAGAAATCTTTTGTTTGGCGTATCTGTTGCCACTATCGATGTTCGTCTCGCAGCTACGATGGTCAAAGGTTGTGGCTTGCATTTCCCGAGCTGTTCTGCTCAGAATGATAGTCTTGTTTCATTGGCCATTCCTTCGTATCGATACCTGTCCATCACTGTCATGTTTGCATTGGCGCCCGTAGCTCTTAGCCCGGACGCACGGGGGGCTCATATTGAAGGATAGGGGCTTAGGGCCTAGATTCTCAATTCCTCAACCCGTGATTTTCAGGGTTAGCTTGGGGTTAAGGGTAAGGGCTTCTTGAAGATCAAGTGTATCCGAAGAGCACCAAAAACTCGCGGGAGCACGGGGCGCTCAAGGTGCGTGCACTGAGCTGCTCCCATTTGAAGTCTCTGTACCACTCATGGGCCTGCTGGTGTTGAACCGTATTCTCAGTCATCGTGCAGATCTTGAGTGAATTAGTATTGAATCAGGTTCACAGGGAAGCACAGGTTTACGTGAGAGAGGAAAGAGTAAGGTACCAACATGAAGGCAAAGAGCCACCCTGGTCTGCAGCAGCAAGACTGGTGCCAAAAGCATCGCTGACATCGCCAGAGCTCATACTGGCAGTGAAACTTGTACTGCTGTTGGCGATCGGAACATGCGAAGGAATTGCACGTGGTCTTAAAAGCCGATGCTAGCCCGCATCCACATATATATGTATGTATATATATATATATATATATAGTCGACATGTGTGCGTCTTTGACCACCATCAACATCAACTTCGTCACATTCATCGTGCCATCTTCGTCGCGCCTTCAATTGTCGGACGGCTATATTGCAACTCGTGGTAGCAGCGAACTTTCAAAAACTAGCATCACACAGAGTTCAGACCATATTACATAGATGCAACGCGGAAGCCAACGCTCAACAGCCTCCAACTGATTATGCCAGTGTAGGTCTCCAAACGGTGAAAAAGCACCCACCGCCACGCGACCCAGAGCACCGAGATGCTCTCCTCGCGGGATGTAGGCAGATTCCGAACGGACACCGAACTCAATGAATAACAAAATCAACGATGATAAAACAGTGACCCACGGAGCCCACTGGCTGCCCTCGCCCTCCAATTCCCTTCCATGTTCTGCAGCATCGCCGATGTTTGCAGGACGAAACAGACGAACCAGCTCTACTAGGAAGATCCACCAAGCCTCTAGAACGGTCTCAAGTGCTAAACCGGCCAAGCCCACAAGTCCCAAACTCGAAGCTCCCTCAAACCGTCAAGACCCTGAAGCTCATACCCTAAGCACGCTCAAACCCCGAGCAACACTAGCAACTTGAACCACAACCCAACCGCAAATGCTTTCGGGCTTTGCCCATGTAGAACCAGTTGAACATCACTTACAGCACTCTTACAGCCCTGGACCCGAAGAAGCCCCCCTTTAGCACTGCACTCGCCTCGAGGTTGGCGAGCCCTCCCTGCCGCATGGGTAGACGCTCTGAGGCGGCCTCCGCATATCCCAACAGCGTCTCGCACGTACCCCAACATCAAATACAGACTCACACAAACTTGATATGATCCAGCATCACGTAACATGATCTTAGGTTCTATGTATGACATAGAATAGATTTTGCAAGACTGCGCTCCTCTCTCTATGTGTACTTGTAGGTTTGCATTACATATCTGTGCGGATGATCACGATGCCGCAGCTGCTCCTTCCTGAAGATGATGATGATTGTCAGCGACATTTGTGTTAGAGTCATCATTTCTTTGGGGTGTTCTTTGGGTTGCCGCCTTGCAGTCGTGATAGTTTACGCTCTCACAACTCGGACAAGCCAGGCGAGGTTCACAGGTGCGGAGTGATAGTTTAGGATGTTAAGACGTTCGGGCATAACCTTCTTTGGGCTGTCGGAAAAGTTCAGCGTGGTGCTTTTGATGCCACCCTCTCACTCAACCGGCTGACGCTTTTGTCCCTCGCTCGCTCTCTCTCTCTCTCTCTCTCTCTCTCTCTCCCTCTCTCGCTTCCTGCGTGAGTTATCGCGTTTCCATAGGTTTACAAACTTTCTGGTTTCTCAAAACTCCGATACATAAGCCAAAGAAGTAAAATAGGCTCTTCTGCCCGAGACTTTGGAAGCCCTCTTCACAGCTCGCCACTCGCCTCGTGGCAGAGTTGCTTGACCAAGTCGGCCCACGGCCCGATCGGTCTCGGAAAATAAGCGGCCTGCCGGCAGCCAACAAAAGCGGATTAGACACTTCGGTTCGTCGCGAGTTCGGCTTCGGCGTTTCTGCAAACTTGTGGCCCGCCGCCCGGGACGTGGAGGGTTGCGGAAGCACTGCGCCCGGCCCCAGAGGCTTCTTCGACGAATGGATCAGCCCTTACGGACTCTTTCGAAACACACACCATGGTGAGATCAATGTGAAATCTAGGGAATCTTGACACTGCGACCTGGGCTTGCCTGAATGATTCATGCGGGCCGACTGGGCTCTGTAAACCAAGCTACACAGGGCTTCTTCAACAATGGCATAATCTTAGTTGCTTAGGGCACGGGCTGAATAACTTACTGCGTCCATAGAATGGCAAAGGACTGTGTCTGACTGCTACAGGTCAGTGCTGTCAAACACACGTCCGGAGCAAGTCCCATGCTCAATGGATTGCAGATTCGAGGCCCAGGTTTTCAGGGTGCGGGTGACAAACCCTGTCAACAAGATTTTAGCCCGGAGCTCTCTTCATCCGGTTTCGGAGATCGGAGTTGGTAAGCGACACCGACGGAATCTCTAGGTTTCAAGGTCTGGAAGAGAGCCCGCCCGCCTGAATTCCAGCCTGAATTTGTCGGAAGATGTAAATCGGCTCCGAAGCCGCGAAAGGCCTCGACAAATATGCAGTGGTCAAGGCTCGGATGTTGAGATTCAGCTGCGTCGCCCTTCTTAAGTCTCCAGCCTTCTAGTGCTTCAGCACTTCCGTAAACGTCTCTATAACATGCAAGCTACATGCCTCTCTGAAATCTAACTCGCATGGCCGGTATCCCCACCGCGCAATTTCCAAACCCATACCTGGAAGATTGCTAGGGTCGATTCGTGAGGCAACACCGAAGCTTGAGTGGAAAGCAGGTGACGGCCATCAGACTGCCAACAATGATAGGTTGGGTGACAACGATACAAACTACAGCCATAGCAACAATAACAGCCACAAGCCCGACTGAGACCGATGACTAGTAAGTAGTATGTTTGTCACCCACACGGCCAGCAAATCGACCTGCCGCAAGTGTGGGTTACAGGTTGGCATGGCAGTAGGAGTATAGAAGGAATTTGCATGATCATCAAATATAGTGGTGCTGGGAACAATAACAAGACTGACCCTTCCAAGTTCTCGGCGTGTCACCAGTCATACACTCGTAGATCAGAACCTGAAGCAAAAACAGGACGAGTTGGGCAGGGGTGATGCTGGAGCACTGGGAGACATGGGCTCTAGAGCATCTAGCTTCTTAAGTCTTAAGGCATGGGCTCAGTTGGTCGGATGGACTCTACAGTAGTTGATTGCTCCTACGCGATTCGAACTTGGGCTTCCGACGGGGTGGGGACGCAATAAGGATGCGCTGGACTCATTTCTTGTCGCTGAGGCAGATGCCCCCAGCGCCCACCAGTCCACCTTCGGAGAATTGCGTCATCTTTGGAGACTGCAGGTTTTGTGACGTACTTCTGAGTTCTGCACAAGCACAACCCGCATTCAAGATGTTGATGTTGGCTTTGTCGAGGTCCCTAAGGGATAAAGACGCCGGCAAAAAACCCTGAACCAAGGAGACCGACCTTGCTTTCTGACTGAGCATAAACCGCGAGCAACTGGTTGAAGGATGCTGAGAGAAATGGACTCGGAGGATCCACAAGTTTAGCGATTCTTCGATTATTCCAACTTCGTGCACAACGCTTCTCACCCTCAACTGCAATCCCAAACCTCTTGTTGTATCCAGGCCTCTGAACAATCGGAGCAAGTCTGGCCACCGCACCGCAAAGCTCTGAAACCTCAGACTCAGACCTTGACCCAAAAAGTCGAACGACCCAACACACATACCAGCCAACAGCTCTTGGGCTTGTGCCGCGGAGTTGTGGCCCACGTGCAAAACCTCGGCTTGTGCATGTGTGTACACGCACACACATCACGGCATGATGCATCAAAGTACGACTCATTGTATACATCTTTATCGGTTTAAGGTTTACGCTCTCGCAACTCGGACATGCCTGACGAGGTCTCTGGTGCGCGTGAGGGTTTTTGGTTTAGGGTTACATATGCATGCACGTCTGTTCTTTTGACTGCTTCTTCGGTGGTGTGCACATGTACGTGAGGAGAAGCAGAACCAAGCGAGGATAAGCAGGCTAGTCAGATGGTACAAGGACATGAGCAAGTGACCAGAAGTGCTAAGTCGGGCATACCTTCGGTATAGACGTTACCTAGCAGAGAAACAGATATTCACGAACCGTAATTGTAAATGCATGCACGGATGAACCCTCAGGTACATGTATGCTTGCGCCTTCCATCTTGCGCGGTAATTCTTGTGCCGTCTCTCTGTCTACGTGTCTGTCTATCTATCTGCCTGCCTACCTGCCTACATGTTACATACCTGTATCTCTGCACATGTCCGTGCATGTGGATTTGTAACTTTTTTGTCACTCAGGCGAGGTTTATTTCTTGCTCGTCTGTACCAAACTACGTCATGCTCGTATATACATATATGCCTGTGCTTACATCTGCATGTTCATATGCGCAACATGTAAGTATGCCATTCGTGTCTGTCAATGTGCAGCTGCGCCTTCAGTCACACAGTACGGTAGCAATCAGCATATATATATATATATATACATACACATACATAAGTGCATGTATACACATAGATCGAGTCAGGGGCACATGCATAGGTGCATGTCTGTCCCCGCATGCATACATTCACGCCCACGTATTGTCTGGATTTCTCTGCTAGGTGTATACGCGTGCATGCCTCTGTTGTCACTCCTGTGAACGTGCCACGGTTGTTGCTCTTGGCATTGCTTACCGCCGTGGTAGAAGCACTTATTATGTTCTTCCTGCTACTTAGCTAGACCTAATCAGCGCAATTCTCCACCCTGGGCATCCAGGCCATTTCGGGTGCGAAGTACTCCGGGGTGCCGCAGGTCGTGTAGGTGTGGCCTTGCAGAGGACGGGAACGGCATCTCGCCGAATCCCCCGAGTTTTTAAACATAATATGAGGTTCAAGGCTCAGCTTCTGTCGTTTCTCGTGCTTGAGGCTTTGGGCTCAGGCTCTTCAATTTCGGTTATGGGGGCTTCAGGGTTCAGGGCATTTGAGCATTATGAGATGTGTGCGTTTGCCTGATTCGCAGCACGTAAGAGCTGACCTGAACGCCCAAGCCTTCTGCAAACATAAATCCCAATGATGAGACCGAACTGCTTCAGGGTCTGGGGTCCTGACCCTAAACCTCTGAAAGTAAACGGCTTGGGATCCGTGACTCATGGTTTGGCCCATCCCATCCTTTCGGGGCTTTCACGCTCCGGTTTCTCGGCCTTCCTCGCTTTGACGTGCACTGAGGCAGCAACACTGCAGCAACCTAGATCGTGGGCACCACATAAGTCTTCTTGTTGATGCTACTCGCAATTTCCTGATGGAGGTCATTGGTACCTCAAGCCTTAAGCCCTAAACCAAAAAAAACGTAAGCCCCGTAAGCCCCAGCCCAAACCCAAAAATCCCCAACCCAACCTGCAGTTTTTGAATTCAAGTCGTCTTTCCATCCTCAGCTCATCGCCGATGACGAACTTCGCTAAGCCGAAGTCGGTCACCTGGAATTCCAAACAGCTCTAGGGCGTGGCACCACCTTAGCTGTACTGCTATGAACTTCGAGAAACAGGAAAGGCATAACAAACTTGCAGATCGAGTCGTGTGGAACCCAAAGCGCCCGGGACAGGCTGTGAACTGCCTGCATCTTTCCCGGGACATGTCCAAGAATACTGAAGATTGCACATATCATCAATCAGACTGATGCCACAACGGGTTCGGGTGTCGTAGGGTTGGGATTTGGGTCGAAGGCGTCAACAGCGTGCTTGCGTGCCATGGATACGAAGATGAAGGGGGATTTTTAAATCCTTGACACCCTTAGGCCTTAGGCATCACAGAGTGCAGGCCTTGCAGTAGCCGTTCGAGTCCAAGAGGAGGTTCTCGGGCTTCCTTCGCTGACGACAAACATTCCAGCCGCAGGGTAGAAGGAAGCTTTGGAATGGTGTCTGCAAGTTTTGGTGCGTGGTGTCGGGCCCCTTTGTGCAACACACTCCGTGCTGCAAGTCCTCCTTGCAAAGGGCCAGTATCCCGAACATGCACAGCCTGTCCGTTCCTTTCCCACCCGAATACGAATCCCACCAGCCACAAGTCAACTGCACTGCTGCCAAGCTGCATGTCGCGGTAAATGATGTGCCGCTGATGTAGGTGCTGAAACGCCCGGACGACACAAGCGGACTCAGATGGACAGGATGGCTTTCTGTGTCAAGTTCTCTTGTACAGAACTCAGATTCCTCGTGTAGGCTTTCAGAGCATGACTGGGCGAGGACGCCTCTCACGCGAGTGATGCGGCTGTTTCACGTCCAGCGCAGCGTTCCTATTACAATCAAGACAAGCAAGAGGACTACGAGTGGTACGAACCGTGGGGATGATGAGGAAGAAAACAAATTCTGATGAAAGGGCATGAGGATGATAGCATTGATGATGATGGCCGCAAGCCTGAGTCTGAGGATTTGGAAGCTTGCGTTGGAGGTGGTGCTGCTGATGTGCCGCGGTGGTGGTGCTGGAAACGATGAGGATGATAATTGTAATAATCACAATGCCGGTATTTCACATCTTGTGGACACCCCCAGCTTTAAACCACATTGAATGCCAAATCTGGAGCTGTCAACAAAGGAGCCATGCCGCAGCCGGGGGCGAGGCATAGAAGCGCGCATGGGGCGCCGACCCATGCAGGGGTTTTCTGGAGTAGACCTGATTCGAGGCTTTGACGATCAAAGTACAGAGACCTGAATGGTTCGGGGCATAGTGAGAGTGTTGGGAAACCCCAAGGAAAAGCAGCGCTACGTCCTCAGACCCCTGTGGTTGAGGGTTGAAAAGGCTTCGGGAACCAACATTCAGCGAAAAATATGCAGGAACCATTGAGGCGGAAGCCGTTTTCCGCAGAGGAGGCCACATGCGACTTTCATCAGGGGAAACGATGAGCAATTCAGTATGCGGAACTAAGGCCATACTAAGTTAAAGGACAATTTTGGAAGCTTGCCACCCTGCTGCCCTAATCCGGTGCTGTATCCGCCGTGGTTTCTGCTTTAGTCTCCCATCCGTTTAGGTGCACAGAACTCCGATAGGCCAGTTTTGGAGTTCGTGGCATTGATGGAAATCTGAGGCTTGGCAGCTCAAGCTCCGTCCTGCAACCGAAAGGGTTGAGGCGTGGGCTCGTAAGTCGTATTCCCGGCCCAGGAGTTGCAGGAAGATGAGACGAAGGCTACACTGAGCCGCATTGAAGCGACACAGGCGGGTTCAAGGTTTATCTAGTGGCCTTCAGGCTTTGAGTGGAAGGGAATAAAGCATTTGCAAGAAGAGCGATCTCGATCAATTCTCTCAACACGAACAAGTTGGGCCATGAGCATGGTTCGGTTGTTCTAGCTTTCTGTTCATTTTTCAGCCAGCTCTGTCAATAGAGTTGCGCATGTTCGGCATCTTGGATCAAACCTTAGCTTAAGGACCTGCAAACTTCTGTAGTTCAGAAATTTCCCCGAGGAAGCCCGCCATAGTTTCAACAAGAAGTAGTAGCAACAAGCCCCTCCAGCAAGAGAGCCTAAACTCGCAGTCCGCAACGCTGTAAAGTAGGGGCCTTAATAGGCTAGGGTTTTTGGGGGTATGTTAAACATTACAGCCCCTGGTTTTCACAGCTAAGCCCGGCGCTGTAAAAAGGTCTCCACCCATGGCTGGCCTCGTGGCGGAAGTGGGTTTACGCTCTCGCAACTCGGACAAGCCAGACGAAGTCTCTGAGTTCGGGTCGGCGACGAATTACGACTCACTACTAGTCAGCAGCAAGTGAGTGCTTCACCGCGAGTGTGCACTGCATGCGGAAGTGGGTTTAAGGTTTAGGGAAGGAGCCCCAAATTGGGGGTTTCTGGTTTAGGGTACTCAAACTCGACCCCACAGCCACCAAAACCCTTGAATTCTTATACAAAAGAAAATCGTAAAACCTGGTAGCCTACTTTGGGCTTCTGAAGCTCCTGCTGAAGGTTCTTGTGAATACACCTCCCTACAAGGAGATCGTCACCCGAAAGGGAGCTCAAGGCCGTTCTGGGTACTACTTTAAAACCTCAAGCGCGAAACGCAAAAAAACACCGAATCTCTCCTACTGCTTGGGGTCTCTTTAAAGCTGGACCTACGGCCGATCCACTCTCGATGATGTTGGATGTTGGGGCTATGTAGAGTAATCTGCCAGGCGAGGAGTACATAGTAAATGCCTTCGCCTTGCTGCGAATGCTAAGCAACGGTATCTAACATGGGAGTTTCCGAAAATAGGGGACCCCAATATCGTACCGTAACTATTGGGTTTTTTGTTATACGGACCCCAAAATAAGGTACCCCTAATTTTCGGAAACTCCCAATGACATAGAGTTCCTCAGCAAGAGTCCAGTGTTTTGACTGATTCTTCCCCTCTCCTCGCCGCTATAACTGCCAAGCCCTCAGCCCTGCACCCTCTGCCCCAGGCGGTCTCCGGTAAAGGGACCGGAGAGTTTTCCAAAAAATAAAGTAAATAAGACTGATATCATTAAAAATATTGATAATCATAATACTAATAGTGACCATATTGTACATAGTGACAAATTCAAGATGGTGCCATTCGGATTGGACCGAGCTCCGGGCTCCAGCAAGAAGTGCAAGTACTGCATTTCTGGCGACGGATTCTGAACTAAGGGCCTTGATGACTAGACGAGCGTTTTCGGGAGTTTTTTCTGGTATAGCTACGCAGGACTAGAATGTCGGGAAGAGTTTTGGGCTAGGCGCTCAGTGGGTTAGGCCCGAGGGTTTTAGTATAGAAGCCGCGCTGATGAAGAGGTCAGGTCTTGCTCCGATAGGGTTTCTACGGCTTTTGTGGATTTCAGTCGCGGCCTTAGGAAGCTCCCACCAACCTCGTTTCAGCTGCCCCGACAGCTGTGTGCTTAGCAATACGAGCTTCAAACTGTACCAGAACTGACAAATGGGCGCAACCAGAAAGTCCAAAGTTCCCGTGAGCCCTGAGCCGTTCCCTCGGCTAACACATCGGCCACGGAGTAAAGACTATCGTAATGCTGGCGCCAAGCTTGGCTTGGTGTCTGTTGGGTATAAGCCAGAAACCAACCTGACTTAAAGAATCAGCCGGCCAGGATTTTGGTGCAATGTACCCTCTGTCCCTATGGTGGTTGTTACAAGCTGTTCAGTTCTTTACTAAGCCGATGTGTGGGCTCATGTCTACCGCTCGCTCCCAGAAAACACTTGATCGTACAGCATGAAAGCTCGCCCAGATCCCGGAATTCTGACTTTCAAGACACACCAGCGGCACCGTTGAAGGTTGCAGCCAAACGGACGATGAAGGGGCTGTTGGTCATGCGGAGAATCTGCTTCTCGTTCATGACGGCAAGTTCTTGCCTGCTCCCGGATAATGGTCTGGCGTTTACCTAGTACTAGTCGCTAGATGCCCTTCTCAATCCAGTGGTCATGGGGTTCCAGATTCCGGGTTTAACTGCTGAGCAAGCGACTAGTGCGGTCAACGCAAACGCCACAAACTAAACATCGTAGCACTTCCTCGAGGCATCAACTTCAAGGCTGGAAGGCATCAGGTCGTGGCATGCAGGCTTTGCGATAAGCCGCCAAAGCTATGCTCGAATAGGCTCTACACTTAGGCCCGGTTTCAAGATCTAGAATCAAACTACGGATCATCGCAGGCGTCCCAAACTTGAAACCTCAAGGAGTGAGTCACATGTTGAAAGCACTGGGCCCACTGCCGCTGCTGGACGATGTAGCCTGTACGGGTGAAGATGATCAGGACCAAAAGGGCATGTTTTAGCTTCGAATGATTTTATGGTTGGGGGTGGCCATGGCCATGGCAATGGCCATCGCGATAACAATCACCAGGCGCTAGGGACTGGAAAGCCACCGTTCATTTGCTGCTGCACCGTTTGTGTATGGCCTTTTTGCTATTACGGCCCCGACAACACCAATCAGTAGTTATAAAACTGCTAATACTGCTGCTGCTGCTGTGCCTACTACAACGGTCACTGCCACCAGCGCCACCAGCACCATGACTACCATCACCGCCACTGCCAACACCGATACTGACAAAAGTACCACCATTACCACCAGCGTACGACTATCTTTCCTGCGACTCTGACCAGTGCTCAAATTTTTCAGTTCGTGCTAGTGACTATGATTATCGTGACGTTCGTCAGAGAGGGCCGTTTGGTGCGGTCGAGCTCAGACACGCTTGGCGTGGCATGTTGTAAGCTCAGGGTCATTGCAGGTGCATCACGGAAGATAAGCAGAGCAAAGAAACTGAAGCACCTACACAAGGCAAAGCAAACATGTTTGGACCTGCGCAGCGATTAGGAGGTTTTCCTAGCACTGCTACGGCGCCAAAGATCACAAGGGTTACGGATTTCGGGAACGAGTGGTATCAACCTGGCGAACCTGGCCTTTGGACAGCGTCTTCAAGGCAAAAAGGTTGCCAGTGAGCGTGCACCTTCCGGGTGTGGCGCCAGAAAAGAAAACCAAGTAAACCACGAACAGTAGATTGGGGTGTTCTGGCATCCGAAACGAGGCGAGGCCTCGATACAAACTTGCCTGAAGAACGCCCGAATCGAAAGAACGCCTACCGCCGAACCCTGTGAAAACTCAAGCTCGCAAGGCTGTCAAGAGTGCTGAGAGACGGAGCCTTATCAATACCGAGCTCCTGGCCGTGAGCCTTCGGATATAGTCTTTCCAGGGTTTCTCTGAACTAGGGAAACTATTGTGCAGCAACTGCTAAAGCAGAGATGCCAGGCGCGGAATTTTCCTGTAAAGCGCGAACTAGGGCCTCCGGCATGGGGGACCGCAACTCCCGAAATTCCGAAGAAGAGCTCTTACAAACTTCTCGTGGTGGCCGTTCAAGCTAATTCCCTGCAGAACGCTCGTAAAAACCCGAGTGGATCCTTATGTAGAAGACCGAAAATAGTAGGATCCTGATTATAAGGACCCCAAAATAAGGTACCCCTGTTTTTACCGTACCACAAGCTCTCGAACTGGAGGCCGTGCTTTCTTCCTGGGCCTTTGTGGCCGTCTCTCCGAGGCCCTGGCTTCCGAAGTGTGACGGTTCCGAAACCACCGCAACCTCTGCAGAGCTTGGCATATGGAGGGTTGTCAACATTATGGTCCCTTTTTTGGGACCCTATTGCAATACGGCACCTAAAATTTAGGGTACCCAAAACGGGACGATAATTTTGACAGCTACCCATATCTTTATGATGCACGGTCCTTTCAGGCGTGCTGTGCTTAAGGTCGCAGCAACGATAGCTTAAGACGAGCGCTTTTGAGCTCGTAAGCCTTGAACCCCAGTGTGTGCACCGCGAGTGCCAGCTCACAGCTCACGAACCAGCAGCGCTCAAGTCCAAGCCGCGATAGCCTTCGTCCCACCGAACTTAAGACTCGAAGTTCCTATGCCCCAGATTTCAGAAACCATCGTGATCGAAAGCATATGTGATGTTGAGTGCCAGAGCAGTTGTTGTTGTCCTGCGTTAACATCAGAAGCTGCAGTGTTTTACTTTCCCAGTAAGACATACAAAAGCCCTTCTATCCCCGTTGGCCTAAACCCCAACCCAAACCCCGCAGTCCGAACAGCTTCAATGTAAGGGGACTGCGCACAGAAGTACATGTCTACAGGGAGTATACACAGCAGCAACTTGGATCCCTAAAGGAAACTCCAAGCAGCCCCTAGCCTGACCTTGAAGGCGCAGAAACGTTGAACGGCCACCTTGGAACCCCCCAAACCAACCCTAAACTCCAAACTTTAAACACAAATCCTCGCACCCACCGGGGAAGCGCCCTCAAACCAACCCCTGAGGAGCGGACCCAGAAGGCCCTTGTACTGCAGGGCTTTCAGGTCGTAGCTCACAGCGTGCTTCGGGCCTCTGGCGATTCGCGGCTTTCTTGAGGCTTTAGTGTAAGAAGTTGAAGGCTTGACGCTTTGGGTCTGAGGTCTTCCAGTTTTGGGGATTCAAGCCCTTAGCTTCTCTAAGATTTTGGGGGTCGGGTCCTTGCGGTCGTAGGGTTCGTGCAGGGCTGTAGGATTAGGGTGAGAGCTGGCTGTTTCTCCCCGATCCATTCGTGTGTGTGCGCGTGTGCCCGCGTGTGCCCGCCTCAGGGTTTCAGCGTGTAAGGCTTAGGGCTTAGGGTTTTCGGTCAGGGCTGGTTAGGGGTTCCGGGTGTAAGCGTTGGGCTTCGAGGCGCTGGGTATTGTGTTCTGCTGATGACTGAAAGAGGGAGGTGAAACAAATCCCAGGCATGATACTACCAGGCGCCTCAAGCTCCCTTGAGGATGCAACGAAGAGTTTCGAGATGTGGAGTTTGTTATCGTTTCGAGTTGCGCATGGCGGCCGAGAGCACCCAAGCCCCAGTGGCGAAGAAAGCCCGTGCTCCTAGACCCCAGTCTATGATTCTACACCCCCGAGTCACCTTTTGCTTGAGCTCGAAAGTACCGTCCGGGGATTCTGCACACCTGACAACACATGCTTCAATTTTAATGCGGCTTCAACGACCCTAGGCGCTTCCCCTCCTCCGCATCGCCCATGGAAGCCACTAACCCGTAGTAAAGAATTGTAGCTTCATACAGTAAAGCTTGTTCGCCACTGCCGCTGAGCTGAAACCCCCGAACGCGCAGATGATCATATACTTAACGCCCCGATCGGATGATGGGTCTCAGTGCGGTGCTGAGGCCATGCACCAGCTGATCCGGATTCCTGGTGTCGGGCTTGTGGGTGTTTGGGGCTTCATGGCTTAGGGGCCAGAATCTGCTTTTGGGCTTGCGATCTTCGGTCCGGGGGACGTAAACCCCAAAAATGTCAGTCATGGGTCTTCGCGTTACCGCCCTTATTGGCACTTGAGCCAAAAAAACCCAGCCAATTCCGAAACGTCAGTTGAGTGGTCCTTATAGGTATTATATAGGTATAGTCATACGAAGAGAACAGCACAATCCTCGTTCGAAGCACTGCAATGGGATTGTGTGTCGCACTCCAAGACAGGACGCCAGCCAACGTTGAAACCAGTTTTTGCTGTTCTCTGACTTCCTGATAGCTTGGGTGGTACATTTTCTGTTGCAACCCTCAATCTCAACATGCCCAGTGCAACCCAAATTCCGTCCAGAACCAGGTTCTTTTGAGGAACCTATTAAGTTGCCAGAAGAGGCAGAATAGAGGCTTTATTTAGTTAGCAGCAGGCTTTCCCTGCCGCACATACTGAAAGCACGCAGCTAACAACCACCCGATATTCAATCCCCCAAAGGCACTCTGTAGCAAACTGCCCAAAAGGCTGCCGTCTCTAAACCGAGCGCCCCACACGACCATTAGGAAGTGCTCACCTTGAGCGAGGGAGCGCTGAAGCTGTCTAAAGGGCGGCGACTGCAACTGAAAAGCCAGGGCTAGGCCCTGTCACGAGCCGTGCTTCTTATACCAGGGCCTTAATAGCTCTGGGCTCGAGGCTTTCCAGTAGTGGAGCTGATTACGACTAAACCTCGAGAGTGCTGTTCGCGATGGTGGGCGACCCTGTCCTTTCAGGGCTTGAGCCAGGAACTTGCATTGATCTTGTGGTTCATGTTCAGTCGGCCGACCTACATGAAGCATGCGTACTTACGCTTTGGAACAGGGAATGTTGCCATTGCACCGGGCACTTTGAGATCGACCGTGTCTATACTCTGTACGGGGTCCTATTTCAGGGCCTGCTTGGAGAGACATACCACTTGCAGCTTCAGGGCACAACCGTGGTGATTCCCCGGCCGTTACTTGCAGCGACCTCTTATGCTTCAGTAAAGGAGGTCTATGCTGGCATTGGAGGTATTACACTGGGCCTTCAGCAGGCCGGCTGCCGGAGCTTGGTCGTATCGGATCATAATCCTCTGGCTTGTGCAGTGCTTGAAGAGAACTTTCCTACTGTGGTTCAGGGAAGCCTCGCAGACCGTGCGGTCCGCCTTCAGCTGCATCAAATCTCGCCGGAGATTCGTTGTCTCCTTTGTGCCAGCCTCCCTGCCTGCGGCCCCCCTAAGTTCGGTTTAGGCCCTGGTTCGGGTGACTTTCGGTTGGGGCTTCTAGATGCGGTGCTACAGCTCGCCTGGCACACCCAGGCCAGTGGTCTGATCCTTGCAGGCCCCACCGACCTGGCCCAAGGCCAACCGCTTCAGTGCCGCCTCCGGGCTTTTGCCGTGAATGCCGACTTGCAGCTTCACCAAATCGATCTTGACCTCTCCGACCAGTGGGCCTCATCAAGACTCCGTTGGTGGGCCACTCTCTTGCCGATGGGCCTGCCGGCCCCCCAGCTCCGACGATGGCCAACACTCGTGCCACCAATACAGGTGCAAGACGTGATTCCAGAGTGGCCGATCTGGCCTGCTATGGAAGAGGCAGATCTTCTCTGGAGTGCTCAGGAGGAGGAGGCCTTCGCTGCCCCGCTTCTGGGATCACACTCGCGTGTCCTTGCAGCCTCCAGCCAGGCACCCACCGCTTTGCACAGCTGGGGTAACGTCTTTCGGCCCTGCCCTTGCGGCTGCCGTACTAGACCATATAGTGTTGAGGGCCTCAAAGCCCAGGGCCTGAAGGGGGTCGGAGTTCCCTCTCAACTTCAAAACGGCATGCGCCACTTGCATCCCCAGGAAGCTGGTTTCCTCAACTCCTTGCCCCCGCGTTTTCTCCTTCCTGCTCAGCCCAGGGTTGCTCTGTGCCTTGTGGGCCAGCTGACTGCACCACTGCAGGCGATTTGGGTGTACGGCACGATAGCCCAGGCTGTCGCTCCCTGCTTTGGCCTTTCGGAGGTCGACCCAGCTGCTGAGGTTCAGTGCTTCAAGGACTTGCTGCTACAGCAGCGCCAAAACCACTGGCTGCTGCCTTCAATGCTGCCGGGAGGTACTCTTTCTCTTCACGATGAAGACGGCCCCCGCACGGTGGTCACGTCCGGCCCGGTGACGGTGCAACAGCTCATCAGTCATCAGTGCCGAGACTGCTCTTCTGCCCCCGGGCTTCAAGCTTCAGGTGTTGCTGCAGGACCGGGTGCTGCCCAAGCAAGCAAGACTCGCCTTTGCACCTGGCGGTCCCACCTACTACCTTCGCTTGCAGCGGAAATCTGCCGCCTCAAGTCAGTCCCGGACCCTGCTGCTTCTTTCGGGTGTTCGCTCCTGCCAGATCGACTTCTGGACTGCTTTGAGCCTGAGACCCCGGTCGGCCCTGCCCCACTGCAGCATCCTCTTGCGGCTTTCTGTGGCACTGCCGCCTCAGATTTCACGATTTGGTACGGCATTGACTTGTGGATTGGATCCTGTGTTGCACCTGCCGACTTCCGCTTGGTGCCTCCGTGTGCCGCCGACACTTTGCTTCAGCTTCTTGGAGAGGACTTTGCCTTGGAGCCACCTGCTGAGACAATTCTGCCGCAAGGACCCCTCATTCTCATTCCGTTTGCCTCCCAGGGGCATTGGGCCCTGTTGGCTCTTCGATCCGGCCCTGCAGGTGTTGAGGCAGTCCTTTGGGATGGCGTACCCGGCAGGTGTTCTGAAGTTGCCCGGCGGCTTGTGCAGGCCTTGTGTTACTTGGACAGGGCCGCCCTACTGTCTTTTGAGGAGAGACACCATTGGCTACAGACCGAGCCGTCCACATGTGGTGCATATGTTCTTGCACATGCCGCTGCTCTGGTGTTGGGATGTCCTAGTCAGACCTTGCTTGAATGGGCTGCTGACTTTCTGGTAAAGTTTCCTCCCCACCTCTCTGGCCTCTGTGGCTATGGGGGCCTCTCGACAGAGCAAGACAAAGAATTGCAGGCCATGCTGGTCAGCAAAGGTGTCCCTTCCACTGAGGCAGCCAGCAGGGTGCAGGCTGCTGTGACCAAGATTGGGGCCGGCCCCATCGGCCAGGCCATGCAGCAACGTAACCCCTGGCAAGCCCTCAAGGCCTGCGCCTCGAAGCCTCAGAGCATGTTCAAGTGGGTTCACTCTGATGAGCTCCAGGCTCATATCGAACAACGTGCCAGCTCTAAGTTTGGCACTGAAATCCCAAAGGCCCGAGCCAAGAAGAGCAAGGCATCTCACCGCCCGACCCAGGCACCGCTCCACATTGACCCGACCCAGCTTCGCCTGTCGCCAGGGAGCTTTGTGGCCACATCCGATGCACCGTTAGGCCAACTGGCCTATGAGGAGGTCAAAGCACAGGCCACAGGTATCTGCTTTTGCTCTGTTGAGCAGGCTTTGCCTTTTGCGGCACACGGCCGCAACCTTAGTGTTGACCCCCTGGTTTTGGTCACTACGGCAGAGATCTCCGCTGAGCAGGCGTGCCAGGCCCGTGTGTCCCCGGTCAGATACCCTGCGATCTTCACTCCTACCCAGGAGGCTGTGCTGGTCACGGGCAGTTTGATTCAGCTCGGGGACGATCCCGTCCAATTTGCTTCGGTGAACATTTCCGACATTGAACATTTGGACACAATTGTTTGCAAGATGTGCCTGTTCAAAGATGAGACCACCCTTCCTTGGGATAAGCTGACTGAGGCCCCAATCCGAACGTTGTTGCAACAGCTTCCTGTGCTGCAAGTCTGCCGCGATCCGACATGCAGCCAGACATGCCCTGCCTTCCATGCAGCGGTGGATGAGGTGGTTGAGCAATTGTTTTTGGACATATGGTCGAGGCAATGGTGTCGCTTGAATGGCTCCCGAGCCAAAGCTGGCGAAGCAGACTTCTTTCAGGCCTACATTCGAGTGCCTGCTTCAGCAATCCAGCACTTGTTTCGTGCCTCAGTTGCCGGACTCTACTTTGAGCCCCGAGCCGGTGATGGCTCCGGGCCACATGCTGCCTGGTCTGTTGTGTGGCTTCCGGGGCACACTTCGGCCCAAGCCCAACATGCACTGCGCACGACGGAGAAAGCCATCACTCTGGCCCGTATTGGCAGCAAGTATGGCCTTAGAACCAAGGAGGCCGATGAGCAGGTTGTCTTCGAGGCCATGCGGCCCCAGCACCAATTCATGAAAGTCCGTGTCTCGACCCACTATCGGCTGCATCCACTTCCTCACGGTATCCAACGACCAGCACTCATCAAGCTCCTTCAGCAATGGAGGTGGTGTTGCAAACCCCTCCAACCAGACCGAGGGGACGCAGCCGGAGCAGCCTGGTTGGTAGGTGCAGCCGAGGAGCCGCCTGCCCCTGCACTTTCCTTGGGACCTGACTTTGTTTTGGCAACAAAAGTACGAGATGTCGGCGGTGCTACCCGCCCCCGGCAGCCTGTGTATGCTTCGGCCCGCACGAAAAAGGCCATCCTTCTGGATGATGACCATGATGATGGTCTTGATCCATGGGCAGGTGGCCAGGACCCCTGGTCTGCAGCGAAGCCGGTGCAGCCTGCTTCCCTTTCTGCTCCCTCGTCTTCCAGTGCTGCCGTCACCAAGCTGTCTCAAATCCAAGCTGACCTCAAGCAGGATCTCCATGATCTCGTGCGTAAGGAGATTGGGGAGCAACAGCCCGCAGGCCCGCCGCCAGGACTGTCGGAGCATGACCATCGGTTGCATCAACTTGAAGTCGGTCTGACTGAGTTGCGCCATCAGAACACCAAGTTCGAGGACTGGTTTCAGAACTTCGGTACCCAAGTCACGGACCAGGCCAAACAGATTGAGGGCCTAGCCGGCACTGTGGCCGAGCAACGCCGCGAGCTAGCCCAGGTCAAGACTGAGGTTCAGTCCTCCGTCAGTTCAGCAGTGCTCGGACTGCAAACCGAGCTCTCCTCGCAGATGTCTGCACAGCTAGCCAGTCAAATGCAGCAGATCCAAGCACTTTTTTCGGAGAAGAAGCCTCGCACTAGTTGACTAGGGCGCCCCGGCCGCTCCCTTGCACGACGGAGCGGGCCGATCCCGCACCTCTGTTGGCGCTTCTTTGTCGCTTTTCTGGCGACCTTCGGTATGCTGGCCGATGCAGCCTGCTGCCCTTTGTCGTCTGTCAGTGAGTTGCCCTGTGATCGGGTTCGCCAGGCACTCCCTGCCAATCTTTACTCAGGTCCGGTTGCCTTTCGCTTCGGGGAGGCTTTGAATCCGGGTCCCGCTGACCTTTTCCGAATTAGTGTTAGTAATCCCTCTGGGCTTCGCAACAAAGAGTCACTGTACTCTGACTGGGGCGAAGGGATCCACTGTTTTGCTGAGACACAGCTCTGGCTCCTGTGCTCAATTCCGCCGGCTTGCCAAAAGTTTGGGTCGCCAGGCACGCACCGTTGCAGGGGCGCCTGCTCCTTTGAGGACCAATAGCACTTGGGCTGGATCTTGGACTGGGCTTCTCCAGGTCTCTGACCTTCCGTGCAAACCGTTCCGGCTTTCTTGGCCTCTACGATACCGGTCGTGTGACTTTGGCGCATCACTACCATCCACACTCCCCCCTGCAGGTTGCCACTGTCTATGGCTATGCACCAGGCAACACCTGGCCAAATGCTAAAGCCGATACAGACAGCATGCTGGGCTTTCTCACACGTGAGCTGGTTTTGGGCTCCAGAGGCTTTCGGGTCATTTGTGGGGATTTTAACCATGATTTCGCTGGCCTTGATCAGTGTGCCATCTGGCGCCGGCATGGCTGGATTGAGCTTCAATGTTTGGCGGAGCAGCTGTGGGGCACCCCGCCTCAACCCACGTGCAAGGCGGCCACCCGCCACGACTACATCTGGCTCTCGCCCGAGGCTGCAGCTTGTTTGGCCCATGCCTCAGTGGTGGATGTCTACCAGGAACATTCCACTTTAATTGCTGGGTTTTCGCTCTCGTGCTCACCCGTTTTGGAGCGAACCTGGCCCCTACCTTCGGAGATCCAATGGAAGAGTGTGGACGTCGATGCTTGGCACCGAATGGGGGACCATACTACCGTTGGGTGTTCGACTTCTACCCAGTTCACTGGGTTTTCGCAGGCCTTTGAGCGCAGCCTTTGTGGATTTGTTCCAGACATGTGTGGGAACCACATACCCGCGGCCTGCTTTGGCCGGGCCAAGCGCCTCCAGCCCCACCTGAGCCAGCCTCGCTGTAAGGTTCCCAGGTCCAGTCGCCCGGGTGAGGAATCCCGCCTACATGATGGCCTCAGTTCGGAGGTCACTCGTTGGTTTCAGCAACTCCGCCGGCTGCAGTCCCTCAAGCATGCTCTTCTGGCTGGCAATGCATCCCCATCTGCTCTGGACTACCGATCTTCGCTTTGGAAGTCCATTTGCTCCGCTCGTGGGTTTCGTGGCGGCTTCTTGCGTTGGTGGCCCAACCGACCACATCGCCTTGTGGGCAGCCCTGCCCTTCTGTCCGCCGTGGTCCCTGATGCCCGTACTGCGGTTGGTGTCTTTGAAGATTTCCGCGAAAACTTCCGCCGACTGGAGCAGTGGCACCTGCAGAACCGGCGCCGAATTCTTCAAAGCAAACATGATGCTTCAATGGCCCAGCTCTACCTCGAGCTTCGGGATCCAGCACCGGCACAGGTCGATTCGTTGACCGTGTCCCGTGAGTATGCCATTTTGGCTTTGTCGCCATCCGGTGACCAATTGCACCTGGAATCTTCTTTGGATCTTCGCGGAACCTCCACCTGGACTGTGGATGGTACCCCGGTGGAGGTTGTTTCTGATGACAACATAGTGTGCAAACTGTCCACTGCACTTGCTGGTGCCCCGGAGCGGCTTGAGCAAACGCAGGTGCTCTCCCAGGTCTCCGACTTGCACCGTGAATTCACTAGTTTGTGGGCTTCGCGATGGCAAAAACATGCCACGCACACGGCCCAGCATTGGCAACGTTTCCTGGATTTTGCTTTGGCTTTCCTTCCCCGCCTCTCGATTTCCCTCCCTGAGATCACCAGTGACGCCTGGCTTCGGGCTGTTCGCCGTTTCAAACCCAGGGCTGCTCGTGGTCCTGATGGATGGGCCAAATTGGATTTGTTGAACATGCGGACACGCATTGATCAGCTCCTTGCTTTTCTCGGTACTATCGAGGCTGATTCCCAGCCTTGGCCGCAGCAGCTGGTCACTGGTTTCGTGTGCCTTTTGTGCAAAGGGGATGGCCGTGCCGACGTGCATGGGTTTCGGCCCATCTGTCTCTACTCCATCGTCTACCGGACGTGGGCAGGCTTGCGCTCTCGCCAACTCCTTCAACAACTTCGTTCCCAGCTCCCTGAGGACCTGCATGGTTTCGTCCCGGGACGGGAGGCCTCCACCCTTTGGTACGGCATCCAAGCTGAAATTGAAGCTTCTGTTCAAGGTGGCACCCCGTTGCTTGGTGTGTCCTCGGACATTGTGAAGTGCTTCAACAATCTACCCCGCCTTCCACTCTTGGCGGTGGCATCTCACATAGGTGTGCCATGGACCATCATTCATCCTTGGACGGCCTTTCTTCAGCAGACTGAGCGCCGGATCCTTATCAGAGGCCAGGTCAGTGACCCGATTCGGTCCTCCTCGGGATTCCCGGAGGGGTGTCCGTTGCCTTTTGCCATGCTGCTGGCGGACTTCGCGTTCCACCATTACATGCGGGCTTTTGTTCCACAGGTTCGTACTATGAGCTACGTTGACAATCTTGTCAGTTTGGCAGTCACGCCTGCGGGCTTGGCCTCGGGCTACCATGCCACTCAGTGCTTCATGGATCTTTTGGAACTTGAGCTCGATCGGCCCAAGACATACGCCTGGGCTACCCAACCAGCGGACCGCCGCTCTCTCAAGGCCCTGGGGCCGGCTGTTTTGGAACATGCTCGTGAGCTTGGGGGCTTTTTGACTTTTGGGCCTAAGACCCGGAATGCGGCCCTCGTGGACCGTTGCGACTCCCTGAAATCTGTTTGGAGCGCCCTGAAACGTTCTCGTGCTCCGCTACAACTGAAGATCAGGGCACTTCCTGCTAAATGCTGGTCCCATGCGCTCCATGGTATTTCGGGTTGTCCCTTGGCAGCGGACCGCTTGAATGGCCTTCGGGCCCAGGCCACCGGAGCTCTTCGCATTCGGCCTGGTGGAGTCAGTTCCATGCTGCGTTTGTCCATCGCCCAGCCCATGACTGCCGACCCGGGCTTCTACCAATTATGGGCGTGTGTTTGTGACATCAGGCGTATGACTCGGCGAATCACAGGTTTTGTGGGCCAATGGCGTCGCTTCATGACTTTCTTTGACGGACGCCAGCTGCCGGGACCTTTCACAAAGCTGATTCATGTTCTGTCCCAGGTCGGATGGACGGTACAGCGCCCTCCTCTGGTAACCGATCATGAGGGTCTCGTCCACAGTGTACTCGACGCCCCTCGTGCACTTTTGCGGAGCCGCCTCGAACACGCGTGGCTCCGCTTTGTAGCCCATGAGCACAGACATCGAGCTACGATGTGCGACTTGATGGGCGTGGAACCTTCTTTGTTGCATGCCGATGCTCAAAAACACACTCCGTTGGAAGCTGCCCGCCTGGCATCCTTGCGCGCTGGCGCCTTTATCTTCGGACAGCAACAGGCTAAGTTTGATTTGACTCAGACTGGTCTTTGCACAGTCTGCCAGGTTCCTGATGACGCCCGTCATCAAGTCTGTGACTGCCCACGGTTTTCCGGCATCCGATTGCCCCACCAATGGGTGTGTGCCCGATGGGCAGCCTTACCTGTCAGCTTCACACATCACCTGCTCCCTCCCATCAACACTCACCTGCAGTTGCTGCGTACCTTGCTGCACGATGTAAGGGATGTTTCGGGGGTTTTCTTCAGGGTTCAGGTTGAGGCTGGCTGGCAGCACCTTTTTACGGACGGCTCTTGCACTGATCCTGGTTGCCCTGAGCTGGCACTGGCTGCATGGGGCGTTGTACATGCGAACTCGGCCCAGCCTTTGGCCTGTGGGCAAGTTCCGGGACTGCTTCAAACCGCTCCCAGAGCGGAGCTCTGGGGAATGATTGCTGCTGCACGCTGGGCTGCACAACACCATGGGCCTTGCATGGTTTGGTCGGACTGCCAATCGGTTGTCGATGGTGTTGCTGAAATTCAGGCCGGCTCCTCGATGGACCATTCTGCTGACGAGGACCTTTGGCAGGTCTTGCAGGGGTATCTACAACAGCTGGATGCTGATATGTTTGTGGTCAGGCACGTCCCCTCGCATCTGGACCAGAACTTGACCGAGAATGCTTTTGAGGATTGGGTCGCGACGCACAACAATCATGCAGACACTTTGGCGGCATTGGCCAATAACAACAGATCCGTGGAGTTTCAGGCCGCCTACAATGCTGCATTGACGTTCCACCAGGAAACCCTGGCAGTGCAGAGAGCGTTAACGGCCATCTACCTTGGCATTGCCGCTGCTACGGACCGTCGCCAACCACCAGGTGCGGTGGCTGAGGACATGCAGGAGGAGCCGACCACCACTGTTTCTCTGCTTCCAGTCTCGCGCCGCTGCGATCTTGAGGAATCAATCCCGATCGGTTGGAAGGCGACTGTAGCTCTGAATTCGGGAGACTTGCCGAGTGACTTTGTAGTTTCGGTTTGCCATAGGCTTTTTGTACAGGATGCACAGGCAGACCATGCCTTTGCCATTTCGTGGCTCGAACTTGTGTTCTTGTTTTATGCTCAGGGGATGTTGATTATCCTGTTTCGGGGCCGCATGGCGGCTGGATTTCATCGACCACGCTGACATTTTCTCCTGTCCCACCAACGGTGGCAGGCAGGCTTTCTTTTATACGCCGAGCAGTTCGGCGGGCCCTGCAACACTTGCAACTCCAATGTTTGTTTACTGGGGGTATTGATTTGAGTGGTTTTGGGATTCCTTTCCCTTTGGATGGTTTGGTCATTGGAGTTGAGGAGCAGGCCTTTCTTCGGGCAAGGGCGGCCCTCGGCCTTTTTGTACAGGGGCGCAGGGTGACCTCACATGCTGCGTTCGCTAGGCCTCTTTAGTCCTTCAATTTCCGACTTGACATGGACATCGCTGGCTGCACTGCGTCCGCTGTGCACCAGCATCAGAGCTCGTGTGTGGTATACCAGGGCCTTAATCCATTTTCAAGCCCGCACTTTCAGCTTTCCCAAGCTCTCGTGTTTGCCGGCTCTGCTTCAAGGATGCCGGCTTACTTGAATTACTCGGGTCCGGGCCCGCCGGGAAGCTGGTGCAAAGTGCTTGGGATTTGCGGTACATGTTCGTCTTGAGATCTGAAATCCAATAATCCCATTCCCCCCCGCCCCCAACCATAGGCTCAAAGCTCGCATCCCTCTCTGCGGAATTAGGGAAAGCATAGCAGAACGCACGTCTGCCCAATCTTGAGGCAACTTATCACCTCTGAACCCTAAACCGCAGAAGCCCCATGCAGGAAGCACAAGGCCCCCCGGCGATCCAGAGCCAGAACCATGACCTGAATCGAAGATGCGAGCTGCGGACGGCACGGGAACAAGGCTTCAAGCGTCAAGGGTGTCGAGGTCCTGCCTGTCCCAAGAATAGGTAACAAGGATTTATAGTGTCCTTCATAATTAGAAGAGGGCTTTGGGGAACCTTACAGTACAACTACAGAACGGATCCCTGAGGAGCGCTATTACTCTTCCTTTGGGCTTCTTTGGTACCAGGAGAAATTCGCTTCTTCGCCTCCTTACATGTTCTTCGCTACATTTTATGTGATACAAACACATTATATATATGACCTTAGATATATGCTCTCTGCCATAGGCCATCTATGTCCTGAACCATCGAGTGGTGTTACAGTTTGCTTCCAGCCTTGTCGCTGTTGGCCACAATCGTGGCTGCCCGGGGTTCGTCCTCGGCTAGGGGATTGTTGGGGGACCCTTCTGAAACGGATGCTCGGAATACTCCGGACATATATGCTAAGTATGTCGTAGCTTAAGGTACATCCGAGAATCCCAAATACCAAACCCCAGAAGCCTGACTCAGAATGCTGACTGTGTCCTAAAGACTAGGGTTTGTCGGATATCGGATCGAAATGCTCAAGCTCCGCATGCGCATGGCTGTTAAAGTGTCTTGGTTGGTTTCATAGTTTCATGTGCCTCATAGGAGGCTGTTGAAGTTCAACCAGCTTCTCGGATCTATGGTGCTCGCATTTGCTCAGGGTTACACAGGAAGAGGGAGTTTGGCTTCGTTAGGCAGGTAACCACATGGAGTCTGAAGCTGGGGAGGGTGGAGCTGTTGGATGTAGTATACCATGGTTCGAGGGTTCGACGTCGGCTTTTTTCACATGTACAATCATTTTTGTATATTTATGCATGCGGGAAGAATGCTATAACCATGAAGAGCGCGTGTAAGAATCTTGGACTAGGAACCGCATAAACCGGACAAGGTTCTGGCTGTTGATATACTACACTTGGGAAAGAATTGTAAAGCGATCTCTGCGGAACAGTCGTTGAAGCTCGAGGAGCAAGCCATGATGTGCTGGCACTCGGGCAAAAGTTGAAAGGTATTGTGGGCTTGGGCTTGAAGAGGCTTGCAGGGTTCGGGGTGTAACGGCTTTCGACTTAATGTTTGATTTGGTGGCAGTTGCGCTAACGTTTGATTTCCTTGCCTTGGGAAGCTTGTCGTTAGCCACTCGTTCGGGCCCAGACATTCAGGAGCGCCCTCTCGCCAAAGAAGTTGGCATTGGTGTCGGCGGTCTTGGCATGCTGCCATGGCTTACAGGACCTCTGAGCCCTAGACACCTATAATCATGCGGGAACTTTGATTGGATGGCTCTAGATCCCGAACCCCGAAAGAAGAGCATGCATATGAGGAGCCTTGACAAGAACCGGGGGTCTCTTAAGCAAGCTGCTAAATCACATCAGGCCTCAACCCTGGTTTTCTTAGCTTAGCGAACTTCTCGCTCCGTGCATGAATTCTGTGCACGGAACCCACGCTGATCTTATGTGATGCTTCAGCTCTACAGTACTGCATTTGGGTGGGCCTCCTGCTTTTTTGCGCATAGCTACATAATCTCATTAGACACACCCAGAGCCTGAACAGGCAGGGACCTCACTCACATCCTAAACCGTCGGACCTTTGTCTCATTTGGTCGAAACACCCCCCCCAACCCCCCCCAACCCCACTCCCACCCAAAGCGATCTCCAAAGGTACGAACCCTGCAAATCCACCACTCCCGAAGCGCGAGACCGCAACACCTGATATTAGAAGCCTCGGCGAGAAGGAGCACGATTAAAACATAGATTGGAACTAAAGCGTACGCAGATTATGACTATGATATCCTTGGAATAGCTCTTGTACTATCGGGCACTTGGGTGCCCGAGTCGCTTCTCGTGGATATTTGCTGCAGTGGCTCCGCTTAGCAAGGAATTCGACGACCCGCTCATGCTAGCGCTTTACGTTTCCCATTCGTCCTACCAGGTTGTATTCTTGCTATCGCTGGCTTTCTTGTGCCATTCTACGAGCTTATTGTGGTTCTAGTCCCTCAAAACTCTAAAGGCCCCTCGAGGCTCTTTGAGCGTCCTGCGCCCTGAAGCTTTGCAACCTCCTGGTTGTCGACGAGGACAGAAACCTGGGGAAACGGAGCCCGCCCGGCCGCCACTCTTCGTTTCAGGGCGTCTGACCAGCTTTGTCCAGGGCCTCTTCTCAAACTTTCGTTCTCTCTAGGCCCTGAACCTTAAAGAGTTTGCAGTCTTCGGACGATGGGCTTAGAACAAGAGCCCACGAAGGGAAAGCACCGTCGCTGTTTTCCATCTTCGCTGTTCAGATCCCTCCACGACGAGGGCGTGCTTATTGATGTGTCGAATTGACCTTGAGCACACCAATACCTACCCCAGGATTCGCTTTAAAGGTGAACCACATAGATTGGGCCAAATGGCCTGTCCGTCGTAGAGGATGTAGAAGGTATCGCCTTTCTCGCCTTGCCTTGGGCAGTCGCTGTGTCATGGCACGTCTAGATGAAGTCGTTAGGAAATGTCAAAGCAGCAAGACATTGCCCCATGTGGGAGTTTCCGAAAATAGGGGAACCTACTATAGCACCCTAAATAGTAAAAAATCTTATTATACGACATTTCCAGGCACACTCTTCTACAAGGCGGGGGATTGAAGGAGCGCATCTTGAAAGATGGCCCCTGCGATGAAAGCGGCCAGCTCCTCCTTGAAACTCGATTCGTGCTACGGCAATATTACTAGAGATGATCATGTCCGTGTCTCGGCGTATTTCGATGTGTCAGGGTGTATGGGTCTTCGGGATTCCGTCGCGTGGTTAAGTTTCTGCTGGATGGGTCAATTGCGGGTTTTGTGTAAGGGTCTGGGTTTGGGTCCATAACATGGCCTCGAAGAATCGGCTGTCTGATTGGGACCCTTTCGAAATTTGTATTAGCGGTCTAGGTTTGGGTCCTTTTTATTGTGGTTGTCCGATTGGGGTCTCTGTTTTCGCATGGTATGGCCTTTTGCAGGTTATTGTGTAAGGGTCTGGGTTCGGGTTCATGATATGGTCTGGGCTCGGGTCTGTTACATGGCCTGGAGGGGGTGCCGTGAGAAAAACAGGAACTGGCCATCGCTAAGTTCGGGTGGCCAAGATTGTCGCAAGATCACAGACATGCTCCGACCTTCAAAAGCGAACAAAAGCCTGCAAGCTTGAATCCTATACCCTAAAATTTAAACCCCACAACTCCGAAGTCCTAAGTCCCAGATGGCGCTAAATCCCGTACCCTGCCAAGGCCGACACTGTATGATGGTCTCGCCTTTGTAGAACGTCCGCCTCGAGTTTCGAACTTCTGGTTCTCATAAGGAGTTGGCGCTTGGTTTGTCGGCACTCCCTGCCGGGGTTCGGGCCGCTGGTCTCGGGATTTTTGGGACTTGATGATGGTGGCTTTCTAGCAATATTGGCTTTACCACCACGGATCTCCTCGACCCTGGCTTTCCCTAAACTCTCAACATCTCAACCCAAAGTGCGTACGGACCGACTCTAGGGCCGCCTTGCAAAGCTGCATGTAAGCCCGCAGCTCGTCTTGTATTCGAGGGTTCTCATGTTTTGGGAACGGCTGTGGGTGCAAGAACCCAGCTGTTTGGGGTCTATGTTGTGATCTCCCATCTGCCACGCCCAGCTCCCAAATCCCGCCGCACCCCCAGGATGTGAACCTGTAGCCTTTCTGGGCTGCCGGCTCGATGAGCGCATCTGCAAGCATCGCCTGGCTTCTTGGTTCTCATCCGAGGAATAACTTAAAAGTGCTCCTGAGCCTTCACTAGCCAAAGCACTAGAAGGGTGAGCAAATCACTTTCCGTCCCTCCGGGTTAGAAATTAACTGTTGGGATGTTTCAGCTGTTCCTCCAGCAGTCGTGGGCTAGGAGTTCACGGTTTGGTTTGCGCTTTTCTTGGCTGGTGCTCCGAATGGCTCCAACTCTGCCCTTCCAACCACTTGGCGGCCCAAGCACGTGCAACGAAGCCATGCAAGACAAGCACACCTCAAACTTGCGACTAAGACCGCCAGTCCTTGACACCACAGATGCTTCGCTCGCAAGTACGTAGGGCTCTCGGGTCGCACTGAGGATGGTGCGCTTGCTAGTACGGTGCTTGTGGCCGGAAGCTCCTACGACGTGTCCCAACCCTTGAACCCTGCAGGCTGGGCTTGCGGAGTTACCTGATCCTCCTAGAAAAAACCCTGAGACATCACGCGTCCGTGCGCAGAGGCTCCTTCTCGTCGGCTTGCAGGTGCTTCAGGATATCGACTCTTCCAAGCCTTGCTTTCAGGGGCTGAATGCTTGTGTTCTCTTTCAGGACGAACAACCATCACAAGGTTTTAAGGTCACCTACTCAGCCGTTAAGGTACTCTGGGGCAATGATGCTGAGGCCGAGGTTGAAACATCCACGGCTAAACTCGCTGCTATATAAACATATTCACTTGTCAGGACAGGGCCATCAGTTTTGGGCAACGTCGGAGAGCCCGTTTGGGATGCATTGTCTCTAAGCCACTTTGCCATCTGGTTCAGGCTTGGGCCTACTTGGTCGATACCTTAAACAAGCTAAAGTAGTGCAGTGACTCCCGGTATGGATTCCGGGGAACCGCTTTCAAGGACCCATAGCTAGGGGCACCCAGTGAAGAAGCTCCCCTATAAAGGAACATCCCCTTGCCTGAACCTGAGAAGCTGGATTCCGAAAGCTGAAACAAAAACAACAAGTACCGGATTGAGGTCTTGAGGTTGATGGGTTGGAGGTTGTTGGGTTTGTAGGAGTTGACACTTCTGTTTTGGGCTCACCCTCCCCACCATCCCTTCATGGACTAACGGTTCTCTAGAGAGGCTCCTGCAAGGAAGCTGAGGATTCGACAGCGTCGCAAAGCCTGACAAAGGTGGCGTCGCGGGTTGGAGGACTTCGAGGATTTTGGGGTCTCAGGCTCGGGGTTGTCTTGGTTCATGACTTCGGAGTCCATGGACGCAGTTCTTGATGGATTCAGGACCCAGGAATCTTACGATTTTGAGCACTTCGAAGTCAAAAAGGTCGGAGCATTTCAAGGGGCCAAGCCTGGACGACAGTTGAAAAGCTTCACAACCCTTACAGCAGGAGGTCAAAATGATCAGTAATAAGTCCTTGTTCTGCTTGTCTGCGCGGAAGGCCGAGGCACGGTTCAACACTTTTTCATTTTACACGAGGTATGCCGAATGCATGAATATGCTCTTCAATGCCGGCGGCACGCAACAGTCAAACCCATCAGGCACCAAATGAAATAGCCATCCGGGCGTATTGGAGGATTCGGGATGGTAGCACTTTTACTGTGAAGGAGCCTACTCCTTGTACTTAGGGATATTTGGGATCCCTTGCCTTGCATTCGGAAACCACACGTGACGGTTATGGCAAATGGAATAAATGTCCCCGCCAAGCCCTGTTCCCTGTTCTAAGAACTACGGCCCTCTTTCTACTCCTAGTGCCGATCGGAATAGAGTAGACGAAGGCTTCAGACTCTTCAGGGTAATTCAGAACACTACTGGGTTAGTCAGAACGCTACTGACAAGGATCATGCAAACAAACGCTTGAAGGCCATCGCCTTCGAGCTTCTTCTTCAGTGGTGCTTGCATCACCACTCGCAGTTCCTGGGCTTCGCTTTGAAAACGGAGGACAGGGCAAAGAACTAATGATAGCGACATCCCTGCTCTCATGCGATGCTTAAGTTAGCGATGACTCTTGAAATCTTCGTCTAGGGTTCTGATGTTGCGCGCATTCGACTTCGCCTTCGAGTTCTTGTTTGTCGCACTTACAGATCACTATGCCGCCTGCAGAAAGCTTGGTGGCACGCATGGGCACAGCTGTTCAGGCGAGCTGCCAGTGGGCGTACGAGTTAATTTCGAAACATGACTGGGGAAGTCATATGCCCGGAGAATGGAAATGGAGATATCTACAGACTTTCAGAAAGCTCCATGTAAGTAGTTGCCAGAGGGAGGCTCGTGTGAGATGTCTGCAGCGCTTAACGCCTCCGCCTGAATCATAGCTCAAGCCGCAAGAGCTCACCGAAAGAAGGAACCCCTAAACTTCGTACGTAAGATCTTAAAGCTTGCCTGCCTAAGCTTTAACAGATAACGTTGGATTGACAGCGCCCGAAAACGGCAAGTCAATCTGCCTCAAGCTGTATCCCTTCCTCAAGAATAGTACCTGGCTGTCTGGGCACTCACTCCGGCAAGGTTAAGGCTCACGTCTTACTGCAGGAACCCGAACCTTAGCCCCAAAACCTTCGCTCCAAACGAAAGACTTGGAACCTAGGTGCTGTCTTCTTCAAGATCCAAAGATATGGTAGGATCAGATGTTGTGGCTCTAGCTACTACTGTAAGTGTGGATGCCGAAGCTAATGACAAGCCTTCTTGGTACCCCGAGTACAGCCGGCACCCAACTTGTTGGTCCCTGCCGACTCATGGGCCAGAAGTGGGCCTTACCCGTCGCTACGGCCAGTTCTAGTCACACCTTGAACCGCCAAGCCCGGGACCTGCCGATGAATGGCGAACCTGGGCTGTCAGAGGGGCTTTCGAATCTCGGGCTTCTAAGACCAGGGAATCTTCAAAGTTGATGCTTCTGGCTTCTGGCGTGAGAGGATCAGGTTAATGACCTGTCAGTCGTTGAGTTCACCATGCATTGAAGGGCTCTCGAAGATTCTGCTGGGGCATCACCTTCCGCTCACAATAACAGGATTCCTCTACTTCCCCATACATGTAATGTCCAGGCCGTGATGATACACAGGCGTGTAATCTAAACCCTATCGACAGAGCGGGCTTCGTTAATCAGCGGTTTCCACATCCTCAGTGCTAAACCTCAACTCCTAAACCTGAGCCCTGGACCTCGAATCAATAACTTCAATGCCATATACCAAAAAACCCTCAACGCGACATCACAAGTGGATCATGGCTTCAGGGTTGAGGTCTTAATGACATGTCAAGCCGCAGTGTGGCCGCCGTCAGCGCTCTGACTGTGGCAGCCCTGGGCGCCTGGGCATTGCGCAGCAGGTGACTGGAGCGAGGGCTCGCGTCTTAAGTCTAGTTGTACGGCTTTGCAACCTGAGTCCAAGATCTCTGTAGTTGTCAATGCCCGCCTGACTGTCAACTTCAACTCTCGCACCTGCACAGCCGAGGTGCCACATAGGTGTTTCTAAAAATTGTTAGCCCAACCTCTTGCGACGTTCTGTGTGTCCTCTCCACCAGGATCCAAAAAGCAGGTTAGGCCTCTCTGGCGGCAAAGTCTCCAATATACGTGCCTGAATAATTAGAGTAAGGTTTTTGGGGTTTGTATGATACCTGACCTTTGGGAACTCTTCGAGCCCCTGTACTAACCTAGCTTATGAAGAGCCTTGTCAAGAGAGTTTTACAGATCCATGAAGGACTGAAACCCCAAATGTCAGAGGTTCCGGCACGATAAAGCAGCGCAAGCTCACCACAAGAGCCTCCAGGTTCAAGGTGTCGAACCTGGCCCGACAACCCGTAAGCCTTGTTAAAACAGGGGCGTTACCAACTGAAGCAGGGCTGTGGTGAATACTCTAGTATAGCTCCGTGAAGGAGGCCTTATTGGTGGTCGAAACCCGCACACTCGCACAAGGCAGGCATGGCTTTATGAGGTCTGGCTTGCTACATTGGTGTGCAGGCACAGGCAGAGCACTGAAGCGGAAAAGACAAACTAGCGGCTTGGGGTTTGAGGAACTCAGAACGAGCAAGATGATCCCCACTTGCAGGGTGTATCCTCAAGTCATGAAACCGAGCGTATTCAGAATGCACTCTGTTGGGTTGTGTCGTTCTCTAGTGCATTAGTGTTCTTGCTGCCACGTGCTGCAATCCTCTACTCTCAGAAGGAGACGTGTTTGCAGGAGGTGCGATGTGCAGTTATGAAGCCCAGGAACCATACTCGGAATAGTGTTTTGGGGTAAACCACTCTGCCTGTCTCCTCTTTCAGGAATACACGGCACTGTTATTGTTACTTATCCGAAGCCCTAAAGTACGCAGGCAAAAATAGCAAAAACTGCTGTGGCCTCGGAGACCTGGGCTGAGCACGATTGTCCGAAAGAGTTGGAATGGTCCCACATTCGGAGTTCCCACACTGACGACTCTCAACGAGAATGCCCGACATCGCTCGCACCTTCTGCCCGTCCTTCTCGACAGTGAGCTCGCCAGCAGACACCACGTAGAAGTGGTCAGCTTTGACAGAGCCCTGCTGAATGACCTATGCGCAAGGCGAACACACTTGCCTCCCATGGTGCCCTTGCGTCGGTTCGTGGGTTACTGGCCGCTGCTTCAGGCGGCATCTTTACTGATGAGCCCAACAGCCCTAATCCTTCAGGCTGTTTTGGGGTGCTTGCCGGTTTCAGGCTTTAGCTCTGAAAGGGGGCAAACTGCTTCTGGCAGAGCCAATGGACAGGAGCCTGTGGAGGTCTTTGTGCCGGGCAGTCAGTTTGCCGGGTGGTTCGGAGAAACTGCATGTCTGGGTCCGCGGTTGTGACGCTCTGTCGATGCATATCTCCCGCAACTCGATCCCTGCGTTTACATGCCAACCCAAGGAAACGTTTGAAACCAGAAAACCCATTTAAAAGAACCCGCCATCCTACCGCCTAAACCCCATCCTGAACTCGAAAGCTACGGCTTGTGCTCAGTCTCTGGTACCTGGAGCACCAGGATTAAACCTGCTCACCGTCCAGGCAGACCCGAACATGAAAGCTTCGAGCAGACTCATTACATCGAGCTCCGTGGCCAAGAACTGCTTCTGAAAGATCCGACGAATTCGAGTACTTATCTTACTCGTTCCTAATAGCCCCGAAGAATAGACCTTGAAAACAAAGATCCTAGATCCCAAGTAACTCCGAATCCTAGTCGCAGAGTTCAGCCGTTGCAGAATAGTAGCACTCCATGAGCCCCTTCGGGCTCCTACAGCTTGCCTACTCAGCTACTTCGGCATCGCCGAATCGTCTCTGAAGTCTCCCGAGGCCTCGAAATTTGGCTGGACATCAACGCGTACAGCCGCTGCTGTCACGACGTCCTCTTCTCGAGGGTATTGGACTCACTTTCTACTTCAGTACCCACGCCTCCAAGTTTCAATCGGTCATAAAGCCCCGACAAATCCCGAAGAGATAGGTTCCGTTCTCCCACTGCAGGGGGTTCAATGAGCGCTGGGATGTTCCTGCTAGTTACCAAGTCACTTACTCAACATTCCAAGCCGCTCATGACTGCTTGACATTTCAACAGCAGGACGTGCCATTTCGCGCGCCATCAAACCAACTTTCTGTTTTCAAGGCGGTAAAAATGCCCCACATATCCTTAAAGCACACAAAATCGAGTTTGAAGTGCCTCAGCTCTGCGTAAAACCCTAAGCTCCACTGTTTCCCTCTTGTGAGAAACATACGGTATGACAAGACCTCAACCAATCGGGTCCAGGTCAGCCACAGACATGAGCTTCACCAGGGGTCCAAGCTTTTCCTGAACGATTTTGACGGCTTTGGGGCGGTTCAACGTTTAGGGCTGTTTAGGCTTTGCTTGTTAAGCCAGCTTCTCGGGTTTCAGGGTTGTTACGTTTTTCAGGTTGTTTCGGACTTAGCTGACCGCAGGGTGCCCAAGGCAGGCTTTGATGATCTTAGGGCAGAGGCCCGTTGACCGTGAGATGGCTGGGGTTGTGCTGAAGCGGATTCTTCTCCTGGGTAGGCTTTCCCGTGGCTGCAAGCCGTCCATAGGATTGCTGCAGCACCTCTTGTGTTGTCAGTTCGCATGCTACTAGTTCAGAAATGGCCTGCACAGAAATGGTCTGCACCGAAAGCCAAGCATCTTGTCAACACCCCCTGCTGAGGGAGAGAGATCGTGTTCCTTTGCCTTGAGCTATGCCTTTCAACAGCTGACCCCTAAATAACCCGAAAGTCTGTAAGGCAGTTCCAGGCAGGTCGCATTCTGCTTCAGTGCAGACTTGATGAGCTCCGACTCCTCCCGAGGCGAGTCTGAGAGCCAAAATTTGCATCATCTTAATCATGAAGCATCTCTGACCACTGGCATTCTCATGGGGCTTCAGGTTCTTCGGGGCGTAAAAGCACGCCGGGATAGCTAGGATGCACAATGCAGCCTTACATGTCGACCCTACTGCAACATTTATGGCGGGAACCCGTAGAAACGTCGCATCTGTGGCAGGTGGTCAAGCACGCCACGTGGAGGGTTGTTGACATCCGCTGTGCTTCAGTTGCCACAGGCTGTGGTGCTCGGCTTAACATTTGCGAAAACCTTTAAACAATTCTACAGATAGGTCTGCTTGTCTTCTTCGGGGAGCTGATCTTGCGCCGTTCCTCAGGGCTCTTCTGGCGCAGCTTCTCGTTCAGCTCGGACGGCTCAAAGTCCTTGGTATGTACCTGCACAGGCTTCGGGCTTGAAATTTCGAGCTGCTGGGACTTTGGACTTTAGGGTGTTGCTGGACTTGGGCATTTGGCTGTTGCGATGCTGCGGCTACTGCTATGATGTTTACTACTCCTTGTAGTACTACGGTTACAGCAACTGCTTACATTGGGTTCGGGTTTAAGATTAAAGATTTAATAACGTTGAAGTGAGTACGACGCCTGCAACAGCTGTGAAACCTGCATGCTGAAACCATGCACCTCGAGCGTTCAGAACTATTCGCATCTGATCTTTCTATCGTCGAACATACGCGACAAAAAGTAATGCACGAAACTATGGACAAGTCAACAGTTGCTGCTCGTCTACATCTTCGAGACATCTGTCGTCATCCCAAACCACGTAGCAGCTTGACATCTTCCTCGAAGTAGCCTGGACCTGCTCTTCCAAACCCGAGAACGTTCTGCTCCTGGTTCCTGTCACATCTCGGCAGGCAAAGACACCCCAAAGCGGCGCCACAATTCGAACAAAAACTCCAAGTACCCCCCCCCCCCCCCCCCCCCCCACCCCAAACGCCTCCTTCCTAATATTGAACCTTCGATCCTGAGGCCCTGAAGCCCCAGACTTGGGGGCACTTTCCGGCGCTTGTGGATGCTGCTCTTCAGGCCCAGGTCTCGCAGTGCAGATGGACTGAGGACCTGGCTCTCCAAGGCCCTTGTGGGGGCTCTGCTCTTCTCAGGGCATTGTTTTTTCGGAGGCCTTTATCAAGCGGAGGAAGTGTGTTGGGGTTCGTATGAAAGCTTGGGGTTTTTGAGGCCTTGATGCAGAACACCTATTTCTCAGGCCGCATGTTATCTCTGCGAAGGATCTCGGGCTTTAAGGGCTTGAGGTTGCGGGCTTCAGACTCAGGCAGTAGACTGTAGTGATTTTTTCTTAGGTTTTGGAATCTAGAGGGCTTCCGGGCGTTTCTTTCTTACCTGGGGTGTCGCCATCAAGCGAAGCAAATGCTTCATGCCCTCCCGAGAACCAGAGACCTGGAGGCTAGGGTTCCGAGAATCTAGGGCTTCAGGAGCCTTTCGAGTTTGTACGGCTCAAAGGCGTGTTGTAGACTTTAGAATATAGTAGAAGCCAGACAGTTGGAACATCAGACTCCTCATGCCCTTAAGGTAAAGTATAAGGGATCCTAGCACTAATCCTCCTAAAGCCATGTTCCAACTTTCTGGCTTCTACTGTATTTGGAAGGGCTGGCCTTGGTTTCTTCACTTCTTGCGATGATTTCGTTGTCATTGACAAATGATGATGCTTTTGTATGCCGATATGCGGGGATCTGATCCTGCAAAATTTGGCGGGTCCAACCTATGATGCGCAAGGCAGAGAACTACATGGCAGACTCCGTTTTTCAGCCTGAGACAAAGGAGCCTTCATTGGAGCTGTTTTGGCCTTGGCAGTGGTAGCAGTCATTGTGGAGATGGAAAGTGGCACGTCAGCTGCGAGTGGCTCGTCCTTTCGATATGGTCCTGTTGTGACCACAGAGACGATGACGGTGCTTGGGTTTTCCATCCTTGCTTTTCGTTGCTTGTCATGCTTCTATTGCTCTTGTTACGACGGTGATATCCTCCCTGTCAATCCAAAAGCAACCGATGCTAAGGCTGCCTGCACCGTGAGGTCGGTGAGGGCAACGACGGAGCCAAGTACCCGCTCGCCACCTTGCTGCAAAGACGAGATCACAAAAAAGGTTCGAAGGATGAGAGCTGCGAGGATCTAAGTGTTCAGGTTTCACTTGCGGTTGAGGGGCTTTGCCTTTTTACGTCTTGGTCTCTTCTCACTCAACAGCTAATGTGTGAACGGTAAACTTGGAGACCACGTGTTCAGGAAAGAGTAGTGAATAGTGTTTGTCGAATCCAGGGCTTTGAGCACCCACTGTCTCACTGTGTCTTCTCTCAAAAAGTTACAAGTTCGAAACTTTGCCATTCCGCATTGAATCAAGGTGCCTAATAGGCAGCTGTCAGTACAGGCGCATGTTCTTACATGGCTGATAGCCTACACCCTCCGTCAACGATTTTGCTGTCTTGAAATTCTGTGCCCCCCTTTCCCCAGACCTTGCCTTAATCCTCATGCCCTAGAATCGTCGGTGAATCTTACCCGGAATACCAGGTGGCGTGCATCCCGACTTCTGGCATTGTTGCGAGGTCTAGTAGTTTCAGTTTCCAACTTCTGGTGTCATTTGCCGAACGTACTGGTGACTGAGCTCCGCAGCGCGAAGCTTCACCAAGCTTTTCTGATTCCACTGTGACTGACTAAGCTCTAGACGGGCTGAGCTAAGATTTGGGTCAGACTGCGGACCACAAGATTGCACAAGCCAAAGCTCCGGAACCCTGGACCTTGCACCTAGGAGCTCATGTCCTTTCACTAATCACTTTGCCTTAAAAAGAAGAAGAAGTGCTGTCTTGGACCCCACCTAGGAGGGCATTCTCCCCGAAGTAGGCGCCCTCTGGGAGGATGGTCACCTGCGCCCACTGAACCAGGCATAGCTTCAGGGCTCCGAGGGCTACAGAGCTGTCGAGCTTGAAGTGCAGCATTCACCGAGGAAGAACCTTTAATCGGCCGCCGCGGGTGCTTAAATTGCAAGAGTCTGTCAGTGCAAGCAACCAAAAAGCGTCCAACGAAAGCAAACCACAACTCATGCCTTCAACCTTGAGCCCTCCAATCCTCATCCTGAAGCCCTAAAACCCCACCCCAACTCTCCAGAGCTGTCCAACCCACCTTAGACCCTTGATGCCCTAAACTAACCCTTAGTTTGGGATTCCAAGCCTTCAGTCCTAAGCGTGAAGCCATGGGACCTGCCTTGCCGGGCTCGGGGGCGTCGGCGGCCTCCATCAGCTGTGCTCGACCTCTTACGTCTGGGCTTTTGGCTTTGGGGTTCGGGTCTCCTTTAAGTCGACACTGCTGTTTCAAGGGTTTTGGGATGCAAAGGATTCAGTCGCAAACATAGCGCCCTAAACTTCGAAACATCTAACCCTAAACCCTGCACCCTACCCAAGCCTAAACCTGAAACCGTATCAACCCACGCCTTTCAGCACGAAGAAGAGCTCTTGAGGCGCCTCTGCAGTGACGGAGATGTTGTAATCTTCTTGTTCTGGCTTTGCGGTTTAACATGTTTCCCATGATGGTTTATGTAGGATTTGCAATAACAGAAGGCGTTTACTGGTCCTGCGTTGCTAGGCCGAACACAGGGCTCATTAAGGATAGTTAGGCTTTAGGACTTTAGGACAATGACAAGTGTAGTCATAAGCGCAGCAAGTAAAGGAACATCGTATCAGTCGTACTCACATAGCCGGAGCAGCCATCATGACTTGGCATACTGAAGACAACGAATGCGGCAGTAAGGGGTGATCGCGAACTTGGCTGGGCATGTGAAGTTTGAGAGGGTGACGTGCCAGGTTTGGGTTGTAGGTGCTCTGCCGTGCTTGGCTCCTAGCGGGGTGTAGGCCGGGGTTTCAGTCTGGTTAGGGTTGATGGTTCGAGGTTTAGGGACTCTCCATTTTTGCTGCTTAGGTTTCTTCGATACCGGTTCGGTCTTGCTTTCTCAGAGCCTGCTCAAGGCCTAGGCATTTCGGATTCGGTGTTGTTCAGGGCGGATAGTGATCGACCTGCCTAGCTTTACGGCAGGTTTTTGCGTGCCATACCTACTCGGGTCTTGTGCCCACCTGCGCCAGGCATAGTTTCAACGCAGCTATGCAAGACCCTTACAAAGCTCTAGACAACCCTTATGAGACGCTGTAAAACCCTCCAGCACCCCTATCATACAAAACGCTAAAACCTCTCCTGTACCCGCGAGGGACATGCAGGCCTGATTCTGCGGGATCACGTGCTGGCCTTCACTGTAGGTGCGGCTTTCCTCGGGAACAGCCAGCAGCTAGGCCAAGGATACCACTGCGACGACTTGACTAGCCGAGACTGCGGCTTCAGGCTACCAAGCCGGCTTCCATCTGAAGCAAGGCTTCTTGTTTTTGCACATTTTCCACTTCGGGATACAGGGCATGGATCACTGGAGGGTCGTGCCCCGTGTGAAGCGTGGCACAGATGGAGGGTGATCCAGCAGATAACCGGCAATCCCAGCAAGGGTGGTGTATTGGCATGCTCCCCGTTTGAGAGGTGTTGGGCTCTGGGAATCCACCTTAAGTCGAGATCTTCCCTATGCCTGATGACTCCGCACGGTCTCGGCAAGCCCCAAAACCTGAATCTCGGCTCCGATTTTCGACCCGATCCACGCAAACCTCGAAATCCGGAAAAAATTGGCCACAAGTCTTGGGAGCTAGGGACGAAAGAAGCGAACACCGTATTCGTAGCCCAAAACACTAACGTCGCCTATGCCCTGGCACGAAGCAGCCCTAGACCGCAAACTCACTTCCAACGAAGTGGCGCAAGCCGCCACCAAGCGCGGGAATTCCGAGGGATGGAGGTTGGCAAACAAAGGCATGTTCCTCAGCTGTTCGAGGGCTTTAGGAACTTAGGGTTGTCGTTTCGTTGTGTGCAATCCTCTTTAATCTTATTTTGTGTTAGGTTGGCCAGCCAAGCACTCAGCAGTAGTAATCAGATACCCTTCTACTCCGTGTGTGGTTTTGCAGCAACAAATCCTCAAACCCTTTCCTAATGATCGAGGCTTCAGCACACACGCACTGTCACCGCGAAGCTTTTTTGGTTGTGTGGCGCGAATTCGCTTCAGGTGTCAAGATCGGGGGTAGGTTTACGGTTTAGTTGGTAGCAGAATTCGCTTCAGGTGTCAAGATCGGAGGTAGGTTTACGGTTTAGTTGGTAGCAGTAGCGGCATGGAACATATGGCAAATCATCTTCAAGATGAGCGGATCAACATCTCGCAACAAGTATACAGTATACAGAACCCAAGCCGCCGCAGTCGAAAAAACAGTGTGGTACCTTTGTCGGGCTAGATATGCTAATTAGTGCATTGCTTTCGAAGAGCGTGAGCCCGCACGAGACCCGAACAACTAACAAGGACTGACGTCCAGTAGGAGTGTTGGGCATCCCATGGTACGACTGCACAGGGCAGGTCATTCGTTTCACACAAGCTTCCACTGCGCGGACATGAAATGAACACCACGCAGGCAATGACCCGAAGTCGGGGGGCACAATTCGCCTATCGGGACAGCTCAAAGCCAAGCCGCCCTCGCCCCCTAACTGCTACATCCCTCTCAGCCTAAGCGGTAACCCTGGGCCCAGTATAGAAGGAAGCCACTGCTTTGCTCCATTTTCCTATCATGGGAAGTCAAGTTTTTTCGCAAGAACCCCTCCCGCAGATTCTCACATCAGAGCCCAAAGTCGCCATTCACTCGACAGAACATTTCCACGCAAACCCTAACATCCCAAAACCCCGCGTAAGCTGCACACAGTAACAATCCCGAATCCTAGATGCGAGACCCCTTTTCAACTGGATCTCTCTGATGTGCTAGATCTCCGAAACCCTAAACATATTTCCCGAATCACCACTCTCAGCCAAATCTCTGCAACGTGACCAAGCCTTTTTGAAACTCCCGGGTCTTCTTCTTGTGGCTGTCCCTGCTGGTCTAGGGCTTGGGGTTTAGGGTTGTAAGCCTTTGGCATAAGGCCAAGGCTGGATTGATTAGAATCGGGCTTTGGGGGTGATGCGGGCGAAAGCGTGCAGGAACGCATCAAGATTGAAGGTCGATTTCAGCAGGCGAAGCAAGAAATCGCACTCTTGGGGCCAGGAGTCCAAAATCCGCCAGGTTGAGCATGTTCGCATGTGAGACTGCGCAGCTCAGTAGAATGACTCTTTGGCGGAGGATGATCTTGATTTTCATCATATGTGACCACCCCAACGCAACCGAGATTTTAGAAACAGGAGCAATCAGGAGTGTCTGGCATTCCTCAAGCCCTATCAGCACGTCTCGACCTCCTCAGTGCTTTGACGAGGTTTCCATCGCCGATCTGCGTGGCCAAGTTCAAGGCGGTTTCGCCTCACACTGCATCCAAAGATTGTGCTGGCATAGAGACTTTGTACTTTTAGCAGGCACGCCTGCTTCAAGGTTTTGGCTAGTGGGCTGAGGCTGTCAGGTTTGGTATACCCGGTTTCCAGGGTGCGGAGAAAAATCTTTCCTCAAGGACCTTGATATTTGGATGTCTGACGAGGGAAGGAATTTCATTTTTCAGGTGGGGGTCTTGTCATAAAGGGGTTGTGGTCCATGCCCTGTTGAAAGTCACCAATCTCCTCTACGCACCTGAAAAGAAAAGCCGAGTGATGTCGTGAGCAACCAAAGGCCGTTGGCTTTGCAAAATTTCGCCGCCAACGCGCACTGCTCAAGGTGCCCAAGGCTTTTACGCGAAGTCCCCCTCCCCAGATTTGACAAGGTTCCCACAGGTCCCCACACACCACCCGTGCAGCTGAGCTCTTAGTGTCAGCCAGCGAGTCCCTACCCAAGCCTTGTACCCAAAACCACTAGGACATTCAACCCCACCGGCCTTCCCATCCCGGAAGGTCGAGCGCTTAAGCCACAAACATTAGGCGAGATTGTAGATTTGCGTGGTAACATGTCAGAAGATTTCAAGCTTAGTAGACTGTAGGGTCTCGGTTTAGGGTTGAAGGAGTGTAGGTCTAGATGTTGATGGAGTTCGGACTCAGAAATCGTGGCTTTGGGTTTCTTGGTTTTGCTGGACCGGTGGACGTTGATCCAGGTATGACCATATCTCCAAACCAAGCCTAAACCCCTAAACCCTAAACCCCCTACACCGGCATGGTCGCCTGAGGCATCCTCCTCATTCGGCGAGGCGTCGGCCTCTGCTAGGGGCCATGTCCCCAAGAGCAGATAAAGAATGCTACTTCACATGCTCTATAACGGCTGTGCATATATGTGTACACACACACACACTACAAGTATGCCTGATACCAGATACAAGTCATAAACCATATGCTAAGTTTGATATATCATGTGTGTTACATGATACGTGCAGTATAGTGACTATATGTTCCGCATTTTCTATTTTTACCGCGGCTAATACCTCCGTCGCCGCGGCTGACCATTGCTGCGGTAAGACTAGCGCGGGAAACAAACGTGGCCAAAGAAGCTCCGGCACACATAACACAGGCAATCGCGTGCGCCTGGCCTCGATAAGAGAGGTGACAAGCTCCAACGACTGGAGCTTCACCTTGGGCCGGTGCTTTCGAGATGGGCTTTGGGTTCAGGGGTTGTCGAAAAAGAGGGGTACGCAAGATTTACAAAGAGGCTCCGGTACCTGCAATAAACACATCGGAAAAAAGCTTCTGCTGGCCTGTGCCCTTTGGGGCAAGAAAAGCTGCAGACAGGACCGTAAGACATGAACCATGAATCGCTTTGCGTTTGGGTCTCAGTTGTTGCTGTTGTTTTCTGTTGGGGATTTCCACAAGCCCGCTTTTGCCGGAATCTGGGGGTTCGCGGGGGGAAGAACTCTCTATGACGAGAACAGTTCGTGGAGTCGTGCGCCGACTTGTAGTAGCCGACCCAGGCTCGGACATGCTTCGTGTTCAGATAGTCTTGGAGGCGGACAACATTGGGAAAGCGCCATTTCCCTGAACAACAAGTCCACGAACCATTGGAAGCATCTCTTGCGCTGAATCCCAACCTCCTCATGAACAGTTACCGCATTCCCGAGGATCTACAGTTCTGAAACCTAAACCCGAACAACCCAACTCCTTTTGGCATCCAGGCCTATTGCGACTACGAGGTACCCCTACTCCTAAGGCCAGGTTTGCACGCAAGGACGCCAATCGCATTCTCAATGCTAGGGGGGCTGTCACGAGCACAGTCCTAACTCCTAGGGCCCTACACCCTGAAACCCTGCACCCCACGTAAACCCGAAACCACTGAGCTCTTCCGAGGTGCCGCTTCGTTTAGCGCGAGAGATCCCCGGTGCTGTAGATTCCTCGGCGGAATCGCTCATGTGAGATGCCTGAATACTTTGACTGGGGTTTCTGGGTTTCTAGACGGTGGTCAGACAAATCCCATGGAGGAACCGGCAGGAATGGAAACTACCAATCCTGAAGAAACCCTCGTGTTAGTCTTGTTTTGGGTCCCCCGCCTGACACGCAGGGACTTGGAGCTCTGGTGTTGTTTTTGGGGCTTCTTTGGGGTTTAGGGCTTAGGAGTATGTTGTCGTATTGTCGTCAAGTCTTAGGACTTATGGTTTCTGCTGAATATGCCTTTCGGGCTTAAGCTTTGTTTTTTGGGGTCTTCGCTTGCTTTTGTGTTTATTGTCTTACTGATACTCTGCTTAAGGTGAGAGGTTTTTGTGGCTTTTGTTTGCCTTCATCTTTGCTCTAGTCATTCGGATTGTTGCTGCTATCTTCGTATGATTGCCAGGATCACGCCTGTCCCTGCTCGCAAACACTTCATTTTGACTGCAACTACACGTTGTCATAATATTCATGCTCATGGGTCTGTCTATCGTCGTGGTTCCTGCTACATTTCTGGTTTTGGAAGTATGCAGGATGCAAAAGATCAGGCATGCATACGGTAGCATCTTTGCTTGCACTGCTTATGTTGCTGTGGCCTTTTGGAGGCTTGTGGCATGTTTACAACCAAGATTTGCCGTCAAACCCGCTATCCTTCATGGCAGCAATTCGGGAGTCAGGTTTGGGCATGTCTTCGGCTGCATGGTCTGCTTGCTTACTAATTTTTCTGCTCTTGCCATAAGCCGTAGCCGCAGCCGAGGGAACTTGTTCCTTGGAGGTGGCTTTAAAACAGCGCAAAGATTTTTAGAGATGTGCCCATAGCCGTCTTCCGGCGCAAACGTCCTAGCAGTCGTGGCACCTTCCCCATCCAGTTCCGGACTGCAACGTCCCAACCCTCTGCCGCTGCCACAGAACGGGTCCTTACGGTCGCTTATACATCCCTGGAGCCTACAACTGCTAGCCAACAGTCCCCAAAACAGCTCTGAACTCCTAAATTCAATGCCACCCGGGCTCGGATTTGCATTGGCTGCTGCGGAAACCAGGGCCTGGCAAAGACGTGGCTTGGGCGACCTGTGGTCGTCTCTTCGTCTCTTTCTTCGTCGGCCTTCGGTGTGTCTCGTGGAGTTCTTATGGCATTCAAAAAACGTACTCAGGGGTTTACTGAGATTTAAACCACAATTTGCTCTGCTTGGTCTTCCTGCTACTTCTGCAGATTCCCCCTCCCGGTCCTGGTGCAACGGCGGTGGAGCTTGCACGTTCTGGGACCACCGTACCGCACCTGCGTGCGGAAAGGACGGTGCTAGGAAACTGTAGTGTTCCGGAGCCGGGTGAACGCCTGGAAGTGAAACTTTACAGGACATGCAGCATCCCGAACGCTAAATTCTGAAATGGCTTGCCCACCTGCGTTTCAAGCTCTTGCATCTTTGTGAAACTGTTGGCCTAGGTTTGTCTGAGCAAGACAAGGCACCGCATGCAGGGCCTGAGTACCCCTCTACCTTAATCCCGGATACGCAATCTCTAAAACATTAACTCCACACCCGCAGCCCGAGCCGCACCTTCAGCCCTTACGCCCCTGAGCCCCACACACTTTGAATCCTGGCCCCTACATTCCCTTCAGCCACTAAACCAACCTTAAGAGCCGTGCCTTTCACATCCCTGCGTCGGATGATGACGGCCCAGGCCGGGACGGAGTCTGTCTCGGTCGCAGACTGCCTCGTCACACGGCAGCTCAGAAATGTGCTGGTTCTTGGCAGCAAAGGAGTCAATGTATGGTCTCTCGCCCCCACTTTAAACGTCACACATCTCAGGAATCTTCAAGAGGGTTGGACACAGTCGCGCACCATGCCCGGACGCCATGCGTGCAGCTGTCCAAGCTCGGTGCACCAACAAGTTGGGCTTACTGAGTTTAGGGTATCCAAAGCTCCTCAACCAACTTGCGGGGCTCCTCACAGCTGCCCTGACACCCGAAAATCCTGAAGCCCCACAGTCCGAAAGCTTCACCCGAAGCCTTGGAAACCCTTTTTCAAGCAAAGTTGCTCGAACAGGCCGTTGAAGCACTCGCAGCATGACATCGCATGCAGGGGGTTAGGGCACCGTCTTCTGGCAGCGTTGTAGCTTTGTCATACGTTCCAATCACAAACCATTCTCCGAGTGCTTCACAACTGGGGCTACGCGTTTGTGACTCTAAAGCACCAACGGAGCTTGCATCCAGCGTTTCATATTAGGTTGGGTTTAGGCTTTGGGTTCCGGAAACGAATTCGGCTCTAGTTTTCGGGCTTGCGATTTAGGCTCGAGGTGGGTTTCGCGGGGTGCCCCCGGCCTAGCTAACCCCCTAAGCCCCCAAACTTCCATGTCATGTCATGTCATGTGGTAATCTATGACAGTATACTTTACTAACCTCTATTGTAATCAGGTTTGTGCTTTGCTGTCTTTCATTTACTGTATAAATTTCAGTGGGGCGTTGCTCATACATGAGGGGTCAAAACGCAGTTCCTAACGAGTCAAAGAGCTTCATGGCTAATCGATTTACCGTGGCTGTATGATGTGGCGGTGCAAGTAACGGTCGGGATAGCCAAGTAACCGGTAACCGCTACTTGACGTTCGGTCCTGCTCTTTGTTGGTGTTATGTTGTCCCGCCTTCATTCTCGCTTTGAGCATCTTGGCGAGACACTGCACTGCATGCATGTGACCTCGCGCAGCAGCCCGAACGGGACACACCTGGAACCTGCTGATGGGATCCATGATGGTAAGATTTCTAGTTTCGATACTACTTGAGAAGGCGCTCCGTCGCGCTCTTCCACTCTTCGGAGCTGGCAGTCTGGGGTGCAACTTCGCCTAGTGCATTGGGCTTCAGAACCTGAAGATCAAACCTTTCAACCACCTTTCTGTAACATGCGTGTGGAACTAGGGAAGCTGCAATCCAAAGGCCTGACGCCTTACGCAATCCGAGGAGGCACTAGCACGTTTTTTTCGCTAGCAGCAACAGAAAACGACATACTTGTTCTCTGGATCTTGAACCACCATCCTATCCAAAAGGCATGTCGCTGATCAATCTGGCGGCGTTGTCTTCTGTTTTATTTTTCTCTGCTGCAATGAGGAGCCAAGGGTCTGGAGAGACCAACGCTTCGCCGGGCCGCCCTTTCTTGGAAGATGCTTTCGGGGCCCTGAATACTGAGAGAAGGGTTTTTGGGCCCATTATGCTGTAGTTAGAATCGGGAACCCCCAAAATACCGTAGGTAATTATTGAAGCCCTTATGTTAGGCTTTGAGGCGTAGAGCTAAGGCCCCGCGATCAGGGATCTGTGCAAAAAACCTCGAAAAGCGTGGTCGGGGAGGTGCAAAAACAGGAGTCCTAATTTAGACTCCAACAATGTAACAAGGACCCCTGGGATCCCTAATCATAAGCAACCTTCTTATCTACTCAAGAAGCAATCCAACTACACTACTCTTCGAAACGAGCGAGCAACGCAGCACTCGGTGAACACCCTCGCATATGCCCGAACACAGTAAACCAAATTCGCGAGAGAAAATCGGATTAATGCTCAATCTGCAGGCCTTTTAACCCGTCCAAGAAACCCCATATACGAGCATCCTGCAACACAAGGTAAGGGTTCTGGCGGGGAGAGGATGATGATGTTGTTGAGGCCTTGCAGAAGGGAAAGATGGCTATTACTCCGTGTGCAGTGAGCAAATCTGGAAGACCTAGTAACCGGGTTCCCAACAAAGCTAAACTTCAACCATGGTCTATTCTGCACACCCACAAAGGATAACCAAAAAACAAGTACGTGTGTACACATTCATATGGGAGTTTCCGAAAATAGGGGACCCAAATATAGTAACCTAAATAGTAGGAAAGGACCCCAAAATAAGGTACCCCTAATTTTCGGAAACTCCCATATAGCCCAACGAGGGAAGGGCTGCCTTTTTCAGCTAGGCTAAGCTGCAATTACCCGAATTACATCTGCAAAAGCTGCCATGGCTGTAAAGAAAGGCTCGGCCCTTAAGCTCTACGTGAGTCTGGCGGAGGAAACGGCCCTCCGAAAGTCGCTGCAAGCCCGGTCAGCACTTTTGTTCTCAGGTTTGCTTTCTGGGCTGCGGATGATAATGATTGCGGTGCTTCAGATCAGGGTAGTTACGTACAACACCATCAAAGCTATTCCATGAAAGATGCTCTTCATCTTCGACGGTCCCTACCTCCAGTATAATGAAGTGTGCTTGCTATAGCTTGAGCAGGGTATTCGATTAGCTTACGAATGTTGAAACGATACATGGCATGATGCGGCATGATGCGCTAACACTGGTAGCAATGCTGCTGCTTTAGAGAAGAGTGGGAAGTGAACGCGATTAGTGGCGGGAGTAGTCGTCATACGATCAGCATCAAACATGCAGCATGGACCCTAGATAAAGTAGAAGGCTGATAACCATGATCCGCAGTAAGCAGCATCCAGTTTTCAGAACCGCCCGCATACGACCATGAAAAGCCCTCAAACAGTGATTCTTCGCTAGAATCGAAGCCAAGAAGTTATAGCATCGATATCCTAACGCCCCTATACGATGAAGTATATGGACTCCGAGCGCTAATCATCCTTAACCCGTGCTCAACCTTGTTTTCAAACAAGGGAACCAAGCCTGGACTCAGGATTCGATATATATATATATATATATAGACCCCCGGCACTTCACAGATACCCAATTTGATTGGCTGATTGGCTTCACTGTATCTGTCTTGCCCAGTTTACTGTGGCAGCCAAGGCTTCAGCTTCGGGAGGCCACGTAGCCTTCCAATAAAGCGGGCGGTAACCTGATGGTAGCCTTCTTATGGAAAGCTGACGGTAAAATTCCTGTTATGAACCTTAGTAGTGTAGCCTTATAGCAAGTCTAAAAGTATCCTCACTGACCAGGCCTAGGCCCCTCCGAAGATGGGGCTCAAAGCACCGCCGATCTGCCGAAGAAGCCTCGTCGGACCCGAGGCGAGGGGCTCGGGTTTGGGGCCTTGAAAGCCTTTAGGGCTTCAGGTTCTTATGGCTTGAGGGTTCTGAATTTAGGTGTTTTCGAGTAAGGGCTACTGGGGCTCTTTGTAAGGGTTCTGTGATTCTGAGGAACAAGGCTCTAAGCTTCCTAGGCATGGTAGCACAGTTCAGGGCTACATCTCAGGGCTTGAGGCTCTTTCGTCGGGGGCTTTAAGGTTTCATGGTTGAGGGCCAGGTTGTAGGGTTTGGGTTTTTGGCCTGTGGTGACTTTGGGCTGACAGGGTCACAGCTTGCCGTTTCGGGCTCGGGCTCTCCTTGGCTGTTTTGCCTTTCAGCTTGGAAGGAGCTGGTTTGGGGCTTGGATGTTGAGGAAGTAGCCAATTGTTTCGCTCTTGCAATGAGGCCGTTCAGCTGCAGGGTAGCTTGAAAAATCAAAAGTGAGGGCAGGCCCAGGCGAAGGGGTCCTTTTGGGTCACCCACACTCCGCCTACCTTCGAGTATGCTAGGTTTGACAACTTCTGTATCTGAAAACCCAAGACTCTCAGAGGTTGTGGTCCGTCACCCTGAAGCACGCAGTTCGAGAACCAAGTGTCCGAATCTCCGAAGCCCTCAAGCACAGGGTTTGGAGGTTTTTGCCTTCAGGGCCCCGCCCCGAACCCTGAAGTCTTGACGCCTCCAAAGCTGTGAATCTGAAGTCTTGACGCTCTGCTGACGGCACCTGTCTGAGAGGCCTTCCGTCTTGCCCTCGACGTCCTTGTCCTTCGGTTGTGTGCTTCACAACTTTTCGCCCAGGGGTTGCGTTCCCAGCAGTACTGTAGGGGCCTGAAGGAAGAAAACAGCCCCGATACATTATGATACTAAGTCTAAGCAGTCAAAGAGAGTGTAAGCCCTGCGCTGCGGTATCATGTGATGAACCATTCAGATCTCAGTAAATCTTTGTCCACAGTCGCGATTGGACAAGGCAAGCACGGACTGTCGTGACGGTCTGATAAGATCTTGAGGTGCGGGGCTGAACCTGCTAGCGCATCGTTTAACTTCGAACTTCCTGAAAGAACCCTACACCCTTGAGCCCCAATCGGAACCAACAGTTTCTCGAAACCGTGTGCCCAGGATGAAGTTTTGTACTCTACCCACAGCACTCCTCCCTAAGTAAATCCCTAACCTCACACCCGACCTCTCTCCCTGCCACCGGAAAAAAGAATCGCACGACAGAAACAGCCATCAATCGCATTCCAGGCCTTCAGACGCAGGACGGAGAGCTCCGACTCCAAACGCTTGGCTCCGGCCTCGCTTCCATCTTTGCCAAAATCACTTCTCCGACAGATGGTAGGCTGAAGCATTACTTTCAAGTACCACACACAACGTTTAAAGTCTTTCGGGTGTGCAGGAAATGAGGTTGAGAGCTTCAGGGTTTAGGGTCGCGCTCCCTATTCTGGGATATCGAACCCGCCTCATCTTCACACCCTAAACCTGCACTTACACCTCCGCGTCCCAAAGCTTCAAAGGACCTTGGAATAGAGGGGGTTTGAGCAATTGGAAGGCGCTGGGGCTGTAAGAGCACATGGTGGCTACTCCCTCACAGCTCGATGCTAACTTGAGACTCTGAAGATGCAATCCCTGAGCCCTACAGCTGAATTCCGGAAGGTAACCGTTTAGGGCTTCGGCATAGCCTTTGTTGTGCCTTAAGACGGTGGACTTTCTTAGTCCGAGACACTCTCAATGTCTGGACAAACAGTGTTTCCCATCCGCCCTGTGATTACGAGTCTCCTTGCCTGTGCGACTTAGCTTTGTCTGTCGTCGTTGGATCATTGGTTGTCCCTGGGTGCATGTTACGACTGCTACATGGATCGCAAGATGTTGCATCCTAAACTGTTTCCCAGCTTGCTAACGTATCGGCTTCCAACACCAAGACTTCATGAGCTAGTTGTTGTCTGACAAACAATTCTAGTACACAAGAAGATTTTTCTTACAAGCCCCGGTCCTGTGTTTTCCAGATCTAGCTGTGATCTTGGTGTATTGCTATCTCTTTTTCTTTGTCGGGTGCTATACGCGCCATAGTGACATGTCTTGGGAGCAGTCTGGCAATGGCTGGGTGCACAGCACAAGACCCTAATTGACAACTTCGGTAGGATTGTCTTCCCAGTACTGCCTCTGTGAGTGCTTCCGAGCAAGTCCTTAATTCAGCCGCCCTCTCAGAGGGTGCCGGACGCGACCACGCCGAGCGCAGTGTAGGAAACGAGCGAGCCGAGGCTTGCCGACGTCGGTGCCGTGGGTGCCAGCGTAGGTGCCGGGGTGCTGCAAGTATCTGAGAAACGCTTTTTTGTTTTTTTTGTTAAGGGGGGTTCAAGAAATGAGGGGTTCCTTTTTCCGGTCGTCCGAATCGCACGACTAGCATCAGGGTAGAGAAGGTACCCTAGAACTTTCAGAAGATGCATTGCGAAGCAAGCAGTAAACAAATGTCACGCAGAATCTTTACTACTCATTCACGAATTGTCAAAAAGCCCTTAACTGTGCACCCAAGCAGCACTCCTCATGAAGCAATATGCAGAAGATCATACGGGAGGGAGGATTCCTCCGTGGGTCCTGTGTAGTTTTCGGGGTAAGCTCTGTTAAGGTATCTAATTAAGTCCCTGCAAAATCACACGAGCTTCCTATTTTACGGGATGTTCCCAGTGTAAGTTGGGCTATCCGATGTTTTAAAAAACTGCAGTGACGACGCTTTCTCCGAAGCGCGCCGGCTATCCAGGGTTCAGGGTTAGGAACCCCCAGACTGCCATAAGAAAGCCTGTAAACTAAGAACTAAGGGTAGATTAGTTGGGGCTCTCTAGGTCCAGAAAGTGCAGGGGTCTCCGAGTAATGGCATATTGGGGAACCCGTAGAGACCCTAAGCCCTAAGCCGATTGGAGCTCTGCGGCTACTGGCCTGGCCCCTGAACAGTCGGTGGAGGCAGCGCGCCGCGGCCGTACCTCTGCAGCGGTTTTCAACTTTTTCGGTCTTCAGCCGTCTTTGGAGCTTTTATGTTGTAGGATTTGGGGACGTCTGGATCTGGTTGTCGAGCTCAACCAGAAACGAATGTATGCACTGAGATTCAGAAGAAAGCTAGAAGCCCAGGTCACAAACTCGGCTTGCTATGAAAAGAAGGATCGTTGATTAAGGTTTAGCCACGCGAACAAGAAGCGCCACCGCAGCCGGAAGCAAGGTTTTTCTGCAAAGGGGCTCACACTCCCACTTTACCCGTACGGGTCTATGGTTTAGGGTAAATTCTACATTGCTATGAATTACTGTCCCTTTTTTGAACCCAGACTCTGCCGATCAGCTGGGAAGCACTGCAAGACTTAAACCTGCAGCACAAAGGTGACCGTCTCATCACGACAGGCCTGCAAACCTAAACCCTAAACGCAGGATAATCCAAGATGCACCGTCCACGGGCCCGTGAGGCAGTCTGAGTGGTACTGCTCGTGGCCATCAACCGAAATCTTCCAGCCACCACTATCCCTGTTGTAGTAAAGGTCCTGAGTTCAAGCCATGATCGGAATCTACAAACAATCTCGGTGTCTTTTACTGAACAAATCCCCACTCTCTTGCCAAGCTTGCTTCTAGACTTTCAACCCTGGGCATACTCCCAAGGATCTATCAGGCCCACTTGTGTACCCACGGTAGCGGGGGAGAGGACGTAGTAGCCTCTGGCTTCATCCACCCAGCTGTGGCTTTCATGCGGCGCGCTCGCAGCGTAGGCTCCGTTTACACTGTCCTAAGTGGCAGAGTTCTCTGATCCGAACCCGGAGTTCCTCGACTACGAGGGTGTTGTTCTATCTGCAATCCAGTGAGTTTCCAGTCCTTCCTAAGAAAATAGGGGGCCCTAGTATAGTACCCTAAATAGTAGGATCCTTATCATAAGGACCCCCAAAACAAGGTACCCCCTAATTTCGGAAACACCCATATCGCAGCGTAAATACCCTTAAGCGCTCATGGTCATCCGGGACGCCCGCTCTGTGATTGAATATCGGGGCCAGTAAATTGCAGTCCTTTAGACGATGCCGAAACCGTTGCCAAAATCCGCGTTCCTACACCCTAATCTTAAGATGGACCCTCGCCTGAGAAGTCTGTGAAAACCACGAACAATAAACACGGAAAAGTAATGGACAAATAATGGAACCAAAAATCAGAACAAGACACCAGGACTGACCCAGGGAATGGGCAACAAAAGAAAGAAACCAAACATGCGGAAACCAACACAAACACAAACTGCCAGGGCCAGCGCATCAGGGGCGACAGGTTCAAAGAATGACCACCCTGGACAAGCATACTGAGTTTGTTTTTCCCCATTTCTTTTCCATTGCGTGAGGGTGGGATTTGACCTCCATCCTGGCAAAAGCACAGATTACCTGAAGCATTTGCAAACAACATGTGAAAATAATGTGAAAGAATGGAACCCAAATTAGAAAAACGAATGGAACCAACAATTGAACACATGGATGGATCGGGGCCGCACGGGGACTATGGGAAGAAACTGAACAAATTGAACAACAAATCAGATGCCAAGTGCACCCTCCAACCAAATCGGAAAAACGTTGACGTCCGAATGCAACGGGATTCCAATTTCGCGCTTTCAACTTTTTCCATTGCGTGTTTGATTGCCTCAGTGCCTCGAATCCGTTTGCAATCTCAAAATAAAACCATGATTTCCCGAGATAATAGCGTCAACAGGACCGGGACATCATAACCCTAATCCTACCGGTCCTACCTGCGAAGCCAGTCTGAAAACGAGAATCAGTCCCAGCACCCGAAACGATGACAGCCGTCGCCGCTGGGACAGTCGTCGTCAATGGTCCTTGCTGCGACCAGGTGAGAAATTTTCAGGACCTCTCTCTTGCCAACATCGTGGGGTTCAGATTTAAGGCTTTCCATCTTGAGCTTCCAGGCTGGGTGCTTCAGTGCCTTGATGCTTTGGAATTGAAATTAGGACACAATTGGATCTGTGTCTGCAGCGGCAGGGTGAGACGTGGAGTTGCGACAGTGCTTAGACGTCGTGCTGCAGCACTGCAGCATGTCGCTGTCACTGCAACTCCTCTTGTCGTGGCCCTTTTGAGCTTTCATCCGTTTGCCCATGCACCGCGACACCGAAGTAGCATTTGCTGTGCGGCCATCTTGTGCCACCGGTGCCTGCACCTTGTGGGTCCAATCACAACATCCCAAACCCTAATCCCCGCCGCACCAACGGCAATCGTGAGTGACACTGAGTGACAAAACCGTGCATTCCAGCCACTACACGCGCGAAGCGCCGCCGAAGCAAAAGCTAAGGCACTGGAGTTGGCGGGGCTCTCGGACCGTTGGGTCCAGGGCTTGAAGGCTACGGCTCAAGGGTGTGATAGTTTAGGGCCCTCTGCGTAGAAGTTCTGTTGAAGCCCATAGCGCTGCGTTTGCCCGAGCAGCCAAGGCTCCATCTGCTAGTGCCATGAAAAGAAGTTGCAGCGCCGCCGCAGCGTGGGTGAGGGCCATGGAACACCGGAACTCACCGGGGTTGCTTGAACTCGAAGGTGGCCATTCGCGCGGCAACATTGAAATGCAAACCAGAGAGCCACAAACTAGCCCCAACAAGGGAACCTAGAATCGCCGGAAACCGGAAGCATTGTAAGCGCCGAACACACAAACATACATGCACAGACAAGAGAAATAGCGAAACGTTAAGCAGAGAAAGCCAAAAGCAGGCAAGGGGGATTGCATGGCACACCATGACACGAACAGCAGCAAAGCGCAGGAATACCAGAGCAGAGGGAACGAACTCAACTCAAACAGGAAAAGCAACACACCTCAGAAGAGGCACTCCCGACTCAAGACTCTAGAGACTATCAAGACCCGTAGTTCTGAAAAACACCATCGCCTCTAGGCTTTACTATGGTGCTGAAGCATCTAATCTAAAAGAACCGCGTACACTTTCGTTCCACAAGAGTTCTTCGAAAATCCAGACCCGCAAAAACTCAATCAACGTAGTCCTCCACCGTCCAACTACAATCCTAAACCCTTAACCCCTAAACCCTAAACCCGCCGTCCCTCGAGCCTGGAAAAAGCTTAAACTATGGACTGTTCTCTGCCCCTTCGATGTGTCGGGCTGAGGAAAATCTCTGAAGGGACAACTCAAGGCCTTTCTGCTTTCTTCTCGATAGACACCCCTTTCATATAGTACTCTATCCAGTATGTGTCTTTATCTATATCTGAATGTGCGTGTACGAGTATTTATGCATATATGTAAACACGTTTGTATGCATGTATGTATTCTTATATATATTAAGTGAATACTTTTTTCGTGTAGTAAGCATATAAGGGAGCTTGAAGACGTTGTACTTTGGTATTGGCCCCCAGTACCGCACTTCCAACACCCAGGTCCCACAACAAGCAGCAGTGTACGAATAAACATGCGTGTCGGAGCCTAGCAACCCTATAGTCATCCCTGTGTTGGTCAAACCCCTCAATACCGCCAAGTAAACGAAGCCTGGAAGCTAGGTGCCCTGCAGTTTGCCGTGCTGTGTGCAGAACCTGCGGTTTCTGGGGTATCCTTCTCAGATTCGTGCAGATTTTTGCCCACCCGCCCAGCTGACCTCGTGCAGTTTTTTCCCACCCGCCCTCGTGCAGTTTAGGCGGAGGGCTTGCTGCACTGCGTGCAAAGAGTTATGCTTCTAGGTTTTCTTGCAGCGTAAAGTTGAGCCTTTGAGGTTTCGTGCTCCAGAGATTCGGGAACGGGGCTTTTGTGCGAGGGCTGTGGCTACGGGCTATGGGGCTTCAATCCTGGATCGTAAGCCGATTGAGCCGGTGCGGCTCAGGGGGCTGACCGGGGTTTCCAAACTCAGGGTTTCGAGTTTGGGATGCTTCTGCCACTCCTACTAGCCAGTGGAAGCGCAATCCTCAAATACGCAGCGGCAAACTAGTGCTCGGAATCTGCAGTAAGTGCTTTGGACCCCGATGGTTGCGGGCCCCCCCTCGATTCTTAGTGCTTTCGATTGTCCTACCTGGGGGGGGGATGGTCGTCTCGACTCTAAAGCCGGTTCATACGTGCCAAAGAGCCCAAGAGACGAATACCACCTCCCAATCTACACAATCTGTGGGCACGTCCGCGGGTTGCTGATGCAAGCAGAACTTGCGATGACGAGTTCCAATGTTGCCTTCATTGCTGCTGATTTTCGTTACCGTTCTTTCTGACCCTGCTCGCGCCTCACAGGATCGTAGCATTCTGATACTGGCAAGTGCTGTCAGAATCATGAACACCACCAGCATCGTCATCGCCCCCCCAACCCGGGAATCAGCATCATCGACAACACCACCGCCACCGCGACTCAGATGTCTTCTACATTTCGCACCTTCTAGTGCCATGGATTGAAAGCCTCTAATTGTTGCACAGCCACGGTGCTCGTTGTTCGGGGCTAGACTCACTTGCCAGCTTGACTTTGTAGCTCCAGCTCAGCGGGACAGAAAGCATCTAAATCACAACATTTCCAAGGTATACATCAAAAGTTCTGGCGTGCCAGGCGGTCGTGTCCCCTATTCAGGAGGCCAAGTAGTTAGGGTACAGGCATTGTGTCTGCTTACTTACAGTATTCGATTTTGCCGGCGGCCATTGAGACTTTGCACCATTCACAAGACCAGCGCAACATCCAATCCGATCCATGCGCTCAATAGAGAGCAGCCCAAGCCCGGAACGTAGTTCGCAGACCCTGGTCTCGCTCCAGTGCGCCACAACATACCATTCGGACCTCGATGGCAGCACTAAGTGTGCGCTGGTCGGCGTGGAGCCGCACAGCTCGGACCTGCGGCAGCTCAGGTTTATATCGGCAGGCCTCATGTGAGGTTTATGTGGAATGCCAGAGCCGGTGAAGGAAATCTGTCCCGGCTCCAGGGCCCAAGGGAGAAAGTTTAGGTCTTCAGATGCCGGGCCCTAGGGTCCAGGGTTGGGGTTCAGGCCCTGAGACCACGACTCGACACCCGAAATCATGACCCTCGTATGTATGTATCTATTATTTCGAGTATCTATGTGTGTATGTACGTACAGAGAGAGACAAGGATATGTATACATACACACACACACACACATATATATATATATATATATTTATATGTATATATATATATATATACACAAACATATAGTTGTGTAACTTTTTAACTCTGTACGTATGCATGTGCGTTTACTATGCATGCATGCATGCAGGGATGTGTGTATGTGTATGTGTCGATGGCATGAGTGCAACATCTATGTCTTCCTCGGTTTATCTCTGCTTGTCTGTAGCCTCGTCGATCATGTCGAGGGCTTTGCTCCAATGGGTATCCTCCAAAGGCAAGCTTCCATGTCTGAAGCTAGGCACTAGGAAACATAACTCACAGATTTTGTCGTTGGATTTTCCTGGTATGCCTCAACTACATGCACAGCTGGGAATTTCGGAAATCGGGGGCCGACTTAGGACCTTGAAGATTAAGAGCTTCTTCGAAAGGAGCCCCCCAAGCAGAGCGCCTTAATTTTCAGAAGCACCAGCTGTTTGTTACTGTTACAAGGAGCCTGACAAGGCCATGCATTTCAATGTTGATCTTTCTTGGTCGCGGTGCTTTTGCAGGCAGGAACAGATGAGGATTTGTCCAGGATGATGACAAACATGTTGATGGTTGAGGTGTCTCCCCCGGGGTGCCGCTGTATACCACCATCGCCACAAGAACTGCCGCTGCGAGCGACAACTTCTCTGCTGCTAGTACTACTCCAATAACATTCGACAGAGGCATCAAGTGCTATTTACATGCATCGTCATCGCGTGGGGTGAATGCGGTCCAAGTAGAAAAACATGCACCATGCAACTATGCCCCTCTTCGCTACAACTGATGTCAAGGAGAAGAGTGGAAGACCCGTGCAAGCTTTTGGCCTCAAAATCCTCAAGATGGCAAACCGCAAAGCTTTACGCGCCGTTGGTTCGGATGCAGGTCCTCTTCCAGGGTCATGATGGCCTCGCGATAGGTGGCGATGTCCTTAGTTGGAGCTGTTTTGAAGCAGTTGTAGCCGCTCTAGAATAACTCTCTAGAATCACTGCAGCGGCCCGACCACATCAAATGCTTTGAGAGCGGATCCTGTGACTGTGTAATGGAGAATCCCCGATGAAAGAGTTCATTCTGGATCCTGTTCTAAAACACTGCCTGTTGGAGTCTCGGGGAGGTGCCGTTGACAAAATGTTCCCGGACAGACATGGCAGCGCCCTTGCAACACACCAGCTCTGGCAAGAATCCGTACAACATCCAAATCATGGGAGTAGTGCTAATCAGTAAAACACTGCAGTACTTCCATACGAAACCCACGATGACTCGCTACCTACCACGAGTACTCATTCACGTCTCGGGCCCCCGCAGCTTCAAGGCGCGACTCCTGCTGTGCTCAGGGTGCAGCCGTGCTCAGGCGTACGTGGATTTAGCGCCCAAGCTTCTTGTGTCTGGCTCAATTGTTTTGAAACAGTGGCCCAACACTTCAGGTTCTTCTTCCTGGAGTACTTATTGCATGTTTGCCGCTTTGAAGCATCAGTGCAAGAAGTACACAAGTACCTTTTTCGTCGTCGTATACATATCCAGGGTAAGCATATGGAAGTAGGACTCGTGCGAAGAGCAATCAACGGAGGCTCCTTGCTTAGACAAGGGCTTTCCTTGGGCTGCGTGTTTGGAGGGGTTTCTTGAAAGCCTGTAGGGGTTTCTCCGAATGAGGGTCCATTGCTAGAGTGACGCGCTCCTGTACACTTTGGGGGGTCCAAGACAACGGGCCTTAATTTTCGCTACTACTTGCGTGCTGTTCAGGTCAAATTTCCAGGCTTGAGGGAAGAAAAAGTGGCCAGAGCAGATTGGGTCGAACGGTTATCCAGGTTGTCGGTGCTAAGCATGCACTTTTCCTGAACCATTACAAGAGTTTGAATATTAGCTGCGACGCTGGGACATGCCCTACAACGTCTTGTAGGGTGCAGGACCATCTTGGCCATGTTCACCGTCTCGAATCGATGCAAGCAAACAAGTTTGAGTTGTGTTTTTGAGGTCATTACGGATTTTATCTTGTTATGGCCGTGCCGTTGGCAAAAGCGACCCACACAAGGATGCATCATCGTGCTTGGAGGAATTGTCCTTAGGGTCGGGAGGGAGCCTTGCAACATGTCGCGTGCTATGACCCCACACCGAACCATCCCGAAACCCTGAAAGCCCCGACTGGGGGATCCTGGCTAAACCCCTCCTAAACCTCAACTCTGGGCCCTGAATCCCAACCTTCACGAACCTTGCTTACTACAACGTCTCCCCTTCTTCCAAGGCTGTCTCCTACAGCCAAGACACCACATGACAAAACCATGACCACCACTTATTCAGTCTCCTGCATCTCCTCCAAGATACCCAGCGAGAGCCTTGCTAGAGTTCAAGATTGGGGTGTTGGGGGCTTAGGGTGGCTTCGAGTTTTGAAGCTTTTTTTGCAAGAACATGTTTCCAGCTCGCAGAGTCAGAAAAGCGGTTTTCTGCTGGGCGTTTGGTTAGGCTTCTTTGTTAAGCCACCTGCAAGCACCCTCAGGTTCGTTCTCGATTTTGGGCTCAGGATCTAGTTTGGGGTTGAAGCTTTAGGGTTTATGGCTTGGCACAGAGCTTTGGGGGCTTAAGTTTGAGGTTCTATTGTCCCAGCCCGCAAGCCCGAGTTGCAAATCTGAAGTTGTGTGACGGACTCATCTCCTTAGCCCCTCAACTCAATGAATTCAGAAGTGCTCACGCCACCTCAATGATTGAATCCGAAATCCGAGAACGAAGCGCAGCCCTTCGTCCCAAATGGAACTTAACACTCCCCCTCAATGTCTAATGGAATCAATGCAACACTTGTTTCAAACAGATTGCTTGCTAATGTGTAACTGAGGTTCGAGAACATCCAAAACACAAAAACACAAACATGTCGCAGCTTGGTAACCCAAACATCCCATCTCCCATGATCCTGAAATCACCTATATCCTTTGCGCCATCATGTCAGTTCACCAAGTCTGCCTGAAGAACTAGACTGCAAAAACACTCAGGCAAGTCACGGTCGTCGTGCTTTCACTTTTTTTGGATCTACGCTGGCATAAGCTTGACTCGTGGATTCACATCAAATCCAAAGCATCCCACACCCGAAAATGTCGAGGCGGTTCTGGCCGCCTCCAACGGCCGTCTGCTTGCAGCACGGACACCACCGCGGTGAACGTCGGCCTGATGTCGCCCACTCGACGCAGGATTTTCTATGCTCGCCGGACTTGTAGAATCCATGAATTGGAAGACCCCGGAGAAAAGGAACTGAATGCGTCAGGATTAGAGTAGGACACTACAGCAGGATAGTACTACTGATTCGTCGGACCCATATGCTACATGATGACGATATGCGTAGTTCAGGGAACATGGTTACGAATTGTTCGGACCCCATCGGTACTTGTAACGATACTAGGTAAAACAACTCGTAATAGTCATGACCATCGTACTTGAATCATAGACAATCGTAATCAGACTACTCATGACAAAGATGACATAGTGAATGCCCCAAGGAAGTCGCTTTTCCTCCTCGGCTCAATCGGGTCTCTCGGCTCCCTCCTGCTTCGCTGTGTCGGTGAGGGAGGCCAAGAACCCAAGAAAACTGAAGGCTCGGAACATCCTAGGGTCTGGGCATTAGGATTCAGGGTAATTATTTTGTTAATGTGTACTGACTTTTTGATCCAGGGTAGGTTTAGAGATTGAGGTTCGAGGTTTAGGGGTAATGTCTTCTCTGGGTTTTGGGTTATGGATTTCCGGGGGTGCCCCACACCAGAAGTTCGAGGCCTTCAAGTTTCCAGGATGTGCCAGGGTCTTCCAAACCACAGCCGCTGCTGGAGTCCTCAAAACCTTGTGCTGTAAATGCTCACCTTTGATCTGCGTGCTCCTCCTGTGGTATGCCGCCAAAGGCACGTGCAGGTGCCAGCACGACCAATTACTACTGGTAACACTATTATTATATAGTACATTTATGGTAAATTAGTTATAGTAATAGTTATGGTATATTAATTATAGAACCATTATATGACTTCTTCCACCTTGTTTTTTGCTCAGACCCCCTTCTCCCGGCCTCGGGGTTTTGGGCTTTTCGGCTCTCGGGGGCCTGGGCCTAAGTCTCCCCCTGAGCTCCTAGGCGAGTCCAGAGCTTTGTAATAAGATGATGACTGTTACTATGACGAATATGACTATTGTGCTCTTTCTCAGTTTACGTCTATGATGATGATGAGCCCTACTCAAAATCTGAGGAACCATAGTGCATTGCTCCCTCAAAGCACAAGCACATAGACACCTCAGCATTCCCTCGGAAGTGATAGCAGTTCCTCAACGTGCGCCAAGTAATTCAGAGCGAGCTTTTAACAGCTGTGTGCGGTACCAGAGATCCAGGGTTTGAAGGCTTCGGGTTGAGATGAACTTTGAGGGTCTCGACTCACCATCCTTCTGCTGCAAGTCCTAGCAGTCCAAGGTTTTCGGGTCCGGGTTGCTTCGTGATATGAGGACGATGATGAGATCTTGGCCTTGAGCTCCAAGGCTTCAGAGGGTGAAAATGGGTGCAGAGCTTCAGGGTTTGGGACTCTTACCTTCGGCTCTGAGTCCATGCAGTGGCCCATGGACTACACCGTCGATTCTCTTTCAGGCTAAGCTTCTGGCCAGGTTTCTCCTCTTCTTTCTACAAGGCTTTGAAAGAAATCTACTACTACCACTACTGCCACCAGTACTAGTACTCCGACTACGACTACTACGACGACTACTACTACTGCTACTACTACGACTACTACTACTACTACTACTACTCCTACTCCTACTCGTACTACTACCAGTCATGAAGCCTTAGGTTCCGGACTCGCAGCTGGCATCCTGGCCTACTGCTGCCAGAACAAAGAGGCTGGCAGCTGCACAAACATTTGCTCGTTTCAGCCTCTTTCTTCATCTAGGGAATCCAGGGGTTACATCTCAAGTATGGAACTTTGTATGGGGATACAGGGGTTACATCTCAAGTCTCAAGTATGGAATCTTGTATGAGGATATAGGGTTTAGATTCCCTTTCCTGACTTCCGCAACACTGAAGGAAATTCAAGGGTAGAGGTTGAGAGTGTATACTACGTACGTAACTTCGAGCAACCCAGCAAGTAAAACGATTCGTCTTGGACCACTACGGCCCCTTAGTTCGCCTACGGGGCTCCGTCTTTCGAGTACGAACAGAGGTTCAGAAATTTCGGGTTCCTGGGTGGCTCCAATATTCGGAAGTGCGGGAAGCAGCTTCAAAGAGCATTGAAGCTGCTGAAGGTATAGCTAAGACACGTGCTTTGGGGAAGGGGAGCCTGGCGAATCTTTTGAAAGCAGCTATGCCCTGGCTGAGACGGAGTCGCGTGTGGGCGCCCAAGGAAGCACACAAAGAGACGGATCAGTTTTCAGCGCATTCTTCCACCCGAAATCCAAACTTAGACGCCCTGAAACCGAAACGACGAACCCTTAGCGAACCCAGTCCATGTGCATCCTCGGGCCACTATCATAAGGGTCGCACGAGGCCCTGCAGAAAAGACATGTGTTTGCTTGATAAGCGGGCATGCCGTACATTCAAAACGTCTTGGGCCAAGCAACACAAGCGGAATGGGGGCTTCCAAGCATAAGTTCAAAACCGTATTGAAGAAACATGCGTGAGGCTCCGGTAGTAAGCACTTTACACTTTTATGTCCTCGACTTCTGAGAGTTCGAAAAAAGAAGAGATCCCAACACAGACCCAAAACAATGCAACAACCTCCCAAAACCCGAATCCCTTAAATGCTAAGAGACTAGGAGCTCCAAGAGGGACCGATTTTCTTTGCAGGGCTCCGGCAAAAACCCTCAGAAATCGGCCCGGGAGCCACCAGTGGATCCTTCGCGTTTCGGAGACGCCAGGCAGCCAGGCGAGGTTCTAAACATACCGGGGCAACATAGTTTTCCCCAATATGTTTAGCGGGAAAAATTTTGTTCCCTAATATGTTTAGTAGTATAGTAGTAATGGTTAGGCACATGAGACAAGCGGCTCCTCAATCCTCATCCTTGTGCTTATGCTTGCCGCCTTTCTTTCCCTGACCATGTAAGGCGCTCTGGACTTTGGGGGATTTGAAGTCCTTGTCGTTTGGGTTTCGGAGAACTTAGCCTTTGTTGGTGGGTTCACAGGATGCAGTACCGGGTTGTTTTGAAGGGTTGTTGCTTGAGGTGCTTTCGGGGCGGGCCAATGGAAGCGTCTGTTCTTCTAGGGTTTACTGCTTGGAGCACGGGGCGTATTGGGTTTGGGGTTCGGGCCGATTGGCTTACTAGGATTGAACCCTGGAGTAGCAGGGGGATAAAACAAGCCAGCTGACTGAACGTTGCTGCTGCCATGAATGTGGCAGAAGATTTTTGGCCGCCCAAACATCACAGATATAAATGCCCTAGCCATATCTAACCATTGGTACTTCGACCGTCTGGGTAGGTGCAGGAAGAAGGGCCAGTGACTGACGCAAATGTAAAGCAGTAGTAGTAGTAGTAGTAGTAGTAGTAGTAGTAGTAGTAGTAGTAGTAGTAGCAGTAGTAGTAGTAGTAGCAGCAGTAGTAGTAGCAGCAGCAGCAGCAGTAGTAGTAGTAGGAGTACTAGTCGTGGTGGTGGTAGTAGCAGCAGCAGCAGCAGCAGTCACACGGTGACAGAAAAAAACGAAACCCTTACTGCAGACAAGCTTGTTGTAGCCTGTAAGACCAACCAAACAAAACAGCAAATAACGATCGGACGAGTAGCACGCATACCGGCAGAGAAGGAAGCCGGCAAAAACCCGAAAACACGCCAAACCACCCCAAGGCGAAACCCTACACACGCCCAGAGGCTGCCCCGACATCCTTTGAGCACATTATAAACAATCAGTTGAACGAAATTTCAAACTTTTACGCTGTACGAAGCGGCATAAATGCAAAACCTAGATGCCAAAATCCCCTTCCCTCAAACCCCTAAGCCACAACAACAACAACAACAAGAACAAGAAACTCTTTGAGGCTTATGCGCTGAAGGTTTCGCGTGGGTTTGAGCGCTTCGAACTTGTAAATGGTAAGGCGTAGAGTTCTTGTGCGAAGAGTTTGGAGTTTCGGGTTTACGATTTGAGGCTTGAGATTCACTGTTCTCAAGTCAGAAACCATATGGTTTAATTGGGATTTCGAATTGAGCTTGTCCTGAGCTCTAAGCTCTAAACTCAAGACCACAAGAAACCATTTAGCCCCAAGCCCTCGCAGCGAGCCTTACCCTTGCCTTTGCCCTTTCCTTTGCCCTTGTCCTTGCCCTTGTCCTTGCCCTTGGGCTTTGGATTCTCCCAGGCCTCTTTGAGCTTCCTGACGGTATGGGTACCCACAGTTTCGGGGTCGAGTCTCGGTGAGTTTGGGGGCACAGAGTGATGAGTTTCGGGGTGTGGGATGCTCACTTCCGGGGGTGCAGGGGCTCCGGGTCTTGCAAGCTGACTACTCGTCGTACCACAAGAGTCATGCAGGTACTACTAGCACTATAAGTTGGCATTTATTTCAGCCACCGCCCGATATAGTCGTGCAAGCTCTGCTTGCCTGTTCTGCTTTGACTGATGCCAGAGCTCTCGAATCTCAAGCACACGTTTGCGACGGGATGAATTCCCATCCGGGCACTCCGGGCACTTGCTGCGCCGTTTCACACATCAACACACGCCCTCCGCACAGGCTCCTGATGCTTGTGAATGTGATAGGCGGAACTAGTGCTCAGAATCGGAATTATATTGATTAGGGCCACCAACGACCACCCAGCAGTGCTCTGAGCCGTGGGGCATAGGCCGCCTCGTTCTCTGAGCCCTGGACGGGTAAGGATAAGCCCTCACTCTCTGACGCAGAAACCCCAGTAGAACCCCGAAACTTAGACCAGTTTGGAGCGCAATCAGGGATCTTACAGGGGTGAGGTGGCCCCTAAACTTACAAGCTATCCAACACTACGTGGTGCTTCAGCCATACTGAATTACTGCCGTTGCGTAATCTCTGCAAGCCGGTGAGGTTTCAGCGAGTTCTGAAATCTCTATCAATAAATCCCATGACCTGAAGCCTGGCAGAACTGGGATAAGGGCCCAGGACTTGGAGGAGGATTTTTGGGGTGCGCTTCATAGTTCCTACAGGGTCCTACAGCCATACTTAAACGGACTGCGGGGAGAAGCCTTCTAGTGATCAAAGTGGTCCGGTCCCGCAGTTTAAGAGGGTGTAGGCCCTAGTAGTAGTCGTAGTAGTAGTAGTAGCAGCAGTAGTAGTAGTAGTAGTAGTAGTAGTAGTAGTAGTAGTAGTAGTAGTAGTGAGAAGTCAGTCCCACCTGTTCGTCTCTTCCCAGTAAGCCTCTTCGGCCTGGCAAGCTACGATTGACGACGCAAAGCTGGGCTTTTTGCTAAGGTTTATGGAATTGGATCTCTGGTTTCGGTTTCAGACGGTTTCAAGGTTTCGGGGTAAAAAGCACAAGACTAACATGACGCACACAACAGGAACATGTAGCCGCACGTGCCTCTGCACACAAAGATAGCGCATCGCACTGTTACAGTCTCATGAAAACGCAAGCCGAAGTACACATAAATCTATAGACCAATACATTGTACTGAGACTCACAACTCGCTAGGATAGGCGCGCGCACACACAGGCATGCATGCGTGCATGCATGCAAACGAAGGTATGCCTGCGCCCGGCTACTGGCCTAGCGACTCTTGCTGCATTGAATATGCTTGAGCACTTGCGTAGCCTTTGAGGATGCCCGAAATCCTAGATCTTAACCCCGCGGTAATACATAAATCTCGCAAGCCCGCACCCGAAACCATGCCCTCGGGAACTGGATGCAGTGGTGGACCCTACTACTGGCAGTAGCTTCTGGCCAACCCCGTCAGCTATGTAAAGGCTGCCTGCTTTGCTTAGGGTGGAGTTCAAAATCAAAATCAAAGTCAGGAGTGCGGGAACCCATGCAGGGGAAAAACAAATCGACTCACAGCTAATGCTGAATTGCAAGATCCTGAACCGGTAGGCGTGTGTTTTTGAGGGTTTAGGGTTCGCCTCACCCGCCAAGAGCTCCACCTCAACCGTAGCGCCCTGCACCTGGTGTTCGCAGCCAAGCTTTCCTACCCCCCAAACTAGGGTTCAGGGAGTGCGGTATACGGGCTCCGGGTTAAGTGTTTAAGGCTTTTTTGTGGCTGTCGCAACGCGCTCAAGTCGGGCAAGGCTCACGACAACTGGGTTTAGATAGAAGGCTACAGACTCACGTGCCGAATCAGAGCCGGCACTAACATGCTGCACAGGCAGACCTGACACCTAGGACTTTCGACAGGCAGAGTACGCTTCAATCTGGGCTGTGGAGGTTTGGCAAAAACGTAGGGTTTTGGGGCTTAATTTTCAGGTTTCGGACTCTTGACTTGTTACTTAGGTTTGAGGCTGGGGTTATGGGTGTCGGGGTCAGTCGTAGGGTTTCAGGTTGAATATCCCGGATCACGGCCCAAACAGAACCACTAACTTAGAAGCCTCAACGTTGAGCAGACAGACCCATGGTTTTCTTGAATCATATATGCCTGGACACACATGGACTGATATCTCCTCCACCCTAACCCATCCTTGAATCGAAACCTTAGTCCAAGCGGTTCTGCATATCCAGAATAGGACTGTGAGGCTCTTCCAAGCCTGTTGCACAGTGGTGCTACATTTTGCTGTAACTCATCAAAGGCTGACACCACATACTGAGCACGAGGTACGTGCGTTTTGCTTTTTGTCGCCGGTACTCAGCCCAAAGCGCAAGCAGCTACTCGAGGAACAAAGCAGACAGCAACAACTGCAAGCCCTGAACCCGCTAAGACAACATCACACCTCCAACCTTACGTGCATCCTGAAGCCTGAACTAGGTTCAACTGAAGCTCACGTCCGTCAAGCCTCCACCCCAATCCAAAAAGCTCGAGGCCCCGAACATCAAGCCCAAATCCACACGTATCCAAAACAACAGCCGTACAAGTTGCCTGGAAAAAAGACCACAAACCAAAACTTTGCAGAAGTCAGTATGACGCCCTGAACCCCAAACCCAATAAGAAGCCTTCGGAACCCTTGTACGAAACCCGAAACATGAGCCCAAGCAGGACCCTAGTACAGCTCTCTTTTGAGCTCCTTTCCTGAAGCGAAGAAACCCGAAGTCCCAAAAAAGCCTCGGCTTCGGCGAGGCCCTTCAGCGCCTCTTGGGCGCCCTGGCCGAGGCTTCAAAGGTCACCAGTGACCGAGGGCTCAGGGGCTTTAGGTCCCATTCACTTACCTTTGGTTAGCATGGAATGGAAGAATGGTAGTAATAGTAGCTATAATTGTACCCAATTCCTCCATTCCTTACTAACCAAAGGTAAGATTGAGGGGTTTAGGATTTCTTGGATTTCTTGGCGCTTCGGGACTGTTCGGCTGTGTGCAACTTAGGGTTCTCCGCGCTCACAACTCGGACAATCCAGACTTTAGGGGTTGAGGGTTCCAGGTATGAGGGCCGAGGTTTTGGGGTCTAGGCAGGGCTTCGTGGGGTTTTGGGTTGAGGGTTTTTGGGCTGTAGGTCTTTCTGATGGTGCTCGTTCTTATTCTGCGCTGTTTTGATTTTGGGACGAGCCGTTTGCGTTGCCGGAGCCTTATGGTGAGGTGTCGCGAAACACATCCGCTTCACAGGGCTCGCGCGTTGTGTGTCAGAAAAACAAGAAGTACCGGGACCTAAAGCCAAGTTTTAGATTGATTAAAGAGAGGCAAGTTTTAGCCTTCATCAGGGGTTTCTGCAACTTCCGGGTCCCTTCTCAATCAGGATCCTCAAAAAAAACGGGGATCTATCGTACGTCGTAAGGGTCCCCTGTGTTCATATGCAGGGATCGCCCACTACCCGAAAGTTCTAAAGCACACAAACCCCAACCTGAGACTCTGACAACAACACACCTTATAACAACTCTAAACCGATAACTCACGCGTTTCGGGTGTTTTGGAGGGTGTCGGTACCCAGGAGTTTGATCCAAGGGAAAATCGTTAAGCCATCATCAGAGGTGATCCTTCTGCGGAGTTTATTAACTTGTGTTGGCAGGTCCTTTCGAAGTTAGAGGCCTGTAGGCTGTGTGGTTTACCTCCGTCATGGCTCTCTAGGCAATCCGAAGGCTTACATAGAGGCGCAGGCTTGACCCGGCTAAGGGTATAAACCGGTTTTGGGGCACCGGCCTGTTCGAAGGGCACAAGACCACCTTAAACCCTATCCGACCACGCCGACGACTTCGACAACCACTGCCTCCATTACTGCTCCAGCAATGTCAAGGACTAAGGAAGATGGAATACCAGTTTATCCCAAACCCTGCATTATGACATTGCTCCTGCCGTAGAGGAATCACATCCTACGCCCTAACAAACGAACCCTAAGCCCCTGACACTGAAGCTGCAAAGCCCAATCCCTTGCTTGAGGGGCAAGAAAGGACCCTAGGAAAAGGGCACCCAAAGCCTCGAATAAACTCTGGGAGCTCAGCTCCAAGCAGAAAATCCGACGTAAAGGAGCCTCGGGGTCTGAGAAGCGGCAGCGCGCAGAGATGGGACCTTCGCAAGGCTTTTTCAAGCTTTTGCTTCAGGGCTTTCTTCAGGGTTTCGGTTTGAAGATGAGCAATTCGAAAACAAGTTTAGCGTTGCGGGCGCAGGGCTCTGGGAGTCCTTCTCCCACAACACTGTACGTAGCGGTTGGTGCTTGCAGCTTTCGCGTCTTGCGGGTTGTGTAGGCTTTGAGGTTTAGGGTTGGGCCTAGGGATTTGGGGCGCTCGGCCTCTGGAGGGCCCAGAAAAGAGTCGTGGGTGTGAAAAAGATTAGAAAGTGGTGTTTGGGGTTTGTTTGGGGTTTGTTGGTTCAAACTAAGATGATTGAGACAGAGTAGTGATGCAAAGATACGCGAGTTGATGCTCACGGGTCTCGTCCTTGGGAGGAGTTCAGTCGCTGCCGGGAGGGAAGAGCCCAATGTGTCCTCAAGCACAACTCAACATTCCCTGTTTAGCAAGGTCTGGGACCCTGATATGGTATCCTAAATAGTAGGATCCTTAATTACTAGACCCAAGAGTAACCTAGGAATAAATAGGGCGCCCTTTTTGGTTTGAAGGGGCTTAATAAGGGAACCAGAACCCTAAAAAAGGGAATAAGGGCTTACTCTGGGTCCTAGATTATAAGGACTCCAAATAGAATACCCCTAATTTTCGGAAACTCCCATGTTTTCCTCCCAGAAGGAGTTGCTTGGATACCGCAGGGCTCTTGCCAAAACCAATTCTCGACCCGGAGCCCCATCTGTTGCCACCGCTGGAGGCGAGCAAGGGCCTTTATGCTCTGAGTGCGGTATTTGGACCTTAGGGGTTGACTACAGCGTCAGGTCGGGGTCAGCTGCTACAAATCCGGAGCTTAGCAATTGTGGTATTTTGGTCTCTAAGAAGTGCCCCCCCTGGATCTTCCGCAGTAGGTGCGCGGCGCTCTTCTTCCTCTTCTTCCTCTTCCTACCGAGGCAGCGCTCATCCGGGGGAGTTCTCAAATGCGTGAATCCAATAGCAGGGTATTTACAGAGTCTATGTTCAAATCCCCTTGTTTCTGAAAGTCCAGCTTTCGACTCGCATGAAAGTCTCGCTTTGGAGTACCATGTGTTAAAGCTTCAAACCTGTCGGCATCATGGTCTGACGACAAGTACGAGTTTCATCCGAATGAGTAGCTTTCAATGCTACTCACAAAACTGCCCAAACATCTCAAGGAGAAACCTGCAGAAGTCTGTTTGCCATATCAGCAGCTATTCATCGTAGACATAAGCATTCTTGCATCAGCACCATAATCATTGTGAAGAACAAGAACATCATCAACACCACAATGACCGCCACCACTTCTTCTTCCATGCAGTTGTCGTCAGTGTGGTTGAATGTGCTCATTGTTTACAGTGGAGGCCGAATCCACAATGCATAAAACCCTGTGCCAAATCCCGCATCTCTATGAGCCGTGTAACGCAAACCTGACGACCACTGCCTGGTCTTCGTCTTCGGCTCCCTCCTTGCACAGAGTGTGGGGTTTTCGCCGCAACAGACCGGCAGCAAGCAAAGGGCGTTAGAGCTGTGTCCCTGCGTTACTGCAATTTGAGAGTTCTGTACAAAGAAGTTATTCGAACACCGGGCGCAGCGGTATGTCCATAAACCAAACATGTATGTTCACGTGCTGGAAGCGGCCATCTGCAGCCAATGTCTGCTACACTTGGGTTCTTGCATGAGGATCCGGCGGCACGGGGCACTTATCTTCTCAGAAGCACGATTACCACAGTTTGTGCACTCTGTACTGTACAACGGAAGCCGCACAAATACAAAGACAGACTGATTTACAGATATGGATAGGTAGAGACATACACGGATGCCTGGACACATAACGTAAAGTTCCGAACGTAGAAATGCACATGCATTCATGCATGCGTGCAAACAACCATACATACATATGCACAGACGAACATGCACACACTCTAACATGCATACGTTTGTGCACATGTATGTCCCTCCATTCCTCCATCCATCCCTCAATCCATACATATGCTTGCAGATACATTCCTGTACACACACATACATGCACATACCCACGAGCACTTGCACATTCATCTACAAGGTACATGCATATCTATATAGATACACATGTATTTAGATGCTTGTATAGGTATATATATATATATATATATATGTGCACAACATTTAACATAGGCATGCAGACTTACAAAGTTCGTCCATACCTACCTGCATATAGACCCTTCTGATGATGCATGTAGGTATTAAAAGCATGCCATGACGAATCCCGGCTAGAGAACACACATCTACACATCAAAGCGACGACTCTCCATGTGTGCACATTTCCCTACGATTGCGCGATCAATTTGTGTGAGACATGTCTGGTTCTGGCTGCGAGGCAAAATAGCAAGAGCTTTTTCTGCAAACTAATGCTCGGCAGGCTCCGGCCCTTGGCAATCAGCAGCAAAGCTACATGAAGCGAGGGCCCTTCGTTGAGATCGCGGGTCTGAGCGATCGTACATCGTGGCTTTGCGGTTTTGGCTTTGAGGTTGTCGGGCTTGAGGGTTCGCAAATAGTATCACACCTCGTAGAGCCAGTGCTCATGACGACGTCGCAGCGTGAGTTGAGTTTGCAGCACGTACGAAGTGCCGGGAGCCCGGTCATAGCAACATAAACAATCAACGCTCTTCGATCTTGTGGGGCTCTCTGAAAGCATCCACTTGAGAGTGTTATGGTACAGATACTTTAGTAAGATGAACCCTGACCCCAAACCGCCAGGCATAAATCCTGGTGCAACGTTCATAAACAAGCCCTATGAAACCGCATGACAACCACACCACAGCTACAGCACCCCGTCGAAAGCACCGAGCCCTCACGAAAGCCTTTAGAATAACCCATATATATATATATATATATATATTAACCCAACCTGATCCCGTTTAGAGCCCACCAGCTACCCGAGCCAGATCTTCCAGGCGAGTCGGGCGAGGCCTCTCCTGCCTTCCCAGACCCCCGGGGGGCACACACCTATGAGGCTCTATACTGTAGGGCTTTTTTCACTGTAGGGCTTCTGTAGGGCTTTTTTCATTGAGGTTCGGGTTGCTAACTTCGGTGTCCTTCCAGGAGTCTGGATTCTTTGTGCACCAGGTCTCCCTTTGCTACGATGCAGCCGAGAAGAAGCGGGGCAAGGGTCTGCAAGACTTCATGCAATGGCAATAACAACATCTTCAGACAATGCCAATAGCAGCCACGGTCACTGAAGACACAAGCTAGAGGTGGTAGTAGAAAACGTGAAGCGAACAGGCAAAGCGATAAGAAACAGTAGCAGCAGTCATCGTGACACTGCAGGATTTCGAGTTCAGGGATACTGCAGGGTTGGGGTCGGGCGTCCAGCAATAGCACACTCCTTTGGTACAAGGTGCCCGACAGTGCGCCCATTTGGAAGAACCTTCTTCGAGATGGAGGCACTCGTGTCAAATCCTAAGTCCTTATTGATGAACCTCAAACTCCAAACACCAAACCGCCGCATGTGTGCTAGGCTGCAACTCCGCACCCTCGGCCAGCTGAAATCCATTAACCTACCATTGCGATTGCGTCTGCGTCAGCATTCCCAGAAAGCATCGCGCTTTCTGACACCTCAGCCCACAGTGAAAACTAAGGTGCATGGTTATGCCTCAAACTATGACGAGCTCATTGATTCATTGATGCTATGTAACGTCTATTGCTGCACAAGCGGGCTTGCAGCTCTGTGGAGGTCTCGTTGTAGCACGAAAAACGAATTACTGTGATGTTCCCTCATGCTCCGCATAAAGCTACACTGCCCTATATTTGGAAATGTCATTTCTTCGCACCCAAAACCCTAGTTTAGCGCTTGACGGCACTATCTAAAGGGTCGTCTGAAGCCCTCCGCTGCCGCCACAGCCCCGGTAAACCATGTTCTAACTTACTATGGCCCCTACAGTACAGAAGTGTGGGACCTTTTCAAGGCCCGGCTCCTGAAGAAGGAAACCGCGACTCACCACAGCAACGGCTGTAACTCTCAGAGCAGGGTTTGGAGCACAGTGTGGTTTTCAAGATGCAGGGACGCCAGGGAGTGGATGACCAGTTTTCATGCCCCAGCCGCAAAGCTTGCTCAGGGGACGTTCGAACTTTGTGTGTCGCGAGCGTAGAGCCTTGCACGATTTTCTCCGCATGGAGAACTCCTCCCTGCCGGGTGCAGGCCTGTGTTCCCCGGACCCAACAAAATTAACCTGGCACATGCGTTGGATTTAGACTGAGGGTCTAGAGTATGAGCGTGTATATAGGGTAGTAGCATCTTATATACACCAAAAGGCATGAGAAGGTTATTATGTACGCTCAGACTCAGCTACTTGAGGGATAGGCCCTGAAGCCTAAACAGAGGCTCTCCGAGGCTGTCGCCGTGCGGCTAGAGAGCTCCAAGATCTCTCCTGTCCACTTGAAAGAGGCCTTAAATGGGAGTCTCCGCAAATTAGGGGAACCTTGTTTGGGGGTCCTTGGAATAAGGATCCTACTATTTAGGGTGCTACATTGGCGTCCCCCATTTTCGGAAACCCCCAAATCCCTCACCTAAACCCTGAAAGACCATACATAGGGTGTGGGGGTACTATGCTCGGAGCTCAGACAGACCCTGCTGACCAGACCGGCCTTTAAAGCTGCTCACGGCGCCTCTCTTGGCACAAAGAGCTCCGCGCAATCAAACGAAGTCTCGCAAGCCAAACATGCTGCTGAGCAGCAAGAGTGTTCCGTAGTTTGTGTTTGCAGCCGTAAACTAACAACATACCACGTGGGCGTATTCTGAGTATTCCTACTGCCCTAGCAACCCTTGTAATAGACCCTAAATCCCTGAAGCCCAGTACGTTGAAGTCCTGGGTGGCGCCGAGCTGCGCGCAAAGGGATCTGAGATCCTTCAAAAGCGGAAGAACAACGTCATTACCCGGACAATCTACCTGATAGCCAATGAAGGCTTCAGTCAGGGTTGGAAGGTTTAGATTTGGAGAGTTTAAGGATCATCGGATTTCGATGACCTGGATCCTGGGGCTGACTGGTTCGGGCTTCGTGTCTGCCGCTTGGATTGGGATTTCGGGGTATGGTTGCTGTTTGCCCCGCACCACACGAAGATCACACAAGGTTTGGATGGCTCACCTTCTTGCCAGCTGCTTCCTTGTCCAGCTTCCAAGGGTACGCAGGATTCAAAAGAGCCAGAAGCACAACTTCCTGGATATGGCTCTTAAAAAGCGGAGTTGTGCAGGATCGATTTTTGAGGTATAATACTTTTGACTCAGTCACAGCTAAGTCTGCCTCCAATCCTTATGCAGATCCCAGATCCATAGCAATCTATGTCTACGTCTTTATGTGTCTCTTTTTTCCGGCATGCTCGAGCTTACCTTGCACCTTCTTCCTTGGATCCCTAACAGGAACTGTAAAGGGACATTTAATACTGCTGATTAACAGTAAGCAGAATCCAAAACCCTAAATCCTACAGGAAGCCCTAAAGGAGAAACGAAGAGCTTTGGCCCCAGTCCTCGGCCGCGGCGATCTCCTCGCCGTGGGCGGACAAGAAGAGTGAGAGGTAGGCCTGGACCTGTCCGCTGCTGTTAGGTTTGAGGGATCGGGGGAGTGAAGGAATTCCGGTTTGGAATTTTGGAGTTGCAAATCCGCATGGCGTTCTTGGCTGTTGGGATGGAGGGCTTTGCGGTGCTTTCTCGGCTCAACACAGAAGGCTAACTAAACTGGCTTGCTGTGCTTGAAATGTGGCAATAGTTGAATCTCAGAGCTCGACGCCACCCGAGTTCCAAAACCCATGAACCTTAATGCCCAGATCTGAATAAACGAAGCCGAACAGTACGGCCACAATCACCATCATTGGGTGTAGAACCAAACACAAGATGAGGGCACATGGCTCGCAAACGCTACATCCTTCACCATGTTTTTGAAGAAACTGTCAAGTCATCAGTTCATCTTGAGGCCTTGCATGTTGCAGTCGCAGTGGCCTTTCTTCGGCGGTTCGCTTTTGAGGAACCCCCAAAATATCACGCTCATCCCTGAAACATCGTGGTCATCATGACCTCGCCATGTTTTTCGGTCACCACTGGGTAGCAGCTCCCTCAACCAGCACCAGAAACCGCCATCCATTCATTGCCATTGTCGCCGGCCCGGAACGGAGACCTCATCGGCAAAGTGCGATTTGGACATGTGGTGCTGGAAGAACTCCAAACCTGTCGTGCGAGGATTTGGGCCTTGGGTTTTAAGGTTTCAATTGTGAGACAATCGCACTGATCGCGACAAGTCCAGGGTTTTAGGGTTTGGGATCAGCGGCTTCCCTTTATCTTGTGTGTCGCGCGTAGTCTCGACGCGGGAACAGGGAATGTTCAACAACAGCAGCGCTGCCAAGGAGTATTGGGCCCAGATCAATCTCTGACTTCCAACTACCTCGATCTCAACACCCCTCACCGACACACACACGTGCCTAAAGCCGAAGTTCTTAACCAGACCACAGCAGTGCAACCCCGAACCCAAAGACTAAGAACCGAATCACACGACTCCAAACCCCAGAAGCCCTGGAACTTGATAGAGAAGCCTCAATAATCTTAGAATTGGGCGAGCGTGTTCAGGACGTTTAGATTAGAGTTGCTTGAAAAGCCCGGGTGACTGAGGCTAATGGTTTAGGCCCCTATATCAAGAACTCAAAACCTTAAGCCACACCCCCCTGAGACAGAACCCCACGCTGCAAAGACCTACACCCCAAAAGCCTACTCAGTGAACGCTCCGATGCTGCAGCCCTGCTTGCAACCCAAAGCTTCATGTAGAAATGTGAGTCACTGGCTCCCGGTGTTCAGAAGACAAGCAGCCCCAATATACACCCTCAACAGTAGGATCCTTGTGATAAGGATCCCCAACTCAGGCAACCCTAGGTGTGTCACAGCCCCGGGCTTAGTTTCTTCTTGATCGTCCTACGGCTTCAGGCTTACAGAGTTGAGAATCTGTAGCTTTGCAGCTTCAACTTCTCCTCGCCCTTCTGCTTCCCCAGGCCTGCTCGCAGTTCATCTACGTCTCCATTGGCCAGGGGTCCCAGCTCCTCCACCGGGGGTGATCTGAACCAGGCTTTCCGGGTTCAACGCTGAGATAAGAAGAGCAAGAATCTCTGGCAATAAGAATACCGGTGCATGCTGACAGCCAGCGCGTATTGAGACTACTGTTCATATGCGAGCAGCAGACGACTGATAATATTCCTAAACCTATCAGGCAGCTTCCGCATATCGACAACGCCATTCGTAATGTTACTTGTTGCGAACTTAAAAATGGTTGGAATAAGGATTCACACAAAAACTTTTATAAGGCACACCGGGCTGCCCTGGAAGGTTTAGGGTCCATGGACATTCACGTTCCAACTTTGGGAAACGACTTGAAATGTTCGGTGTCAAAGCACAAAACCCGCGATGTCGTCGAGGCCTCAATGGCAAGGTGCACGCCACTTGGGGTCTGCGCCTTCAGATGCTGCAATGCCTGCAAGGATCGGGTCTGATGCTCGCGGGAGGTAGAGGCTCTAGGCAGCAGGTCTTCGGCTTCGCTGCTCTGGGTGTCTGGCACGGCGTTCGGCTTGGGGTTTGTGGTTCTGGAATCCACAAGCCACAGCAACAGCCTTACAGCCTCTAAATCGAAATATCATGGATGGCCACACCGCTCCCAAACCCGAGGACGTATAACGGGCAATCAGGAGCAATCAAGTAGCTAAGCAGATCAGACGAAGCACCGCTTTCAAGACGGCCTAGCCTAGCACCCCTAGCGCCCTAAGTCCGAAGATCCTTTGGCCCTAAATCTCCAAACCTGAAGCAAATCCCTCGCTGGTTCGCCTTGTCGAACAGCCGCTTTCGCAGCAACCGCTGGAACGGGAGCCCTGGCAGACTTAGGGTTTCGGGGCTCGAAAGGCGTGCAAGGGCTCTTCGAGGGCTTGAGGATGAGGGTTATGGGGTTTGATGTTTCGGCTTTTGTTCATGTCATTCGGGCTGTAGGTCCGCATTTATTTCCGTGCAGTCGGGGGCCCTCCGAACCTCAACATTTGACACCGCGGCATTGCCAGTGAATGAAGCCTCCGCGTGTGCAGAGATTGCCTCCGGCATGTACCTCGGAGTGTATTCGCCCTGCCTGACCCCGAAGTCACTGCACGCGACTCTGCAAAGACGTCAACCAATTGCAAACGGCTTTTGTTGGGGTCCCTCCGACGACATTAACGGTTAAAGAATCCAAAAAAGATCGCTCGCGCAGTAGCACTTTCTATCCCTAAGCCGTGTCTCCTGCCAAGGATGCAATGACTGGAACACGTCTGGGTGTGCATTGCATGAGAGCATCAAACCTGACGACTGAAGAACAGAATTTTTAAGGTCTTCTGAAACTCCCAAACCGTACTAACCCTGGACCGAACACACACTCCAGGGGCCGGAACGCCTGGACGAGGGCTTAGGGAGTCTTAGACTATAAAGCGGTGATCCGGGAGACCAAGTGTGTACTTCAGGCTCCCAGGGTGGCAGGGGGCGCCTTCTGAGAGCTCGTTTTTCGCCTCTGCCTGGAGAGTCTCCAGCAAGGAGGGCCGGCCGGGAAGCCTTGGCTCGGGGGCGGGGGGGCGGCTCCGAGGCGCTGATCTTCTTCCCTCGGACTCGTTGTGGGGCTTTTGGGTTGTTCTTTTGGGGCTTTAAGGGTTTTAGGGCTCAGTGGTCGTCCGGCATGCGGCTACGAGCACGAGAAACGCGGCTGTAGAGCTTCAAGCGGTGGTCCAATTGCTATGACAATTGGCTGTCTATGCTGTTCTGCTTTCATTAATGCCAAAGGCAAAGCGCGACGCCGTGGCCCAACAACTACAAGTACCATTGACAGAACAAGTTATATAGGCTTGGCACTAAGGCTTTGTTTGCAGATGTGGCTCACTCACAACCCGAAAGAGGGAATCCTAAACCGAAGGGCCCCTGCAGGCAACTTCAGAGAGAAATGGAGACTGCTTCCTGAACCTAAACCCGGTATCCAAAACTTTCAAATTTACTTGTTCAGCTCAAGACTCGGTATCTTAAGTATTCGGCTTCGATTGAACAACGTTGATGATCATGTTTGTATCCCAAGTGTAACTAACATCTATTATCTCATCTATTCACTGTTCTTACCAGGGGGTTTTGTAATGCACACGGAGCTTGTCTAAAGCTGAAACTGCACAATGCTGGCTACCAAGTAAAATTCAACACTTCGGGTCTTCTTCTCGGGGTCTACACAGAAAGCAGATCCAGTAATCTGAAGACTCAAGACTTGCCAATTTGACCTCATGTCTTCTATGGGCTATTTTTCAGGGGATCACCGGGCAGACAGGGGGTCTCCCGAAAGGACAGCCGTTTTTTAAAGCCTGTAACGAGGGGATCTTCGACTACCAGCGGTTTTGCCTCTCGCACCGCCGCAGATGAAAGGCTGCTAGAGAACACCGCACCTATGGTCCGCTACCCGTTTGGAGTCACCACGAGCGGGCCCGGGGTTCCGGAATGCTTAAGGCTTCAGCTCGGGGTTCCCCGTGAGCTTTGCGAGCCATGTTGCTCCTTTCCTTTGGCTTCCTTGGGCCGGGAGAGTAATCCCGAAGTCAAAAGAACGCTGTGGCGAAGAGGGAAGGGTTAGGGGCAACACCGGAACAACACTCCCCTGAAACTAGAAAGCCTGCACCTGTGAGCATGTTGCAGTTGTGGCGTAGGATGGTGTTTCACTGTCGAGCCCCCAAAGCGCCGCGCTACCACACCAGAGATCCTAAACTCTTGAATCATTCTGCAACTCCCGTTGCTCCAAGAGACCAGCCTTAGTGATCTCAGCTGCATCTCTAGATGGCCGAAAACTGGTTCAACAACATACCAATGCAGCGAAGGCCTCCCCACAAGACCATGTGAACTGTGTCCGGCATCCGGACTGAACATACCCACCCTTAGGAAGTCCCGTACTCAATGATGGGATACTCCTGAATCTATAGTGAGTAATCACCGGGGCGAAGTGCTTTGTTCTGCAAGGGGGCAAGACCCTGAACAAAGACACGCCTCTGATGACTACCCCCAAAGGACAAAGCTTGAGGGTGTCGGTCATCCATACTAAGGTTCTGGGCTCAGGGACATAACGCCCCTTTCATGGACAGGCCCTGACTGATCGTCAAGTTCTTGCCGGGCAGCCATAACAGCACCGAGCCGCAAAGTGTTGAATTTAAGCGGGTGTGAATATTTCGCGTTTGTCCCCGGCCCAGAAACGGTCTGTTCTTGCAGTCGATAGGTCCTAGCCGACACAATTCCTATAATGCTGTATGGCAGAAACCATGCCACTTCTTACACCAAGGCGCTCCCTCGGCACCCTCTTCTTCACCCAAGGGTGCGGCAAAGCGAGGTGTCACGCCCTCCCGGATGGCGGACAGCTGAGGAGTGCTGATCGATGTATAGGGGCGGATCAAGCAAGGGCTCAAAGCAATCTGTTGAAAAGAAGCACCCCTCTAAAAGTTAGCATAGGGCTTGCCTGCTGGCAAGATGGTCTCAAAACCCATACCCCCCCCCCACACTTTTACACCTATATTCCACGAGCCTAATCAAATAGGGTATATCCAAAGACCATCTTCCCAATAGGCGAGCCCAGGTTGATTGAATTTATGGGGTTTTGGGTGTTTCGGGGCTTGGGGGCAGTAGATGATGCAATATAGCTTTATTATGTTGTATCAATTACTGAATTACATCAAGGGGCTGTAATGATTCAAGGAACTGTATGTGTTCATCAAAAGTTCGTGTTGATGTGTTGCTTTTGCTTTGGCTTTATTCTAGGTTCTTTTGATTTATTTGGCTTTTCTCATGTTGTGATTTCTTGTATTTCTTAATGTCATAGCCACACAGCGGACAAGTAATAACAGTATCCCTTACCTTTTCAATGTATTTAGCTTTTTGTTCCTTGCATTTTTAAGGGTTGTTTTTCGGTTCGTTATTGTTGGTTTATTATATCTTTCTTCTCTGCATAGTAGTTTTGCCATCTTTCCCTGTCATGTTCCTTGTTTGCTTCGTGGTGCAGTTTCCTTCTCTCGTTCCTCTCCTCTCTATTATTCGTATGGTTCTGTCGTCCTCTCTCTCTCTACATACCGCACAAGTTTTGAACTGACTGGGTTCTTTGACTCTGTTGCATTTCAAGCATTTCTGCATTTCAGTCCCCATACTCTAATATATATATATAGTCGTTATTTCCTTAAATGCTTTTTTCCTTGAACTGTTCAAAAATGAAACTTCTTGTCTATATCATAGACAAGATTGTAATATCTCATTGTTTCTTCCTTGGGTTGCTTAATCTCATTGGAATTCAGTTTCTTTGTCACAAACACGAATGCTTCCTGGTTGGTCTGGTTTAAATATGTTATTGTCAGGAGTCACTCCGCGGCCGACCTTACAACTGCTCCTATCCTCAACTATGATTATCGTTTGTTTGTTGTCTTCATTGGTGCGTCTAGTTTCCTTATGGTGAGTGTTCTTTTTGCGCCTACAACAAGGCAAACAACTCAGACTTGTAGACGTTATTTCTAACCCTCCTTCTTCTTGTTCACTGTCTGTAATTTAATCTAAGGTACAATTTTTACTTTTCCTTTTCTGTTTAAAGTATTCTAACATGACTTTGCAAACCTCCAAGAAAGAATAGCAACACCTGCGAAACTTGGGTGGTGTTATTTCCTGTATTTCTTCATTATTCTCAATAACATCAATATAGTTATAATAACATATGATTTCCTAACTAATATTAATAATGAGCGATATTTCGACGGTAGGACCAATTGAGCCAAAGTCGTATGATTACAATCAGTCCAAGTTTGATGTAGCCGATAAGTCACCATTCCGTTCAATCATTTGTGCAAGTAGCCAAGGCGGTAAAGGTATTTTATTGCAGAACTTAATATTGAAGATCTACAAAGGAGCGTTTGACAGGATGTACATATTCGCACCCACTGCTTCAGTTGATGACAACTGGATACCTGTAAAAAAATACATAACTGATGTTCGAAAGGTAGACAATGAGAAAGAACGGTACCTGTATGATGATTACAATCCATCGGCGCTTCAACAAATTATTGATACTCAACATAAGGTAGTTGAAATCCAAAAGAAACAAAAGGAACGCAAGTTGTTTTCAATACTCATTGTCATTGACGACTTTGCTGACTATATACGTTTTATGAAATACTCGCAAATTTTGCATGGGTTATACACCAAATCAAGACATAAGGCCATCAGTGTATTAACATCGGTACAAAAATACAACGCAGTTGCACCACTTATTCGCTTAAACTCAATCTCACTGTATGTGTTTAAACTTCGGAACATGAAGGAGGTGGACGCATTTGTTGAGGAACATTCAGCTATGGTAGATAAACATCGGCTTTGTGACATGTACCAACAAGCCGTGAATTTCAAGCCCTATTCGTTCTTATTTATCAAATTGCGTTCACAAGATGTTAGCGACATGTTTTGTCTCTCCAAAAATTACGGATCCCACTGATTGGGCCCCTCAATCGGAAAGTCCAATGTCGGGTGTCAACTTGGACAGCTCTCAATCTTATGCTGAATTATACTTGTCATAGTTAAGATTCTGCCTAAACGACTAGGGAATTTAAAGCATGCCACCAAACCAAGAAAGGAAAGTTCAACATCGCCCCAAATCTGTGCCTATCTCTCTTTCTGAAGTCCATGCCGTCCTGCTAGCATGTACGGTAACGGTAGCCGAGTATGTCGTTCCTCTTGCTTCCAAAGGCTTCCGCCTCATGCGCGGTGGGAAGGAAGAAGGGCGCATTCGGCCTCAGCTTGTGCCGCGAATCTTACCTTTGGTTAGTAGGGAATGGAAGAATGGTAGTAATAGTAGCTATAAGCTGTTTTTATAAAAACAATTCACAAACAAGTGACATGTTTTTATAAAAAAGGCAGTTCACAAGCAGCCAACTCTAGATTCCTCCACTTTTCATTCACCCAATCCGCTACACCGCAAACCCCACAAACCCCTACTACAGCCCCCAAAACTGCTAAAATCACAGACCCCTAAGACATAAAGCAAACCACCGACACCCTGAACCCTAAAATGTAAATCACCAGCTCAAGAGCCGAACATACAACTCAGAAACCCTGAGTCCTAAGCCATATAAACTACAAACTACACTGAACCAAGGCCTTTCGGCATCTCAGTGGCCACTGTAACCATCCTCATCTTTACCCCTTCTTCGGGAGGTATGATCTGCAAGTCCTACCCCTGAGGAGAAAGCCTGAACAAGCTCCTCAAGGATACATCATCTATACTGAGGTTTCGGGTGCTGCACATATTTGTGCTAACCTTTGTGCTTATGTGCGGGCCCCACCCCTTCAAAAAAGAAGGGTCGCAGGTCGACAAAATAAACACCGAAACCCAACTATGCCTGCACGAAAAGTAAAAGGATTCTGATTATGGGGACTCTGAAGTGAGGCTCAAGATGACACCAAGCAAACAGGTCCCAGCAACAGTGGTTTCGGCGGCTCGGCCAACTTGTTCCGCTCCTGCACAGGCTCAGCGACGCGAGAGGGCCGGAACTTTGCTGCAGACTTGGTCACGAACCGGACCGAAACAAAGTTCAACCTTTTCTACATCGAGCGAAGACAGAAAGCCAAGTTCGCATTAGGGTAGAAAGAGTGCCGTGACCGAGCTTTGCAGATGGAACCTAGGGTACGCGCGACCCAGGTATGACGTATCTCTACCTTTTCATCCAATCAGAAGTCTCCGAAGCAGAGCTGCACAGGTTACCGGGCTAGCGCACGACGTCCTTAGCAGCCGTGCTTCAAACCTCCAAGTACAAAGCCCTGAAACCTACACCCTAAACTCTCTTCCCGGAATAAAAAGGCAGAACTACTGTAGAACCGTCATGAAGCGTCAAGGTTCCTTGCTGATTCCCTTGGCATTATACTGGAACATGCAACGCAGACGTTTGCTCCTTGTCGCTCTTTTCTTAGTACCGGCGACTTCTACCAGTGGCGATGTTGATGGCTGTAATGCTGATGATGGCGCGGGTGATGACTGCGATGGAGATGATACTGATGGTAGTGGTAGCAGGTAGCAATGCTGAGGATGAAAATCAAGATGATGACGGCTGCCGCACCCGGCGATGAGATGGCCAACTGTCTTCTTCTTCGTGAACGTGTAAAGTCAGCAAGACCTGCTCCGCTTCCCTACATGTGAGTTCCCCTAACCCCCAGCGATGAGGTGTGCATACGCTGCTAACTCAGCCACTGTACACAGAGCCTTGAAGCCAGAGCTGAGAATTCGGGAGTCCATGAATTTACAGGCATCCCTTAGAAGCTGCCCTCACCCTGTAATAGTGACTAAAAGGATTATATTACGGCCCTATTATATTCCTATTATACCACTATTACAGGGTGAGGGCCCCTTCTAAGGCATCCCGGGGCATCCCTACAAATCTGCAATGGCGGGCCTTGACCAAGTCCAAGTGAAGCGTAGCAAGGACTTTCGCCGGGGGCACGTCAGAGAGAGTCAGGAGACTGGTCTCCTCGGCTTCTTTTATAGTGCAGCGCGGGCAGGGGGCGAGGCTTCTCAACATCAGGAGTTCTTCTTAAATAAAGACACGACTGATTGACTGTTTGTGGTGTCGTCATCACAGAAACTGCAAAATGATTTGCACCTGAGTGAGGAATGTTCGCTCGACTGTTTCCAGAGGAGCATGGCATTGCATGCAGAAGTCTTGAAGTATCGACCTCTGTTCTAAGGCATCCAACCGGGGTCGAAGGTCTAGCACACCAAGCTTCTAAAGCATTTTGACTTCATCGCTTCTTTGAACCTGGAGCTGGCTTCATCCCTTTTCCCTAGTCTCTTCGCCACCCTAAGCCTTCTGCCCGAATATCACGATCCAGTTCCCACCAGCTTTCGGGAAGCCAAGTTTTTCCACTCTAAGACTGAAAACATGGGCTTTGCCGCTTGGGGTCTTGGAAGGGGCTTCTTTTCGCAGTAGGCTCAAGAGTATTGGGTAAGGGCCACATCACACAGAACAGCCCGCGAGTGTTCTACAAGGAGTGGAAGCGACTTCTCCTCCATAAAAGCTGAACATCTCTCAGGACACTCCTTCACAAACCATGAACTCGGCTCTGAACCAACGGAAGACCTGACTGACTCGTCTGCGAACACGTGGCCAAGGGCTCCGTCGATGAGGCCAACTCGGCAGTCTTTGCCTCCGCCTGGCCGTGGAGTGCGCGTACTGGTTGCTTGTTCCTAGACTTTCACACAGGCCCGTAAGCCCTGATACCTGAACCTCGTCGCCTCTCATTGTTCGTCCTCCTGCGAGGCTCTTCGTCAACCCTTTTACGCCACGATTTCTCCCTTCCCTGGCAACAGATGCTACCGACAGTAAAGAGGGTAAGCGGGAACACAGTGTGCCACTGGCCTTGAGGTACCGACGGTCATCGTACTTCGGTCGTTGTTCGAAGCCACTGACAAGCCCATCAGTTGTACTAGCAGTTTCTAGCATTCATCTTACCCAAAACAAGAAACAGCTGTGACCCCTGTTTTCGAACCTGAAGCCGACATGCCTTCGCGCGGCGGATGGTGACATGGGCCCTTTTCGGTACGCTGTATGGGGGGAGATCCTGCTTTTGAAAACCCTTCATTTTTGCGGTAGTCCTATGATCAGAACCCTGGAATTCATTTACCATCCTGTGCTCTACATCTCCTAAACTGACAGCACTAAGCCGGTCGCCCAAGCCCCCTGACACCAAAACCCCTACTTCCTCGAGCCGCCGGACCCCAAACTTGCCCCAACACTACAACTAGTTCGGTCGCTGCAATCAGACAAAGATTGTGCACGGTTGAGCCTCTTCTGCTGGAGCTGCCTCGTCCTCCTGGTTTAGGGCTCTTGCGAAGACTTCGTTGAGTTTAGGATTTCAAGCCGTGGGGTTTGAGACTGTAGGATACAGAACGCTCAGCGGGGGCGATTGAGGAGACCGGTGTCGACAGCGAGTGTCATCCGCGACGGTAGCAGCAACGATAACGGAAGCATGAATTATCATAACCATGGGATCTGACCCCCTTGCTGCAACGGAAACCTTTGCTCCCTGCTTGGAAATGACGGCGCTCCAACACCGAATACTGGCTTATCGAACCCGGAGCTGTGAAGGACAAAAGCCGAAACCAAATCCCAAAATTCCACAACTCGGCTCTCAAGTCGACGCCCTTTGCCTTTAAACTCTTAACTGCAGGACCTAAGCCGCATAACTCCCAATCCTAAGCCCTGCGCCGTGGCTGTGTATCTTACATGCTCAACGCCACGGACCTAGAAGTCATGTAAGTGCTTTAATACCTAGAGTCTAGAGTGGTGTCTTGGGGTATGACATAGTACAGTATGTATACATGTATGGACTGTAGTTGACGTGGCATTCTGGAAGCACATTATTCAGACCACCTTTCAATGTCCAAACTGGCATCCAACTTGTCCAGGCCTCCGCTGAACATCCTGGCTCCTCGATATTGATCGGCGCCTCGATTAGCTTTCGGAATCGTGGCTATCTGTGGGTGCAGGAGTTTAGCGTTTTCTCGGTGGGGACCTATATAAGACCCATCGATACAGTAGCAGTCATGTCAGCTGAAATTAAGTATGTTCCGTCTGAGAACTACCTCTGAGGCCTGATTCCACAACGGTTCAACAAAGCAGCTGTCCGGCGACTAGACACACTGGATGCGCGAGCATTGGCGGGCGTGGGATGCAGCTTCTTTTGTCTGATTTCTGCAATATGCGAGTCCGTTTGCATCGGTGCATATGCGGGCCGCAACAAGGATTGTTTCGGAGGCATTTCGCAGTGCCGAATTGCTTCTGCCACGGCTGTGGCAAAGAGGTGAGAGGGAGACTGAGCGTGGGCATGGATGCGAGTCCGAAACGAATGCAGTCGAGATAGTCGTCACAACGAATTGATGTGAGCCCGAAACGGCGACGGAATCGACGCATGATAGTTCTGCACTGACGGAGACCTTGCTTCAACAGAAAGGCAGGGTCCGTGTCAGGGACTCAGAGGGTCGTCTGCAACAACGTTAAAGAATCGAATGGGCTTCACACTTTCTAGAAGCTGCAGCGAAGCCTCAGCAAGGGGGGCGCGGGATGGTCCATGGTGGGGTCACTTGCAGCAAATGAAACATTGAAAATGAGGGAAAAGGCTCGACATATGCGCGGTGCACGCGAAGCGGCCGTCGACATCTAAAGGATGACTTGGGATCTTGACACGACCATGATTACCACCACTCCTCGTAACTCAGTTCACTCTGGGATATGCACGCTCAGGACATGCACATCCTACAACCAGAAACAACTAAACTGATCAGCCCTCACACACATGGCTTCTTCAAATGATGCAGCCTGAAGACTGGGGTTTGGGGGGTCGCTTCCTAGCCCGTGACGCTTTGACCTTAACCCTCAAACTAAAGCATTCCTGAATCAAGAAGCCTCCTGGCAGAAACGTATGCTCGCCGACAAGTTCCTGATCAAATCTTAAGGGACCTCTACCTTTTGGATTATATAGGGATTAATGATTAATATAGGGACGATACTACCCCCAAAAATGGTTAAAGGTTACCTACTCGACTACTGGGTCTAATGCGAAGATCCCCTAATTTGGGGCCCTATACTACTAAGGTTACTTTATGGGAACCCCCATTAAGGGATCTACTTTTCACCTCTGATGCAATCTGCCTCAGGCTCGGGTCGGAGGAGTGGAGCCGCCAGGGAGGGATCGAAGAGGAACCTGAGTGGAAGCTCCGGCTGATACTATACTCTAATCCTCTAATACTCTACTACTATATACCATAATACTCTAATACTCTAATGCTATACTACTATACTATAATACTCTACTACTCTAGTACTATAATACTATACTACTATAATACTACATGAATGGTTTGGGATTTCGTGGTTGGATGCTCAAGGAACTGCCCAGTGCATGAGAGCAGCTTGTTGGCCCACACTTGTATGGCATTGTTCTTGGCATGCGTCGTCCTGAGCCGGGGCGAAGTGCTTAGGACTGATTCTTGAATCTTTCTCCGTCGTAGCTCTTCCACACTTCGGGTCATCTTCGTTGCCAGGTTCTGTATCACCGCTGTACTTTGTCGCTACTTCGTGCTGATTTTCAGGTTCTCACTGGGGTGGGAGTCCTGCTTCGTCTTTTCATTGTTCCTGGAGGTTTTGGCCGTGTCTTCTTGCTACTTCTGCTGCGACGCGAAAACTATCTCGATGAGTGTCGCGACAGCTACTCTTCCCCGGTGTAATACAAATACCTGAATGGCCAAGCTAGCTTTTCGTGTTGATTTACACTATTGTTCAAGCTGCTATCCGTGAGCCTGAAGCCCTAATACCCCCGGTTGGGTGTTTGGTGCTTTTCATTCAGGCAGCAGAAGCCCAAACTCCTGAACCCTAAACAATCGCCTAAAGCCTCCTTGGTGCTGTTTTTTGGGTACATGGCACGTACCCCTAGACTCTATCTAGAGGTCTTCGAGTTGGACTCATCTTTCCTTCACGGGACCTCGAAGCCAGATCACGGCAAAAAGCCCAGAACGACGTTGGGAGGTTCCGAAAATAGGGGACCCCAATATAGTACCATAAATAGTAGGATCCCCCATTATAAGGATCCCCAAAATAAGGTACTAGTACCCCGTACCCCCTTATTCTCGGAAACTCCCACTGACTGGAAGTTCACCGGGTTCCGGTTTTGGCTTCGGCCCAGGGTCATCAGAAAGGCGCCGCTCTGGCTGAAGCAGAGCCCCAAAGCTGGCTGAGAGAACCTCAAAAAAAGAGCAAAAGGCGAGGGCTTTTTAGGTTGAGGTTTGTTTTTTGGAGTTCAAAAACTTTCGGCATGAGAGGAAGCTGCTTCGAGTCATTTTGACAGGGCCCTCTCCGCATCTTTCAATTTGCTCGCCGAGGCGTTGCAGGGTTTAGGTCGAGAGTGTATGTAACTGATCGCCGAATGATGAAAGTGTCATCTCACAATGTGCCTACGTGGCACAAGGAACCAGTCCACAGCCTGAAACCTAAGGCATGAAACGTGGTCTTCTAGGCAGGGGTTAAGGGGTTGCAGTACTGCGTGAAACGCCCTTAACTCCACAAGGCTGTCTGTATCCTATCATGGACTCTTGAGAGCTTAACGCTTAAACCATCTAAAACTGCTATCCTATCATCTAAGCCTCTATCTATCAGCATGTCTTTCTCTGTCAGTAGCCAGCTCATGCGCTGCAGGCAGGCGGCACAAAGGAGTCGATGCAGCGCGCAGCCGGGAGATCGAAGATGCCTCGCTTAGAGGCCCAGGAGGACTCAGCTGCTGGGGTAGAAGAAGGGTTATACGTACCATAACTGGGGATGCTGTACGTAAAACCGAGCAGAGTGATAAGAGCCATAGTCGAGATCGCCGAGCTTTGCCTGTGTATTGCAACCTCACTTCTTCTCCTGATTCCTCAAGTAGGCTGCCACTACAAGGTTTGAGATTTGAGGTCCTTGACACCTCACTGGGGACGACAGGCGGAATCCATCATGAATCCCGGCAGGTGCTCAAGCAAATTCCAGACATGGTCACACACAGGCAACGCAAGAACCCCTACACTACCCTTTTTGAACCCGTGCACTACATTACCCTAAACACCTAAACCCTTAAGTTTAAGCCAGCAGGACTACAGGCTGCAGGTGCTGCAGGAACTTGGGACTGCTGGCTCTGCAGACAATGATTTCAAAGTAAGTAAACGGGGATAGGAGCTTCAGGGTTTACGCTTCAAGGCGCCTGGTTAAGGGAAGCATCCAGCGTTGCAAGATGTTAAGCATGGATTTCGGCATTAAGCAGTCTTCGGCCAGATTTGGTTTGATTTTGATCGCGAGGGATGCTTGCAATAGCAGTAGCAGCGCGAAAGGATGAGCCTTGTACAGTGCGATACAGCCATGCCAGGAGACACAATTCAAAGAATCAGGGCCCCCGAGCACAAAGCGGATTGAACCCGGGGCAAATCGTGTCGAATCTTCTTGCGCATGGTCGCGCCTCATTAGCCATAATGGGAGAGCAAAGGGGCAGATCCCAGACTTCAAAGCCCTTCAATCACGCCCCCGAATGGGAGTTTCCGAAAATAGAGGACCCTAATATAGCACCCTAAATAGTAGGATCCTTGTTATAAGGACCCAGAATAAGGTACCCCCCTCTTCTTTTCGGAAACTCCCAAATCGAGACCCGAAGACCTCAGGGCCCCAAGTCGTCTCATCCCTGAGGGCCCTCGAAGTCAAGGCCTTGACTAACCGAGCTGCGGAGGCCACCATCACGCAAGGATGCAGCAAGCCAGCGACCATCCGAGGTGAAGGAGATGTCCTGAGGAGTATTACATGGACATGATTCGGGGGTGAGGAACGGGTAGAGCCGAGAATTTTGTATGAGATACTAGAGAAATTAAGTGAAAACACATAGCCCGTAATGATGTATTATAATAGTTTCTGTTATGACATTGCATGACCAACAGTAGCATCAGTAGACTACTCCAAAACACACAGAAATCTCCCACTTATGGCTGGAGAGATCTAGCCAATCCGAAGTCCAGTGCTTTAGGCTGTTAGGGTTTAGGGTTCAGAGGCCAGCTCTTTCAGCGAGAGTGCCGAAGTCTTTGCGGATGCGCTGAAGGATCCAAGTCTCGAGAACTACCCACATGCAGGCTTCGAGCGTGCAGAAAGCGGGACTGCACAAACCAACAATACATCAGATACACCCCACGAACTCCACACGCCTTTATGTCAGGAAGGGCTCGGTGGCAGGAACGCCACAGTCGAAGGAGCGCACCACCGACATTCCTGGGTCCAGAGCTTCGACCCTCACAGCTGCACCTTTCTTGGTTCCCGGACCCGAGAGGTTGCAGTGTATGCCGGATTGCCTCCTAGCTTAGAGTTTTAAGGGGCTCGCGCCTGAGTGCTTCCGCCGCTCGCTGGTCCGCGTGCCGTCTGAGTTGAGCGATGCTGTGGAGTTGGTTTCAAGCCTTGCAGTTATTCAACAGTACCTCCATATAGTGATCACGAGTCGACGTCGCCCAAATCTCCTTGTCAGGTCCTCGTGTGCGCGACTACCACCAGCACCCTTACCCGGACCATCATAATCCTCCTCCCAAGCATCGGTGACATGATGTTCAGTATCTTGCCATCAGCTAGAAAGAACTGACATCTACATAAACGCCCGGAAGCTCGTCATCATGCAGTAGCGATCAGAGACAAAGAGAGAAAGCACACTTTCGGCGGCCCTCTGCTGCTCTCTGACAAGGCACCATTCAGGTCCGCTACCGGCAGCGTGCCGTCGTCCAGGGAGGCCGCGATTAAGGCGCCCAGCGATCTTATGAGCCTCAACTGCTGACTTTCGGGTCTCCATCGCCCGGTTTCATTCGAAGACAAGTCAAAAGTTTTCAGTTATTGAAGTGGAGTACACACTGAAGGTTCATGTTGCAAATGCAGCTATGCAGATGCCTTGCTTTTGCTGTGCGCAGGGTTGGGGGTCTGAAAAGGCAAACCAAGCATTGGATGGAGTCTCCAAAGGTGGGATGGTGCTAGTTGGGGGGATCGCAAAAAAAACATGGAAGCTTCCTGATTAACCTTCCTTCGTTTCACCTTCGGCAGAATTGAATCATCCTACGGAGCTGCGAACCCTGTAACCCTGGACCTCCGCCTTAGGCTTCCATTCCTCTACCCGTTGAGCCCGTAGGAGATCCCTCTAACAAAGGAGCAGACTACCAACAGCTTACAACCTCCTAAGCACACTTCCCATCATGATTGAGAAGATTCCTGAATTGACCGACAAAGTGGCCTCGCTGGGATCCGAAAATCCCCTGTATCCTGATGGACTGGGACCCTCAATGGGGACCCCTACCCTACAATGGGCTATATAATGGGTATAATAATAGCTATATTAAGGGTATACCTACGGGTCCTTATTAAGGGCTGATGGACTCGTTAGTTGTATCGAAGGGAGCCGACCGCACCGCCCGCAGCACCCTTCAGCAGGAACCCGATCGTAACTTCAGAGGAAGCTGATGCATGCAGCCCGGGCCCTATCTGCATCTCAGAACTTACCCTGAACCCTAAACCCTAAACCCTAGGCCGGGGCACAAGCAGCTTGGCTTCTCAGGACGGTTCTTGCTTGCCAGCGGTATTGATGCTAAGGCCTGTGGCCGGGCCCCCTAACACTGCATGTGTAGATGCCCAAACTTAACAGAATATCGTCTATGTATGCAAAACGGGACGATGCTGCTTGCTAACCAGCCTCTCGCAGAAACATAGTTTTCAAAAACTTCCCAATTTCAACAATTTTTTGGCTCCCACTTGTCAGCGTCGAGACGACTCTGCTCTGCAGGCAATTTCAACAATGAAGCAGGGAATGTGCACTCACCAACCTTCGAGGAGCCCGATTCAGGCTCACCACAACCGTCATGTAAACCCTACTTCACGTCAATGGCCCAGGCGGCTTTCGAGTTGGTGACTCTTAGAGCTCTGTTTTCAAAAGGTCACAGCCGGGTTTTCAGCCCCGAACCGTTCAAGGGCCGGGATGATGGCCTAACTTGGGGTAGATGCGTGCACTGGACTATGGCAGGTAAGCTCGGGGCTTGCATGTGACCTAATGAACTTAAGGAACTTAACCGGATGACGAAGTTAGCTGGTTGTAAAGGCCTCTGAAGACATTGGGCTGTTTTATAATGATCGGGTCCCGGCAATTGTGTTGGTAGCACTGGTATCACTGTTTTGTATGCTAGAGGACATCCGTTTCTGTGAATTCCAATGCTCAAATTTTGTTTGGCGTCTGGGTCTGGGCGTTCAGGCTTTCTTTGGAGAGAAAGGTTTTCGGCACAGTTTCCAGTACTCTCCAGGCGAGGCATGTGTGTAGGCGGCTCTGAAGTGGTGAAATGAAACCTCGAGCCGCACTTTTAACCCCGCAAGTATAAAGACATCCAAAATACGCGTAGCTTTGATTGTCAAAGCTCTCGGCTGCAAAACACTAATTGACAGGAAGCTAAAACAGACCACCCGTCTACCAGCTACAATCGTCTCTGCAAGGGGGCCAAGCATCATAACTGACCTTTTACCAATAGTCCTAGGACACCTTGCCCCAGGCAAATCATATGACCGAGGCACAACCTCACGTAGTCAAGTTAGCTCACATGTGTGAACTGTTGCTTGCGTCATGCTTGGCCCACGGTCACTCCCAAAGACAACCAAGAACAAGATACTGACTACCTGAGAAAAGCTGTCACGGTGAATGGCACCCACCCCGAAGACAAACCGAGAGATAGTTGAAGAAACATAGCTCCCGTCTCAGTAGGAGGACGGTGAACTAAAATAAGCCTCCAAATCTCGTCTCCTTGTCTACCACCGCCCACCATCGGCACTGTCGTCTACCCAGCACATATTGCTCCCCTGAGTACTCCCGTCACGTGCGGTTGTGGACGCCGTCACTACATGAATTTCGAGTATTTTAGAGGGGCACATCCAACTGATCCGGCTTGTACCGCTCTTGATCACACGATGTGGCCGGCCCAAACTGAAGCTTGCGGGGGACGCTTGCACCCAACTGTCCATGAAATCAGCTCCATGTTTCTTCAACTCATAAGATACTTGGGCATGCCAACACGTAGCGCCTGCACAAAACTACAGCCGTGTGCTGTCACAAAGTATGATTTTATCTCGTTTCCCATCCTCTCGATTTCTTCAGGCTGTCGGTTGAAATCCACAATATGGGTTGCTGAGAAACGAAGGACTTGTGCCAGCTGGAAACTGTTGTGCTCTCGCCGTCTCGCACACTCTTGCTCTGAGTCCTCTCCACCTTTTTGCAAACCCAATGGCGAGTTATTTCGTCGAATCCCCCCTTCTCCCGCATGGCAATGCCGCACACCAGACAAAGTTCACAGGCAACACGTGCTCCGGATGGAATTCGAACTACTGAGGTATTGCATCCGATGCATCGCGTGGACGTGCACCCTCGGTGATGAGAACAGCTCCATCATCACCAAAAGTGTGTGGGCACTTGCCAAAACAAGAACATCACGCGGACCACAAACAAAAACCCATCGTTCACGACCTAGGGGGTGGTGGCTTGGGTGGAAATCTTTGTGCCACTGCCAACACATTGGTAGATGCAGAGCACACACCACTTGAAACATCCATTTGCCGTCTCGGGGATCCAAGGGTGAACAGGGTTTTGAGCCGACAATGGCTCTTATGTCGACGGGCTCCTGGACCAGGCCAGACCGACCAATGGACTGCAGCTCTCTCATGGCCACGAAATGTTGTTCGCAACGAGCTTAAGGGTTGAGAAGATCGAAAGGAGTCCAGTCAAACCGCAAGGGCTCTCCCAAACCACCCCAAAACCAACTCATCGACCGACCTCATGGGTGCTCAGCTTCCACAACCTCGAAGCAACGTCTGTTTGTAGTGCTTGGCGTTCAGGGTTTAGTGTTCAGGGGCCTTCAAAAGCAGACCTGTAGACAATCCCGTCAGTGTAGAGCCACCCTTACCCACCCACACACCAAACTAATATATGCCAGACATCGAACCCCACAAGCCCTGGATATTCTTTTTCGTGCTGGCTGTCGAGTCAAGTTTCTAGGGCAAAGTCGGTAAAACCTTCGGCTAAAAGTATTTGTCGTCAAGGTCTTCAAGCTCAATTACGCGCAAGATGTTGGACAAACTAAAGACCCGAAGCCGCAAGCTGTTCTCCGAGGCAGCCCCACTGCGGGAATACGAACAGTTGTTTGCAAAGCCCAACCCATTAAACTTGAAGACTCTACACTTTAAGCTGCAGGAATCTAAAGCCCATTCCGTCCTCACCTGAACTTCGAGGCGGACCCATACACTTGCACAAAGTTAAACTTTACCTTACATAGTTCTTCTAGCTGTCGAACACGCCACCTACTTAGGGAGAAGACGTGGAAATCTAAGGGGGTCTTCTTGTACACCGAAGACTTTCTCAAGTAACTGCCAGGATGGAGGCGCAAGCTGCGCCCTAAACCCTAAACCGTCCATGCACAAGGCTCGGGCGCTGATGGGGAAGCTCTCCGTTCTGGGCCCTGTAGCCCTAAACACCCACAAAGAATGACCACTGGGGCCCCATGTCAGAGGTTTGGGGCTTCCGGCTTTCCGGGCTCACGCTCGGAGGGCTTAAGGTTCAGGGTTTCCGACACTTAGTTTTTGGGTTCCCTGGCCCTAGGAACCAATGTCCGGCTCATCAGGGCCGGGTGTCTGAAACCGCAAGCGGCTTTCCGGGTTGCCCAGTATGACGGAAACTTAGAACCAGCTTGACCGCTGACCCGAAACTGTAGATGGAACACACAGTGGATATCTTCATTCCTTAACTCGTAACTCCTCATGCAAACGTCGAGAAAAGCTGCGTGCCGGCAGGTGGCTTGAGGTAGCAGTCCTTTGGGTGCGTAGCCGCCGAAACCACCTTCGAAAAAACAATCTGGTCGAGGCACCAAAAAAAGTTGGGTGAGTCTTTAAATATGTTGGGATTGCCCTTACTTGACCTGAAGGTCATCAGGATCCGGATGTCAACATGTCTTGCTTCTACTCTAGGATTTAGGGAATTTCGTGTTTCGAATCGAATTCTTCAGGGCTTTTGGGGTTCGCAGTTCGCGGTTGGTGGCTTAAGGGTTCCGGCAAAGGATCTGCAGGTCGTTGTAAACTCAAGTAGCAAGGCGAACACAGGAAACACGACCATGGTTCTTGCGGG